>JAKWJA010002498.1:0-349094 GCA_027704765.1 Solanum habrochaites
CATTTTTGGATGACCACATTCCGACGTCAAAAATGCCAAATTTTTCTGGACGTCCTAAAGACCTTGCCTATGCATACGTTGGCCATCACGGCTTGTCCGACCCATTTGGAAGGTCAAACGAGCCCGAAGCGACATACCCCTCATTTCGACGATTTTCGTGTGCTATGCACACCTTTTTTGGGTGATCGAATTCCGACGTCAAAAATGCCAAATTTTTCGTGGACGTCCGTCAAGACCTTGTCTATGATACGGTTGTGCCATCACGGCTTGTCCGACCCATTTGAGGTCAAACGAGCCCAAAGCGGCATACCCTCCATTTCAACGATTTTCGTGTGCTATAGCACACCATTTTTTGGGTGATCCAGATTCCGACGTCAAAATACAAATTTTTTCTGGACGTCCGTAAGACCTTGTCTATGCATACGGTTGCCATCACGGCTTGTCGACCCATTTGGAAGGTCAAACGAGCCCCGAAGCGAGCATACCCCTCATTTCGACGATTTTCGTGTGCTATAGCACACCATTTTTTGGGTGATCCGGATTCCGACGTCAAAAATGCCAAATTTTTTCGTGGACGTCCATCAAGACCTTGTCTATGCATACGGTTGGCCATCACAGCTTGTACGACCCATTTGGAAGGTCAAACGAGCCCCGAAGCGAGCATACCCTCATTTCGACGATTTTCGTGTGCTATAGCACACCATTTTTTGGGTGATCTGGATTCCGACGTCAAAAATGCCAAATTTTTTCATGGACGTCCGTCAAGACCTTGTCTATGCATACGGTTGGCCATCACGGCTTGTCCGACCCATTTGGAAGGTCAAACGAGCTCCGAAGCGAGCATACCCCTCATTTCGATGATTTTTGTGTGCTATAGCACACCATTTTTTGGGTGATTCGGATTCCGACGTCAAAAATGCCAAATGTTTTCATGGACGTCCGTCAAGACCTTGTCTATGCATACGGTTGGCCATCACGGCTTGTCCGACCCATTTGGAAGGTCAAACGAGCCCCGAAGCGAGCATACGCCTCATTTCGACGATTTTTGTGTGCTATAGCACACAAGTTTTTGGGTGATCCGGATTCCGAAGTCAAAAATGCCAAATTTTTTCATGAACGTCCGTCAAGACCTTGTCTATACATACGATTGTCCATCACGGCTTGTCGACCCATTTGGAAGGTCAAAGGAGCCCCGAAGCGAGCATACCCTCATTTCGACGATTTTCGTGTGCTATAGCACACCATTTTTTGGGTGATCCGGATTCCGACGTCAAAAATGCCAAATGTTTTCGTGGACGTCCGTCAAGACCTTGTCTATGCATACGGTTGGCCATCACAGCTTGTCCGACCCATTTGGAAGGTCAAACGAGCCTTGAAGCGAGCATACCCCTCATTTCGACGATTTTCGTGTGCTATAGCACACCATTTTTTGGGTGATCCGGATTCCGACGTCAAAAATGCCAAATGTTTTCGTGGACGTCCGTCAAAACTTGTCTATGCATACGGTTGGCCATCACGGCTTGTCCGACCCATTTGGAAGTTCAAACGAGCCCCGAAGCGAGCATACCCTCATTTCGACGATTTTCGTGTGCTATAGCACACCATTTTTTGGGTGATCTGGATTCCGACGTCAAAAATGCCAAATTTTTTCATGGACGTCCGTCAAGACCTTGTCTATGCATACGGTTGGCCATCACGGCTTGTCGACCCATTTGAAAGGTCAAACGAGCCCCGAAGCGAGCATACCCTCATTTCGACGATTTTCGTGTGCTATAGCACACCATTTTTTGGGTGATCCGGATTCCGACGTCAAAAATGCCAAATTTTTTCGTGGACGTCCGTCAAGACCTTGTCTATGCATACGGTTGGCCATCACGGCTTGTACGACCCATTTGAAAGGTCAAACGAGCTACGAAGCGAGCATACCCCTCATTTCGACGATTTTCGTGTGCTATAGCACACCATTTTTTTGGATGATCCGGATTTCGACGTCAAAAATGCCAAATTTTTTCGTGGACGTCCGTCAAGACCTTGTCTATGCATACGGTTGGCCATCACGGCTTGTCCGACCCATTTGGAAGGTCAAACGAGCCCCGAAGCGAGCATACCCCTCATTTCGATGATTTTTGTGTGCTATAGCACACCATTTTTTGGATGATCCAGATTCTGATGTCAAAAATGCAAAATGTTTTCGTGGACGTCTGTCAAGACCTTGTCTATGCATACGGTTGGCCATCACGGCTTGTCCAACTCATTTGGAAGGTCAAACGAGCCCCGAAGCGAGCATACCCCTCATTTCGATGATTTTCGTGTAGCACACCATTTTTTGGGTGATCCTGATTCCGACGTCAAAAATGCCAAATTTTTTCGTGGCGTCCATCAAGACCTTTTCTATGCATACGATTGTCCATCAAGGCTTGTCCGACCCATTTGGAAGGTCAAACGAGCCCCGAAGCGAGCATACCCCTCATTTCGACGATTTTCGTGTGCTATAGCACAACATTTTTTGAGTGATCCGGATTCCGACGTCAAAAATGCCAAAAAATTTTGTGGACGTCCGTCAAGACCTTGTCTATGCATGCGGTTGGCCATCACGGCTTGTCCGACCCATTTGGAAGGTCAAACGAGCCCCGAAACGAGCATACCCCTCATTTCAACGATTTTCTTATGCTATAGCACACCATTTTTTGGATGATCCACATTCCGACGTCAAAAATGCCAAATTTTTTCATGGAAGTCCATAAAGACCTTGCCTATGCATACGGTTGGCCATCACGGCTTGTCCGACCCATTTGGAAGGTCAAACGAGCCCGAAGCGAGCATACGCCTCATTTCGACGATTTTCGTGTGCTATTGCACACCATTTTTTTTGGTGATCGGGATTCCGACGTCAAAAATGCCAAATTTTTCGTGGACGTCCGTCAAGACCTTGTCTATGCATACGGTTGGCCATCACGGCTTGTCCGACCCATTTGGAAGGTCAAACGAGCCCCGAAACGAGCATACCCCTCATTTCAACGATTTTCGTGTTCTATAGCACACCATTTTTTGGATGATCCGCATTCCGACGTCAAAAATGCCAAATTTTTTCATGGAAGTCCATAAAGACCTTGCCTATGCATACGGTTGGCCATCACGGCTTGTCCGACCCATTTGGAAGGTCAAACGAGCCCCGAAGCGAGCATACCCCTCATTTCGACGATTTTCGTGTGCTATAGCACACCATTTTTTGGGTGATCCGGATTCCGACGTCAAAAATGCTAAATTTTTTCGTGGACGTCCGTCAAGACCTTGTCTATGCATACGGTTGGCCATCACAGCTTGTACGACCCATTTGGAAGGTCAAACGAGCCCCGAAGCGAGCATACCCCTCATTTCGATGATTTTCGTGTGCTATAGCACACCATTTTTTGGGTGATCCGGATTCTGACGTCAAAAATGCCAAATTTTTTTATGGACGTCCGTCAATACCTTGTCTATGCATACGGTTGGCCATCACGGCTTGTCAACCCATTTGGAAGGTCAAACGAGCCCCGAAGCGAGCATACCTCATTTCGACGATTTTCGTGTGCTATAGCACACCATTTTTTGGGTGATCCGGATTCCGACGTCAAAAATGCCAAATTTTTTCATGGACGTCCGTCAAGACCTTGTCTATGCATACGGTTGGCCATCACGGCTTGTCCGACCCATTTGGAAGGTCAAACGAGCCCCGAAGCGAGCATACCTCATTTCGACGATTTTCGTGTGCTATAGCACACCATTTTTTGGGTGATCCGGATTTCGACGTCAAAAATGCCAAATTTTTTCGTAGACGTCCGTCAAGACCTTGTCTATGCATACGGTTGGCTATCACGGCTTGTTCGACCCATTTGGAAGGTCAAACGAGCCCCGAAGCAAGCATACCCCTCATTTCGACGATTTTCGTGTGCTATAGCACACCATTTTTTGGGTGATCCGGATTCCGACATCAAAAATGCCAAAAAAATTTTGTGGACGTCCGTCAAGACCTTGTCTATGCATACGGTTGGCCATCACAGCTTGTCCGACCCATTTGGAAGGTCAAACGATCCCCGAAGCGAGCATACCCCTCATTTCGACGATTTTCGTGTGCTATAGCACACCATTTTTTGGGTGATCGGATTCCGACATCAAAAATGCCAAAAAATTTTGTGGACGTCCATAAAGACCTTGTCTATGCATACGGTTGGCCATCACGGCTTGTCCGACCCATTTGGAAGGTCAAACGATCCCCGAAGTGAGCATACCCCTCATTTCGATGATTTTCGTGTGCTATAGCACACCATTTTTTGGGTGATCCGGATTCCAACATCAAAAATGCCAAAAAATTTTGTGGACGTCCGTCAAGACCTTGTCTATGCATACGGTTGGCCATCACAGCTTGTCCGACCCATTTGGAAGGTCAAACGATCCCCGAAGCGAGCATACCCCTCATTTCGACGATTTTCGTGTGCTATAGCACACCATTTTTTGGGTGATCCGGATTCCGACGTCAAAAATGCCAAATGTTTTCGTGGACTTCCGTCAAGACCTTGTCTATGCATCCGGTTGGACATCACGGCCCGTCCGACCCATTTGGAAGGTCAAACGAGCCCCGAAGCGAGCATACCCCTCATTTCGACGATTTTCGTGTGTTATAGCACACCATTTTTTGGGTTATCCGGATTCCGACGTCAAAAATGCCAAATTTTTTTGTGGACGTCCGTCAAGACCTTGTCTATGAATACGGTTGGACATCACGGCTTGTCCGACCCATTTGGAAGGTCAAACGAGCCCCGAAGCAAGCATACCACTCATTTCGACGATTTTCGTGTGCTATAGCACATCAGTTTTTGGGTGATCCGAATTCCGACGTCAAAAATGCCAATTTTTTTCATGGACGTCCGTCAAGACCTTGTCTATGCATACGGTTAGCCATCACGGCTTGTCGACCCATTTGGAAGGTCAAACGATCCCCGAAGCGAGCATACCCCTCATTTCGACGATTTTCGTGTGCTATAGCACACCATTTTTTGGGTGATCCGGATTTCGACGTCAAAAATGCCAAATTTTTTCGTGGACGTCCGTCAAGACCTTGTCTATGCATACATTTGGCCATCACGACTTGTACGACCCATTTGACAGGTCAAACAAAACCCGAAGCGAGCATACCCCTCATTTTGACGATTTTCGTGTGCTATAGCACACCATTTTTGGGTGATCCGGATTTCGACGTCAAAAATGCCAAATTTTTTCGTGGACGTCCGTAAAGACCTTGTCTATGCATACGGTTGGCCATCACGGCTTGTTCGACCCATTTGGAAGGTCAAACGAGCCCCGAAGCGAGCATACCCCTCATTTCGATGATTTTCGTGTGCTATAGCACACCATTTTTTGGATGATCCGGATTCTGACGTCAAAAATGCAAAATTGTTTTCGTGGACGTCCGTCAAGTCCTTGTCTATGCATACGGTTGGCCATCACGGCTTGTCCAACCATTTGGAAGGTCAAACGAGCCCCGAAGCGAGCATACCCCTCATTTCGACGATTTTCGTGTGCTATAGCAAACCATTTTTTGGGTGATCCGGATTCCGACGTCAAAAATGCCAAATTTTTTTGTGGACGTCCATCAAGACCTTGTCTATGAATTCGGTTGGCCTTCCATCCCGTCCGACCCATTTGGAAGTTCAAACGAGCCCCGAAGCGAGCATACCCCTCATTTCGACGATTTTCCTGTGCTATAGCAAACCATTTTTTGGGTGATCCGGATTCCGACGTCAAAAATGCCAAATTTTTTGTGGACGTCCTTCAAGACCTTGTCTATGCATCCGGTTGGCCATCACAGCCCGTCCGACCCATTTGGAAGGTCAAACGTGCCCCGAAGCGAGCATACCCCTCATTTCGACAATTTTCGTGTGCTATAGCACACCATTTTTTGGGTGATCCGGATTCCGACATCAAAAATGCCAAAAAAATTTGTGGACGTCAGTCAAGATCTTGTCTATGCATACGGTTGGCCATCACAGCTTGTCCGACCCATTTGGAAAGTCAAACGAGCCCGAAGCGAGCATACCCCTCATTTCGACGATTTTCGTGTGCTATAGCACACCATTTTTTGGGTGATCCGGATTCCGACGTCAAAAATGCCAAATGTTTTCGTGGACGTCCGTCAAGACCTTGTATATGCATACGGTTGGCCATCACGGCCCGTCCGACCCATTTGGAAGGTCAAACGAGCCCCGAAGCGAGCATACCCCTCATTTCGACGATTTTCGTGTGCTATAGCAAACCATTTTTTGGGTGATCCGGATTCCGATGTCAAAAATGCCAAATTTTTTTGTGGACGTCCGTCAAGACCTTGTCTATGCATCTGGTTGGCCATCATGGCCCGTCCGACCCATTTGGAAGGTTAAACGAGCCCCGAAGCGAGCATACCCCTCATTTCAATGATTTTCGTGTGCTATAGCACACCCTTTTTTGGGTGATCCGGATTCCGACATCAAAAATGCCAAATTTTTTCGTATACGTCCGTCAAGACCTTGTCTATGCATACGTTTGGCCATCACGGCTTTTCCGACCCATTTGGAAGGTCAAACGAACCCCAAAGCGAGCATACCCCTCATTTCGACGATTTTCGTGTGCTATAGCAAACTATTTTTTGGGTGATCCGGATTCCGACGTCAAAAATGCCAAATTTTTTTGGACGTCCATCAAGACCTTGTCTATGCATTCGGTTGGCCTTCCATCCCGTCCGACCCATTTGGAAGGTCAAACGAGCCCCGAAGCGAGCATACCCCTCATTTCGACGATTTTCGTATGCTATAGCAAACCATTTTTTGGGTGATCCGGATTCCGACGTCAAAAATGCCAAATTTTTTTGTGGACGTCCGTCAAGACCTTGTCTATGCATCCGGTTGGCCATCACAGCCCGTCCGACCCATTTGGAAGGTCAAACGAGCCCTGAAGCGAGCATACCCCTCATTTCGACGATTTTCGTGTGCTATAGCACACCATTTTTTGGGTGATCCGGATTCCGACGTCAAAAATGCCAATTTTTTCGTGGACGTCCGTCAAGACCTTGTCTATGCATACAGTTGGCCATCACGGCTTGTCCGACCCATTTGGAAGGTCAAACGAGCCCCGAAGTGAGCATACCCCTCATTTTGACGATTTTCGTGTGCTATAGCAAACCATTTTTTGGGTGATCCGGATTCCAACGTCAAAAATGCCAATTTTTTTTGTGGACGTCCGTCAAGACCTTGTCTATGCATCCGGTTGTCCATCACGGCCCGTCCGACCCATTTGGAAGGTCAAACGAGCCCCGAAGCGAGCATACCCCTCATTTCGATGATTTTCGTGTGCTATAGCAAACCATTTTTTGGGTGATCTGGATTCCGACGTCAAAAATGCCAATTTTTGTGGACGTCTGTCAAGACCTTGTCTATGCATCCGGTTGGCCATCACGGCCCGTCCGACCCATTTGGAAGGTCAAACGAGCCCCGAAGCGAGCATACCCCTCATTTCGACGATTTTCGTTTGCTATAGCAAACCATTTTTTGGGTGATCCGGATTCCGATGTCAAAAATGCCAAATTTTTTGTGGACGTCCGTCAAGACCTTGTCTATGCATCCGGTTGGCCATCATGGCCCGTCCGACCCATTTGGAAGGTCAAACGAGCCCCGAAGCGAGCATACCCCTCATTTCGACAATTTTCATGTGCTATAGCAAACCATTTTTTGGGTGATCCGGATTCCGACGTCAAAAATGCCAAACTTTTTTGTGGACGTCCGTCAAGACCTTGTCTATGCATCCGGTTGGCCATCACGGCCCGTTCGACCCCTTAAACTTGCTTGATTTTGCATTGGACTTCTAAAAGGGTAAAATGGCATGTTTTGACTAAATGTCCCTTTTTAGCATGTTTTGCTCTTATATGTGCATATGGTCTCATACTTAGTACATGTGGAGTACTAACCCCATTTTCTTCCTTTTTCCCAAACATTTTAGGTTCGGGTCGTTGAAGTGTTTTGGAAGGCGACTTGAAGAAGGCTTGGATGTTTTGATCATCCGAGTAGGGGTAGGTCCTCATTGTCCGAGGGCGATGCCAATATAGAGCTTATGTATCATGACCAAAACGGGTCGCGACTGGCACCCACACTTATCCTACTATGTGAGCGAACCAACCAATCCAATTCCCAACGTTTCAACCATAAATAACAAAATAAAATGCGGAAGACTTAAACTCATTTATGAAAATCGATTAAATAACTTATAAAAACATCAATACTTATTATTCCCCAAAACCTGGAAGTCATCACCACAAGAACATCTATCCTCAAATTACTAATCTAAGAGTATCTAAGAAGCTAAAATAAATAAAAAGCTAGTCCATGCCGGAACTTCAAGGCATCAAGACATGAAGAAGATGATCCAGTCCAAGCTAGAAGCATTAGCTCACCCTGAGATCCGACGTGATGAAGACTGGCTAGAGTTGCGGTTGAGTTGAAGACGATGGTACGTTTGCTGCACTCCACAAATAACAAAGAAAGAAACATACAAGTAGGGGTCAGTACAAAACACAAGTACTGAGTAGGTATCATCGGCCAACTCAAAATAGAAAATAGTATATATCAGATAATATCATAAATCAACTATAATACTCAACATGTAGCAACAACAAGTACTGTAATCGTCAATAAAATACGCCAAGTTCACTCATGAGGACTCAAGCCTCAATACCATACCCATTTGGGAACTAGGTTCATTAGATTAAGTATATTAACATATTTCAAGATTCATTATCTTTCTATCCTGGTGTCGGAACGTGACACTCCGATCCTCATCATACTATCCTGGTGTCGGAACGTGACACTCGATCCATATTCTATCCTGGTGCCGGAACGTGGCACTCCGATCTCATTCTATCCTGGTGCCGGAACGTGACACCCGATCCTCTATTACTACCCTGGTGTCGGAACGTGACACCCGATCCTCTAACCTCATTCTTTTAGTTCATCAAGCCTTCTTTTATACTAAGGCATCATCATTAACAAGAGGTTTTCAAGATTAAAATTCAATAACTTCATCATGCTAGTTTCATCACAATTATATATGTAAACTCATCATGCATACACACAATTAAGCATATAGAAGGGTTTACAATACTACCCAATACATATCATTCGCTATTAAGAGTTTACTATGAAATAGCATAAAAACCATAACCTACCTCCACCGAAGAATTGTGATCAAGCAAGCAAATTCCACAAAGTCTTTGCTTTCCTCTTCGTTCTTCTCTCTCTCTCGATCGTTATCTCTCTTCTCTCTCTATTCTTTCTGTTTTTCTTATTCAAACCCTCTTTCTTTTACCCTAATTAGCATATAATTAAGTATAAAAGATGGCAATAATAACCCACTAATTAACTTAAGGTTACCTCTTTTAACCCCCAAGTAATTAGACTTATTAACATTAACCCACTACTTTATAATATTAAACAGGAAATAGTCCAAAACGCCCCTTAAATTACTTAACAGAAATCCAACCCAGCCTGGGATTACGCAGCCTGTGACAGCCCGTCGCGCCTGCGACGGTCCGTCCTGCTTCTCCGTCACAGAGTTCAGGGACTTGATTTTAGTAAAAGTTCTGTGACGGGCCATCGTGCCTGCGACGGTTCGTCCTGCCATTTCGTCGTGACGTTCAGAGAGTCGCTCTCAGTACCCAAATTTCTAAATTCTAAGTGTTTTGGAACGAGACCCCCACGACGGTTCGTCGTGGGGTCCGTCGACTCAGCCAATTTTTCCAGAAATAAAATTTGCTGCTCAAAACGACTAAACAGGTCATTACATTATGTTGTTGTTTTAGCCTTAAGACTCTTGTGTTCTATCTCTTTTTATTTGAGTATGTTTTGTATAAGCCTATATGTGGCTTCTTTACATTGATGTAGGGCTATGCCCTAATTGCTATGATCTTTAGATGGTATGAGATTAAGACAATCATTGAGACTATATTCTATCTTATGTATATATGTATGTGCAATAAAAGTAGAAGGTTATGTAACCTTCCTATACGAAAGGTCTATGTATACTCGATATATATATATATATATATATATATTATGTGTGTGTAGAGGTCTATGTAAACCTCCAAGTAGAAGTAATAAAAGTTTTTAAATTTTCTTCTTAATTCGACTTATGAATGTGATGATGTAAGCTAAGAGGCTATTCATAGTCCTATGAGAGGACAACGGCGCCGGTTACGTCTAGGGGGTAAACTCGGATGTGACAACCCCCTGTTTTGCTGATTATCATGTGCTATAGTTCACCATCTTTGTTGGTCATCCGGATTTTCGACATCAAAAATGTTGAAATTTCTCATGGATGTCCATTAAGACCTTGGCTATGGATCCAGTTAGCCCTCACGGCCATGCCGGCTCATTTTAAAAGTCAAACGAGCCTTGTCTAAAGAAAATCATTTCACTCTTGTTATTTCAAGATATTGTTGTAAGCCATAAGTGGCATTTATACATTTGTGTAAGGGTTATGTCCATATTGTTCTATTCCGTTTAGATGGTTTAATATGAGACATCCCTATTAAGACTATATTGAGTATACTATATATATGTGAAATAAAAGTAGAAGACTAAGTAAGCTTCTTAGTGTGAGGTATAAGTAAACCTCATGAAGAATATGTAGATGAAAAGTTTTAATTTTCCTCACTTTTTAGCCTGTGAATGTAATGACGAATGCTAAGAGGCTAGTCTTAGTCCTCTCCGAGGACGACGACGACGCCGGTTACTTCTAGGGGGTGCTCCCCGGATGTGACAGTAGTATGAATAAACACATGTAAGTAGTGATCACATCAAAGTTAGCACTATAACATTGAGGGCACGTAAAAATTCAGATAGTCGTAAAAATTCAAATAGTTAACCAACTGAGTTGTTAAAATCCTTAAGTGTTGTTTCACTAAATAATGCTTGCAGAACTAGTTACAATAGGTTTGACCAACACATCAATGGGTTCAAATACATTACAAGTTAGGAGGAAATCTCAAGGGAGCAAGGAATGTAAAAAATAACACTCCAAACAAACAAACAAGAAAAAGGCAGTACAGTTACAATATGCATTAGCATGTACATTATTGATCACCTTATTTTTTCCGTTTGGTCATCTTAAATACCTTCGGAAATCGCTAGTTGAGGATGGAGAGATCTCACCACCAATACTCTCCGTGTAACACGAAGAATAGTTAGACTGTTGTTCATATCCGAAATGTACTCCACTAAGGCTCTTAAAGCTTGGACTCCTAAGACTGTGTCCATAGGCTGATGGGACATTCCCATAACGGTCAGGGACAGGGAAATAAAGTCGTTTCTTAGCTGATCCAGCTCGATCCCTCTCTGGAGTCGATGGTCTCTGTCGTGGGGCACTTTGTGAACGAATTCTTGCCAAAGCAGACTCGGTAGCAGCCATGTAGTTAGGAATTGCTGCAGCACTAGAAGTTAGTCTATTAGGTTGGTATGAGGAGTAGTTATTATTAGGCCTCTGGCTTGGAGTTTGAGATTTTTTGTCATGTCTTGGACTAGCAGAGCGTACTTGAATAGGTCTTGTTGATTTGGATGGAGAAGGTGTAACGGGGAATTGAAAAGATGTATGAAGGGGTGAAGTTGGTCGTTGGTGTTGATGTTGTCGTTGGTGTAATCTTGTTATTAAATTACGTTGTGATGTATCTATTTCGACAGGATAAGTTGATGCTCTGCCTCTACTACTACTTTCCCATGATTTTGCAGCCGCCCTTTTTTCTCCAAAATCCGCATCACTTCCTATCGAGGAATTTCTGCCACTTCTCCTTGTCTGTCATGCATAAGAAAACTAATTAATTACTCATTACAAGATGCATGGAAATTAAGGAGAGATGGAAACCTGTGGAGAAAAGGGGGTCCCTTGGCATTTCATGAAAGCAGCTTCTTTTCTCTTTTGCAGCATTGCTTTTACCTCTTCAATAGTATGAGGCCTTTCATCCCAATCATCAGGAATAGTGCTTGACTGGTACATGGTATATACAAAATAGATAATCAATGCGACGTACGTAGATATATATATAATTAACAAAATTGCACTTACCATATGTTGGTGGGAGGTAGTGGTGTCTGATTTTCTACTTGCTTGCTCCGATTGCCTAAATCGCTGGTCCAATACCCGTGCTTGAACTCTAACAAGAGCTTGCATGCATTTGAGAGTCATCTTGGCTTGTTTCCTAACATTGTGACCTCTCACTAAAGCTTGCAATTTCACTAGACCTTTTAGTGCTTTTAGAGCCCTTCTTGCCTTGATAATTCATCACAACAAATCATTAGCAATTCTTGGCTCAAAATTAAAGAATATATATGACTCACCAAATATCCCCTGAAAGCTGTTTGAATAATAGTGGCAGCCTGAGCTGCAGCATTATGATTAGTAGTATGCTGCTGCTTCCTTTGATTTTCCTTCTTCTGAAAACAAAACACACACAAGAAGATGGATGGATGGATATATTAGTTTGTAAAAACATAGATTATAATTAGCTAGTGCCTTGCCTTTTCTTCCTCATTAATTTGCTTCTTCGATCTAAAAGCTCTCTTAACAGCACTTAACCAAGAAGAAGATGATCCTTTTTTGTTATTTCCCATAGAATTAATGTACTCAAACTGAGAGAGACATTTTTAGTGTGAATGGGTGAGTGGGTGGTGTCAGCCAGCACCTTTGAACGCAACATTATTTATTACTCCACTTTTATTTAAACATACAAGAGTTGACAGAGACAACTACTACTCTCTCTCTCTCTCTTTTCTCTCTTTAATGTTTTCAGATCTAGGATAAAATAAATAACTCACTCAATATTTTTCTGATTATATATATAATAACATATCTAATTCTAAATTAGACAATACTCAAATATTTATAAACTTTCTATCTTAAATCTCCTCCTCCTTACCCTCCTATCCAGAATCATCCACTCGATAAGTTATAGGTGTATGCAATATGTATAATTATCTTTCCCAAATACTTTTTCGGTCAATTTTTATCTCACGCCATGGCCCATATTGATTATAGTTAAACCTCTCACACATTCTTATTGGGGCATATGTGCATATCCTCTCTTCACATATATGAACCATATCAATCTCACTTTTCTCATATGTTAACCACGAAAGTCACTCTTACCTCATCCCAAATATTTATGTCTTATCTTATCTCTTCTAGTATGTCAACACATTCATCTCAATATCCACATATTTTACGTGCAAACACTTTGGCCCCATATGACATACACTACAATAAAAATCGTTTTTAGCGGCAATAAATATGCATCTTAATTAACAAAGAGTACTAAAGTTTTTATCGATATTAGTTAATTGTCATTGTATCCAATATACCATGACTTTTAAAGATTTTTGCAAAGTGTCAAATGTCCTCTAAAAAACCATTTTTAGCAACAATCAAGCTATTGACGTTAATTAATTACCATTTTAAAAGAAAATTAAATAGTGATATATGCTCTGACATATTATTTTTCTAAGATCTTTTTAAAATAGCACTCTTTTATATTTAGCAATTCTTTAATTTCTAACATTAATATTTTACATAATATGTTTAAGATTACTAACATTCAAAAAAAATTGACCACACATAATTTATTTATCAAAGATATTATACAAAGGAATTAGTTAAATACAAAACAACTTTTTATCAAAAAACTATTTTCATAAGATACTTCTAAAAGTAAATAACTTTTAGTAGCAATGTCAAATGGTCTCTAATTCATCCTAGTGGATGCAGCTTTCACTCTTCTTTTTAATTTCCGTCTTTCTATTAGCTTTCTTCCACTTCCTTTTCTCCCACTCCTCCAACCATAAAATAAAAATAATAAATCTTGATTACCTCTCATGGTGTCACATGATGCCACCATTCACTGAAGCATTTATTTACTTATTTTATTTGTTACTTTTATTTATTTCTGTTACATCTTTCTTTTTTTCTGCATTCTGATTCAGATATGTTTCTTTTTATTTTCTTAATGAAGAGTTCTGTTGATGACATACAAGAATGGCAATTTCCTCACAAATTTAATTTACGCATGCCGAGTATAGAAGAGGTTTGATAGTGCACATCTAAAAAGTCCACTCATTTTTAGTATACGCAGTATTCAAATATTTTAACTTATAAAATAATTATTAAGCTTACACTTAATAGAGACACCAGGCAAAAAAAATATATTACTATTACGAATAACTATCAAAAATTCAGAACAGTTGTATGGATAGTACAAGAATCTAATTATTCCTTCTACTTCATTATTATGCAATAATTTTTTTATTTTGGCATGTTAAAAAAATGACAATTTTATATATAAGAAATTAATTTAACATTGAACTCTCATTTTACTAGTATAATTATATAACTAAAATAAATTTATGATATATTTTAAAAGTCATAAATTTTGACAGACATTTTTCTTTTTAATTTTTGTGTTCAAGACTACCGTCAATAATATCACTTGAAAGAAATATTTCATAATCAAACCTATTTATGATTGTCATTCTTTATAACATGTAATAACGTCTTACTATAACAATTAAGTTTTTTTTAGAATAATAAACAGAAGATTATATTAATATATATATATATATATAACACTAACAAATGAGAACAAACTATGAGCATCCAACCTCCCTCCCACCTTTAGGTAGGGTGGAAGAAACTTTAAAATGGACTTTAATATAATATATTCCCTCCGGGTTTTTTTTATATGTCATAAAATTAATACATAAATTATAATATTTTTTTTATTTTTTTGTGTGAATTATTAATCTTGAAAATATATGTTTGACCAAGATAGAAAAATTAAGTAAACAATTTATGTTAATTGATCAAATTAATTAATCAAAATAAACTAATTCATATTCATTTATTAAAAAGTTAACTTCAAAAAGAATTTAATAAGGATAGAATAGTAAACAAACTTAATTACCTAACATAAAAAATGGTGAGATATAAATAGAAGGAAGTAGGTGGTTATATTGTATATTTAGTATAAGATGGTTATAAAAAGGTTTAACTATTCCTCCGATAAATATAAAATGCAAGCACGCATATCCACGTCGTATTGGAATTTTATAAAGTCAAAAGTACAACTGTACTATTGAAGATTGGTCAAAGTCCAAACTGTTTTTTTGATTTAAAAATTTCAAATTGGTATGGCATATTACACTATTTGAGATTCTTGTTATCTGTGAATGAAGTGCCATGCTCATGTTATTTACATATTTTCTTGTTATTATGATTTGGTTTTCACTAACTCTACAGAAAGAGGGGTGGATAAAAAAGTTGGGCTCCAATCCTTTGTGATCCAAACTAAGGCTGGAGAGTGGGCCTGGAAAAGCCCAATTCTGCCCCAAAATGGTTGTTCCTTAATTAATTGTTGTTGCTTAATTCAAAACCCAAACACAAGAGCCTATTAATTAATGTAGCTATTCAAGACAAGTATGTATGTAGTGCTCAATTTATGATCCAAACAAGCACATGGGTGTTTCTAAAATCATCTAGTTGACGTTACCACAACATTGTTATATACTATATATATTTAGAGCTATTGCTATATAATCAATTATCTCCCTGATCCTCTTGTCATCTTTTCACCATCAAATGGAAAATTCGTAACAAAATATATATAGTGATTGAACAGATAAAACAACAAAAAAGAAAACAGGAAGATACACTTCATAAATGTTACTGCCCAGGATCGAACTGGGGACCTTTAGTGTGTAAGACTAACGTGATAACCACTACACCACAGCAACTTATATGCTTTGATGCTAACTAGATTTGATAAATATTGGTGTTTGGTACGTCAAGAGCATTTGCACGCAATCTTGCAACACAGACTATAGGAGTGGGATGTATGGTCATGGCAAGGATTTGGGGGTGAGGATTAAGGATATAATAAAAATCGAATGTCACTTATAAAAATTTATTTTTCTAGAAAAAAAAATATTTTTATTTAACACAAACATGGAAAGTGACTTATAAAAAGGCAATCCCTTTAATTATGTAAAAGAGTGTTACTACATGATTAATTAGATAAAAAGAAAAAAGAAAACATATATAATTTCATGATTAAACCTTTTGACTTTAATACACAAGAGATGAAGTATCCTCATGAAATGATTCCATTAGAGACGTGGCATAAGGAGTCATTATTAGTTGATGAAAGTGTTGGAAAACTCCAAAGATAATCCTCATGATTCGTAGTATTGACGATGTATTGGTGGTGTTCATAATTATCATTAATTGTTTGTCCATTAAGATGTGAAGCTACAAGACGATCAACGGCAATCCAATTATTCAATCCCCCTTCACATGAATTTGGATGGGTATCTAGGTTTGGAAGTTGCATGTTATGGTTTTCTTCCTTGCATCTCGTCATGTAATGGAGTAGTTGTTCTAAGGGTCCTTCTTCATCATGATGAATATCAATATTATTATTAGGAGGATAGGGTGAGTGATGATGATGAGTGTCGAATGATTTGACATTGACATGATGATTTTTCTTCTTGAATATGCGACAAATAACCCAACCTTCTTCTTCGGCAATATGATCATCAAATCTGTACTCATGCATAATCCAATCAGATTTTTGACCATGAGGTGCTCTACCTTTGTAAAAAACAAGTGTCTTCCTCATACCAATCCTTAGACAATTTGAATATATCACTTTGTCACGCCCCGTAGCTTTCCAAAATCCAGCAGCCGTTGCTCTATTTGTCCTTGTACCCGTTGGATACTTTTTGTCTTTGTGACTAAAGAAATACCAATCATTTTGTGGAGTTGATCCAATTTTACACTTGTCTACACAAAAATTAAATATATTATTACCTTTAAATATATATGTACAAAAAAAATAAAAAAGGACAAACCTTGAATATCCCAAGGCTCAAGCTTATTGAGATCAACTTCTTGGATTACATCCAAATCAATCTTCTCATTTGCAACTTTCTTCTTCAAGTAATATTGTAATAGCTCCTCTTCTGTTGGATGAAATCTAAACCCTGGTGGGACTTGAGATTGTCCATTTACAGAAATACTCATTTCCTCTGGCATAATAATATTAAGAATGGAGAGAGCAACTTATATAAGTCAAGAAAAAAAAATGAATATGGTATTTTAAAAATAAATAAATAAATAAATAATGTTGGAATGTCATTTTATGTAGTTATGGTGGGGGCAATTTTTACTATGCATAGAGAAGAGCAAGCCACCTGCATAGAAAAAGAGAGATTACTGGTATGGCCCAGAAATAGGTACAATATGTGGGATGCCACAAAGAAAGAAAGTAACAAAAAGTACCACTATATATATAAATGTTGTTAATTAGTTAGAGACTGCTAGTTTAGTGTGGTACTAGAGTCTTATAGGCTATACTTCTATTAAGGGAAAGGCTAATGTGAATTAGATTATTATATATAGAATAACAAATTAGACATAAAAAATAAATACTTTAAAAAAAACCTAACAAACAAAAATTATTGAATTTATTTAAATTCTTATAAGTTGAAGTTTAGAGTTGTGATTGCAAAATATATATATTCATATCGAAATTGAATTTACTTTTTCTAAATATGATTAATACTCTCCACCCCTCTCCCTCCAATTTCAAAGAAGTTAGTAAAGTTACTCAATCAAACTAATTTATCTCAAACATACCATCCAATGTGTTCTAAAAGGGGTGGGCATTCGGTATTTTGGTTCGGTTCGGTTTTTTTTTTCGATTTTTTCGATTTTCGATTTTTATAAATTGCGTACCGAATACCGAATCGAAATATTTCGGTTCGGTTCGGTTTTTATTAATTCGGTTCGATTTTTTATTTCGATTTTTTAATGGGCCTGTTTAGTGGGCTGCTGTCGCCGGCGGCTGGCCGCTGCTGTTGCCGACGGCTGGCTGGCTGCTGCTGGCTGTCGCGCTGGCTGCTGGCTGTCGCGCTGGCGGCTGCTGCTGGACGGCGGCTGGCGGCGCTGCTGCTGGTGGACGATGGACGGCGGCTGGAGTAGAAGAGGAAGAGGAGAAAAGAAGAGGAAGAAGAGTTGAAGTTTTGAATTGATGAAGAGGAGAGGATGAGGAGTGACTAGTGAGGCTGTAGAAACTAGAAAGTGTCAAAATGATAGGGTATTAGCTATTAGGGTTTCTTATTTTTTTAAAAAAAATTATTTAATATTAATAATTATTAAATACAATATAATTTATAAATTATAATATAATATTTCGGTTTAAACCGAAATACCGAATTCCAAAGTAATATGTACCGAAATACCGAAAATATAAAAAAATAAACCGAATACCGAACCGAAATACCGAAACCGAAATTCTGAAAAATTTCGGTTCGGTTCGGTTTTTTGGTTTTTATGCCCACCCCTATGTTCTAAAATACTAAACATCTCAAAATATATAATCAATCGCATATCACACGTGTAAAAAACAGTTATTAATTCAATGTACTTTTTCTTTTAAAAAAAACATGAAATATAATTTAAATAGGATCATTTTTATAAAAATAAAAAAGCGTAAAACTGAAATAAATAAATATATATGATAAAAATGAAAACAATTTGTTTTGGATATTTTCTAAGTTCCAAGTACAATTTGACCAAATTCTCATTTTTAAATTAAAAAAGAAAAACTGCCAAGAAAAAAGAGAATGATTCCCATGACCAAAATAAATATTTCATAACTATTTTACTTATTAAAAATGCACTAACTGTTAAAAAAGAAATAATAGGTGCATTACTTTTTAATTTATAATGATAAAAGAAAAAATCAAAAACAGAAAAGAAGAAGAATGTCAAATGAACATTATGATAATTGGAGTTTTGGACGCACTGAGCTTTCACAAGGCCCTTTGAGATCTGTTAGAGGAAAGATAGTAATACTGATAGGATGGAGATAGTTGGATGGTATTGATTGATCTAGGTTCAGATTTTGTGTCGATTTCATATAAATTTAATATTTTAAACGTAATATAACGTAATATATATATATATATATATATATATATATATATATATATATATAATTTTGAAAAAATTTAGTCCATATCCCTAGTAGCAAAGTAATTTTATAATAGTACTCTCTTATAATCAAATATCCCAAACTAATTACAATTAATATCTCATAATTAATATTTTCCGGCACTGTGACCGCAGACATGAGATTTCCCTTCCTTCAACAATCGAAAAAAGAAAAAGTGTACACTCTTTATTAATTCTTTTTTTTTCTCAATTCTTTTTTTTTACCATTCAAATTAACTTTGGATAGCGAAATAGTATAATTTTAGCAAACTTCTAAAAATTTAATTGATAATAGTAATAACTTTCAATTATATTTGAAATTCAATCAATTAAAAATTAGATTTAAAAATATTACTAAAATGTAACTGACCTTAAACGATAGCTCAACTATCAATATTAAATGATGTCATTATAATATCCTAAGTTATTCGAGGATACGTGATGATATTATCGCATTATATTCATATATTATCATTATATTAAACTGATGTAATTGAGTAACGATTGTTATTTCACGAAATCAAATTTCAATCTTTAATGTGAAACTTTTAAATCCTTAATGATACGATGATATCATAAAATATATTGTTATTATATCATTGAAGAACAATCATATAGTTGGAAAAATTGCACAAACATAGAGAGAGAGCGAGAAAGAGGAAGAGAGAGAGAGAGTGATGGTATGATAAAGATTTTTCAAAGTCTCAGTCGATGGTACATGAAATGATACCACCAGTCCAGCACAGTACTAATGTTAAAATGATATAATTTAGAAACAATCACTGTTTCACCAAGTTAATCTTTAATTGTTAGTGAGGCGCTTTTAAAATCTTCGATGATATCATAAATTAACAATATATTATATAACACAAAATTATACAAATACTAAATAATATTATCATAATATAAATATTCTGTGATGATATCATAAAAATTTTTCTAAGTCATTCGATAGTACATAAATAATACTATCACAATGTATTCAAACAAAGTAAAGGCAGATTGGGCCTAGGTTAGGAAGGGTGTACCGCCGAGTAACTATTTGGGCTAACAGGACATAAAACGAGTTAATTAAGAATAGCCTAATAGGCCGTGAGTGGCTAATTAATTCGCTTTTTGTGTCCAAAAAGTGCATTTCCCCCCCTATAATTCTCTCTTCTCCGCTTAGTATTTTACCACTATCAAACTTTCATCATTACTATCTTGTTCACTAAAAAAAATGAAATTTGTCACTATTCTCTAAGAACATTTGAAATATTTTTAAATGAAAAATTTAAGTTTAAGAAAAAAGGTCATTCGCTAAAAATAAAAAATAAAAATTCATCCCACCTCATCCTCCATTCAATCTTCTTTTCCATCGGTTACCCCATTTTCTCTTCGTGGTGATGATATGAATAAATATGAATTTTTTTGAAAAGAAATTTTATGAAAGAAACTTTTTGACAAGTATGTGGAGTTTGTTTGGACGGGAGGACAGGCTAGGGAGGTGGGGTTTTGGGGTTTATAACATATTATTTTTATTGATTTTTTTTTCTTTTTTTCTTCATAATTCATTTTTATTATATTATTTTGTATCAAATAGTCATATATCTTTATTTAATTCGTTATATTAGTAATGATAAATGATGTGTTACACGCTCTTTAATTAATCTTAAAAATAAATAAATTTAATATTAAAAGTCAAATGATCAAATTAAAATTTTAAATCCGTTCCCGAACGATCAGAACCTACTACCTAGCTTGTCCTAGAGCTGCTTGAAACACACAACTCCCCCACTTATTTTTCTCGTCATTTTTAAGGTCCCATAATAAAGTAGTGAGTCTTTACTATTTTCCATTATAGGCCTTCTCATTAAAGGAGTAACCATATTTGAAAACTGAACTACCAAAATCCAAGGAAATGAAATACTCTCATAAACAAGACCCTTCTTTTTCTTCTTTCCTTTGTTTTTTAAAAAAACAAAAATAAAAATTGGGATAGGAAAAGTGTATTATAGGGAATCGAACCCTCACAAACAAGGTGAAATTTACTAAATTTTATTGTTGTCTCTTATTCTCTATGTTTGTAAACGTTTTTCAAGTTTTTAGTATGTGATAATCAAGACAAATTCTAATAATAGAATTTTGAATTATATATATAATATGTGTAATGTGTTGAGTCCCACATCACATGCAGAACACGTTTCTTTTCTTTTACATTTTTTGCTGTTGTATATGAATTCTACCTCCTCTTCTTATTGGATAAATTAATTGTGACACCCTACCATGCAAATCAATACAAAATTCAGTAAGATTTAAGAATAATCAACTTGATGAAAAGATTTGTTTCCTCTAATTTTCAAAATCTGATTTTTATGACAAGTACTTTTCACAAAAAAAAGTAGCATCGGGGAATAATATTTTATATTTAGACAATCATTTTGAAAAATACTTTGCAATATGATCAACAACAATTTATGTCTAATCAAGATATTAAAAGTGTTTATAGAGAAAAAAAATTCTTTTTACATTCTGAAAAGCAACTACTACTGTTACTCAAAATACTTGTGTTTTTTCTAAAAGCTTTTGATCAAACAACTTAATTCTCTAAAACAACGATCGATAAAACACTTATTCTTAATTCACTAAAAAGTTGATAAAAACTTCAACATTTAATTTGTAGATTCTTCAACTTGAAAATCTGAAGAGTAGTTCGAGAGCTATAGTATGTGAAGGGCGCAAATTTTTGTCTTCTCTCTGTGCTTCCAGAACTAAACATAGTTTCAACAAGCAATAAGACATGTATACAAATGAATTTATCATACTAAACTACAATAAAAACAGCTTTTAACGGAATAAATATATATATTAATAAAAAGTACTAAAATCTTTAATTTATCAGCATTAGTTAATTGTCATTGGATTCAATGTCGCTATAGATTTTAGAGACATTTACAAAAAATGTTAATTACCTCGAAAAAACATATTTAGCAATAACTAAGTTATTACCATTAATTTATCATCGATAAAAATCATTTTGATGAAAAGCATACAATGTACTCAACTCTTTAGCTAAATATGGCCATACATTTAAAAATCCACAAATTTTTGGGAGCTATTTATATGGATCATACCAAGCTTCCCACACCCACTCATGCACTCTTTAATTAGAATATACTTAATTAATGCACTACCCTTTTGATAGAATTTAACAGTTAGAAAAATACAACTTTAAATAAAATAAGAAAGACAAAATTGAATTTAATGTACTAACACAAAATAGCACATATAGAAAAAGGAAAATCCTTTCATTAGCAGTGGGTCATGCAGAAGTTAAATTATTTATGTGAGTGTTTAGCATGATTATTACGGAGTTTAATAATCTAAGTTTAGCTTAAACTTTGTAGGCCAAAGATGTAACATACTAACAGATCGATGAATAAAGTGGAGCATATGATTGATCTATATACCTATAAGTTCTATTGGGAAAATTTCACGTGTAAATGCATTTTTGAGTGATCTTCCATTCACATAGCAGATGTATATATTGGTAGGTACAATTTAAAATTTATGAATTTCAAAATTTAAAAATGTAATTACTTCATCAAAATTTATCCTAGTCTGACATTAATTAAGGGTGGCATAATCAGCAACTGTAGGAATACTCCTATTTTGAGGCAGTGTTTATTTTTTGCCCCTAAAATTTGTTCCCTTCACCACTGTCGCAACTTAGCAACCCAAGTAGATATAGAGAACAAAATTGGGTGTCAACCAACACTTCAAATAATTAAAATGCGAAAAAAAAATACCCCTAATATTAAAATACGTTGAGAAGTTTATACAACCAGATAAGATACATCACGTTACATGTAAAAATGACTTATTATCATTTATAACGACACACATCTAATTATTTGAAAATTGCCGACTAAAAAAGAAGTATAAATTGCGTAGAAAAATGTCATTTATATTAGTAGCACTACAACATTTTGAAGCAACTTTAATCCTTTTTCTTCTTCAGGTTCTTTTTTCCCAAATAAGAAGCAGCAAACGACTTTTCTAGTTAGTTATGTTGAACCAATTACAAGAAGTTTATGGTTTTGGTCGATATTTCCTCCGTCTCATATTAATTGATCATTTTTTATTTTGTAAAATGCTTCAAAAATCATAAATATGAAGATAATTTTACTAATTCACTCCTTAAAAATTTCATGAGAATTTTACAAATAAATATGAACACTTTCAAAAAGAATTAATTGCAAAGGTAATGTAATTTTTTCTAATTAATGTGTTCTTGATTCAGTAAGATCACAACTAATATAGAACAATTATTTTCAATATAATGATCAACTAATATGAGACGGAGGGAGTAATAGAAGAGATCAAAATGTAGACATTTCAATTTTTGGGTAAACATTATCTTCTGGTTAAAATGCATTTGTTTGGTAAGGGAAGTTATGTAGGTCCAAATAATCAATTGCCTTTAAATTCATTTTTGAAAAAAGAAGTATTTTCCAACTTCCAATACTTGGGATGTTATCATTAGTTATGTTAAAATAGCAAGTTTTTGGTAGGTTTTTTTCCTACATTAATTTGGTCTAATCCTCTCTATTTCATATAAGTGAAAAACAAAACCAAAGTTGTGAAAGATGAGATTAACCTTTATACGTTTATAGTCAATGGCAAAACTAAAGGAATTCTATTGAGATCAATTCTCTTTGGAAATTAGAATTGTATATTCTCTCCGTCTTATATAAGTTTGATCAAAAGAAATTTTATTTTTTTTTTATATGTAAATAATTATTTTTTGTCGATGGATTAAAAATATAACTTTTCTTTAAGTATGGTACAATAGTCTTTTTGCCAAGGCCAAATTTCGAAGATCATTGTCCCATTCATTGTCAATTGACTTTTTGCGTTAAATGTTTAGAATTTCTAACACATTTTTCGTCCATATGCAATCATTCGAGACAAAAATAGTGAATTATTGTCTCTTAATTACTAGGAGTCTAGGACAACCGTCTCTTTAAAACATCACTAAACTTTGATGATTGAATTGAAGAATAACTACTAAACAACAGAGTTTCACATCTATGATCTACCATCATAGATTAGGGTCCCTGTTGATTGGGAGTCGGAGCTCGAGTTGGGATATTGAAAATCGAGTCGAAATCGGAAGTTGAATCGAGACTGAGTTTCAGGTTTTGTCGTGGAGTGTTAGGTTCCATATCGGGTCGAGAGTCTGGTCCAGGTTAAGTTCAAGAGTTGGGTGTTGAGTCCCGCGTTTAAGGTCAGAATTGGGAGTTAGGTCCCAACTCGGGAGTTGAGTCCAAGGTCAAGGTTGAGAGATGGGTCTGGGTCTGGCGGGGGTCATGGACCCATGGTCGTGAGTCAGACCTTTGGTTGAGGATGGGAGGCCGTTCTAAGGTCTAGACTCGTTTTGAGGTGGTGACCTTGAAAGAGAATTTTGATAAATATTTTTCTTACAAGGGATATTATGTTTTTTATATTAGTAAAAATAAAATGTTTGAAAAATATAAAAATATGTAAAACAATTCTACTTTATATCAAGAGATTAATAAGTGTAATCTTTTAGAGGTTCCTACACCCTAATATACTTTAAGGGGAGAGCACTTGATAGATTCCAAAATTTGAGATGAATAGATAAATTCATATTTAATCCACTTTTGAATAACCATAAATTTAAACCATTTTATCACCTCTAAACTCAAGTAAACACCAATTAGAAAGAGAGTCATCAAAGAGAGAATTTCGACGTGCTTGTTTTTTTATTTCAAGCCAGATTCACCTTGGGCTATATTACAAGTTGTGAATTGAATTTGTTACAAATGTGAATCGTTTTCAAATAAATAATATATCAAACAAATTAAATATTGAGAATCTCATATTTAAAATTTAAATAGTTTAAAGGAAGATTTAAGTTGATGTCCATTTAAATCCGTCATTGAAGAATTTCAAAGCTCATTTTTTTTAAAATTCAACCCACTAAAAATATGAATCATTACGGATGATATATTAACTCAAACTATCAAGAGAATTTAATATCTAAAATTTAGAATTATTTAGAGGAGGTTTGAGCTCGTTAAGATTGAAAAAACGTGAATTATTTTTATTTGTTTGTGTTGATTTACTTTTTTCCCTACATCGAACTTTTAAAACGGATTCGGGCCTGAATATATTTTTGAGCCATATTGATCAATCGCATGAACATTAGAAGTACTTGCTGTTGGGAATAAAACCGTAACAGAAATAATATTTGCGGTAATAAAGGCAACAAATGCGGAACACAACAATACGGTTAATCAACGAGAATAAAAGAGAAATAATGACACCAAGATTTTACGTGGAAACCCTCCTAAATAAGGGAAAAACCACGACCCGAGAGGAGCAACGAATATCACTATAGTAAGGATTTTACACTTGTATGTCTGAGTAAAACTCCAAAGACCACTACACATTCAAAAGAAATAACACTCTTTTGATTTTTCCACCTCACTACAATATCGCTCACACTCTCTATTTTTTCCTCACAGATTATTTTCCTCTGTGATGCCTCACTCTTCTTTCTATCCTTTTGTAATTATTTTTGGTGTACTTAGAATTAAGAATTCTCCTCCCTTTTATAGAGAACAAATACACTACCCTCCAAATGTGCTATAGAAGAAAAAACATTTTGTTTCTTCTTCATAGCTTACCTACTCTACCAAACTTTGAAATTGGCACAAAACAAGTTTTTTTTCTTTGTAGATTACCAACTCTACCAAACTTTGAAATTGGCACAAAACAAGTTTTTCTTCTTTGTAGATTACCAACTCTACCAAACTTTGAAATTGGCACAAAGATATTCAAAGTTTGGTAAATGGGGATGGACCTCACAATCTCCCCCTCCAAACCCATTCACCTTGAAGGAGGTAGCTCCAGGTTTCTAGCTTGAGTCCATGCCGACAAGTTCTTTGCATAGTTCAAACTTGTCTCTTGATACCACCTTGGTCAGCATATCTGAAGGGTTTTCACTAGTAGGGATTTTCATGACCTGCATAGATCCGTCCTCTATCTTTTCACGAATCCAGTGATATCTCACGTCAATATGCTTCGTCCTTGCATGGTACATGGTGTTCTTGCTCAAGTCTATTGCACTCTGACTGTCACAATAGACGACATACTCCTTCTGATGCAATCCAAGTTCTTGAAGAAATCGTTTCAGCCATACCATCTCTTTGCCAGCTTCAGTAGCAGCAATATATTCTGCCTCAGTTGTAGAGAGTGCGACACACTTCTGCAACTTTGACTGCCATGATATAGCTCCCCCTGAAAATGTAAACAAATATCCAGTAGTGGATTTTCTATTATCGAGGTCACCTGCCATATCAGCATCAGTATAGCCCTTCAAGATTGGATCAGATCCTTTAAAACACAAGCAATCTCTTGTGGTACCTCTTAGATACCTAAGTATCCACTTAACTGCCTCCCAGTGTTCTTTTCCAGGATTTTCAAGGAATCTGCTAACAACACCAACTGCATGAGCAATATCAGGTCTTGTACACACCATCGCATACATCAAACTCCCCACTGCTGAAGAATAAGGAACTTTAGCCATTTCATCTTTCTCCTCTTTTGTTGTAGGACACATCTGCTTGCTCAACTTCAGATGACTCGCAAGAGGCGTGCTAACAGGTTTAGCACTCTTCATGTTGAAGCGTTCTAGTACACGTTCAATGTACTTCTCTTGAGATAGCCACAACTTTCTTTTTGTTCGTTCTCGAACAATCTTCATCCCTAGAATTTGTTGTGCTGGGCCCAAGTCTTTCATGTCAAATGACTTGGACAAATCTTTCTTCAACTTTGCAATCAGCTCTTTGTCTTGTCCTACAATTAACATGTCATCCACATATAACAACAAAATAATAAAATTGTTGTCAGAAAATCTTTTGAAGTATACACATGGATCAGAATAGGTCTTTGTGTACGTTTGACTTTTCATGAAAGAGTCAAACTTTTTGTACCATTGCCTTGGGGCCTGTTTCAACCCATAAAGACTCTTATTCAATTTGCACACCATGTGTTTCTTTCCAGATACTTCAAATCCCTCTGGTTGCTCCATATAAATCTCTTCTTCCAAATCTCCGTGAAGAAATGCTGTTTTCACGTCCAATTGCTCCACTTCAAGATCTAGACTAGCTGCTATGCTCAAAATAGTTCGAATAGAAGTCATTTTGACAACAGGTGAAAAAATTTCATCAAAATCAATACCTTTCTTTTGTTCGAAGCCTTTTACAACCAATCGAGCTTTGTACCTCACCAACTTGCCATTTCCATCTTTCTTGAGTTTAAAGACCCACTTGCACTTAAGTGGTCTTTTTCCTTTTGGAAGTTCAACTAGCTAGTATGTGCCATTTTTCTGTAGAGATCCCATCTCTTCGTGCATGGCTTTCATCCATTGGCTCTTTTCTGGATGAGACAACACCTCCTTAAGACTTTCTGGCTCACCTTCATCATTGATAAGGACATACTCCGAGGAAGGGTATTTGGTTGATTCTACCCTTTGTCTTTCTGATCTCCTCAGAGGTTGAGATTGTTCTTCTTCTGGGTACTCCATTTGCTCGGTATTATCACCAAGTTGCTCCCCCTGCTCAACAATCTCATCAGGTTGCTCTTCATGCTCAGCAACTTCATCAATCATACTTTCTGCACTTATGGGATGGTTAGAAGAAGCAGGAATGGTGACAATATTAGGAACTATACCATTCTTTTTCTTGGCCTTCTCGGATAGATCATCCGCATTTCCAACTTCACTTTCTCGAAAGATTACATCTCTACTTCTGATGATCTTCTTCTTTACAAGATCCCATAGTCTGTACCCGAACTCTTCATCTCCATATCCGATGAATATGCAAGGAACTGATTTATCATCTAGCTTGGTTCTTTGCTCCTTCGGTACATGTGCAAAAGCTTTGCAACCGAACACCTTTAGGTGCGAGTAAGACAACTCTTTGTTGGTCCAAACTCTTTCCGGAATGTCAAACTCCAACGGAACTGATGGACTACGATTGATAAGATAACACGCTGTCCGAACTGCTTCACCCCAGAATGTCTTGGGTAATTTAGCCATTCTGAGCATGCTTCTCACCTTCTCAACAATGGTGCGATTCATTCTCTCAGCTACACCATTGTGTTGTGGGGTTCAAGGAACTGTCTTTTCATGTCTGATTCCATGGTTTGAACAGTACTCTTCAAATTCTCTTGAAGTGTACTCACCTCCATTGTCGGTTCGGAGACGTTTTAGCTTTCGACCTGTCTCTCTTTCTATCAGAGCATGAAACTTTTGAAATACTTGAAACACCTGATCTTTGGTTCTCAAGATATAAACCCACAATTTTCGAGAAGCGTCATCAATAAAGGTAACAAAGTATTTATTACCTCCTATCGATTCTATCTCCATTGGACCACAAACATCAGAATATACCAAATCAAGTATATTTGATTTTCTTTCATATGATGTCTTAAATGAGACTCTATGTTGTTTACCAAATAAGCAGTAGTTACAGGGTTTTATCGTTGTACCTTTGGCAAAAGAGATGAGTGACTTTTTGGAAAGAATTTGCAATCCTTTCTCGCTCATATGACCCATTCTTTTATGCCATAAATCTGCAGAATTTTCTTCGTGAGCCGCATTTAATTCACCTTGGCATATTTCTGCATTTGTCCTGTATAACGTGCCACGAGCAACTCCTTTTGCAATCACCAATGCCCCTTTGGTGAGTCTCCATTTTTTATTTGCAAAGTAGTTCTCATATCCATCTTGGTCCAAAGCAATTCCCGAGATCAAGTTCATCCGCAAATCAGGTACGTGGCGCACATCTTTCAACACTAATGTGCATCCAACATTTGTTTTTAAGCAAATGTCTCCGATCCCCGCAATCTTTGAGTAACTTGTGTTACCCATTTTCACATTGCCATAATCACCGGCTACATATCTGCAAAAAAGATCTCTTACCGGTGTGGCATGATAAGATGCTGCTGTGTCGACCACCCATTCCGACTCTATACCTGCCAAGTGCATGCATTCTTCTTCCTCATTTATGAGGAGAACAACATCGTCATTATTTTGCACCATGGCAGCTATGTTGTCATCATTCTTCTGGCCGCTGCTTTCCCCTTTGCCCCTTTTTAGATTTGGACAATCTCTTTTGAAATGTCCTGGTTGATCGCAATTGTAGCAATTTCTGGCCTTTGATTTTGATCGGACCTTGGACTTTCCACGAGCTCCGGATCTACCATAGTTACTTGAGCTCCTTTGGTAACTTCTGCCTCTACTTTCCGTGATGAGAGCCTGTCCGTGATTTTCAGGCCATTTTCTCATCTTCTCATTAAGCAAAAGGGCTGATGTGACATCCTTCAACTCAATAGAGTCCTTACCATGTAAAATGGTTGTTGATAAAGTATCGTAGGAAGATGGCAACGAGTTAAGGAGCACTATGGCTTTATCTTCATCCTCGATCTTTACTCCGAGGTTTGCTAGCTGCGTGATTAGTCCATTAAGTACATTTAAATGAGACAAAAAATTTGTACCTTCACTCATATGCAGCGCATATAACTGCTTCTTTAGGTACAATTTATTTGTCAGCGTTTTGGACATGTATAGATTTTCTAACTTTGTCCAAATGCTACATGCACTCTCTTCATCGATGATGTTATTAACTACATCATCTGTTAAGTGCAATCTGATTGCACTAGCAGCCTTTTCATCCATTTCTTCCCAATCCTCAAGTTTCATGGATTCGGGCTTTTTGGATTTACCGCCTAGTGCCTTGTGCAGACCCTGTTGGATGAGCAAGTCTTTCATCCTTCTCTGCCACGTTGAGAAACCACTATCACCATTGAATTTTGCTACCTCGTACTTTACTCCAGACATTTTTTTTTTATTGAGTATAGTACAATAAGCTGCAAAAAATATTTCTGTAAATGAGCAGAACCTGTGCTCTGATACCAATTGTTGGGAATAAAACCGTAACAGAAATAATATTTGCGGTAATAAAGGCAACAAATGCGGAACACAACAATACGGTTAATCAACGAGAATAAAAGAGAAATAATGACACCAAGATTTTACGTGGAAACCCTCCTAAATAAGGGAAAAACCACGACCCGAGAGGAGCAACGAATATCACTATAGTAAGGATTTTACACTTGTATGTCTGAGTAAAACTCCAAAGACCACTACACATTCAAAAGAAATAACACTCTTTTGATTTTTCCACCTCACTACAATATCGCTCACACTCTCTATTTTTTCCTCACAGATTATTTTCCTCTGTGATGCCTCACTCTTCTTTCTCTCCTTTTGTAATTATTTTTGGTGTACTTAGAATGAAGAATTCTCCTCCCTTTTATAGAGAACAAATACACTACCCTCCAAATGTGCTATAGAAGAAAAAACATTTTGTTTCTTCTTCATAGCTTACCTACTCTACCAAACTTTGAAATTGGCACAAAACAAGTTTTTCTTCTTTGTAGATTACCAACTCTACCAAACTTTGAAATTGGCACAAAACAAGTTTTTCTTCTTTGTAGATTACCAACTCTACCAAACTTTGAAATTGGCACAAAGATATTCAAAGTTTGGTAAATGGGGATGGACCTCACACTTGCAATACTTGTGGTATTTTCTGAACATGGCTAGTTGGTATGGTATTTTATCCGTTCATTTTTATTTGATCATTATATTAAAAAATATAGTTTTATTTTTGCTTATTATTTTAATATATTAAAAGAAAAATACATTTCGTACCTTTAACATTTAATGTTTATTCTTTCAATCATTTTTTAAAACCTAAAACTAAATATCGACTAATATATTACACCGAACCTAGTGAAAAGAAAAAATTTAAATCGTGTGCATGTTGGTTGAAACAGATTCACAGGTATTACTTATCACTCTACATAGTAACAACCTCATATAATCACATATTTTCGCTAATTACAGGTCACTACTCCTCCAAGTGGAAGAATCATTCCTGGAACACATTTCGAGGGAGGCTAATGCAGTAATAAACTTACTAGCAAAACACGGAAGAGAAATGAAAGATCCACATATAATCTCTAGTAATAAATGCATTAGAAAGAGATTCAGTTGGTAAATAAAATCCTTTCATTAATATTACGATCAAATTCCTATCTCAATCACCGCTAAATTCACACAAGAACTTATAACTTTATTAGCAAATAAAATTACATTTTTTTTATTTCTCATTTGATGTTTGATATTTATATTAAAATTAAAACCTATATTAATAATGATGACTCAAACATGAAGAGTAGTCAGATAGGAGTAGTGGGTGCCTTCCAATTATTAATATTAGTGCTAGAATAACTCCATTTATCCGAGTGAGCAGTAGCCATAGAAGAAGCACCAGAACCACATTTGGCCACTGTCCTAACACTCTCTATTAGTGCCTCTGTACGTGCCTCATGTGACAAAATATCTGACAATTGTTCAGGGCTAATAAGTAATTTCACTTTCCACACACCTGTAGTTGTAAAGTCAAACATTTCACTAAGTATACGGTTTATATTACTTTTTCTGTGAAAAGAATTATGGAACAAAAATCAAAATAGTTAATTATAACTATATATATATATATATATACTTGGATATAGATTCTTCAAAAATTTAAACAATATATATACATAATTGAAACTATCCAGATAATACAAGTCAATTTGGCTGATAATTTAGAAAATTGTAGTCAAAGGAAAAATTGTTCGACTAATTTCCAATAGTAATACTTTTACATAGTTATAGTACAGGTCATTTATTTAAATCAAAGTGACTTTTATTATGAATTCGGGTATAAGTTGTCTAAAGAAATTGTAATTAAACAAGTCAACATGATGATGATTTAAAAACATATATTGAAAAGTTTAAGATGACTAAAAAGTATTATTTGACACTCCAAACAATTACACTTACACATAAAATTAGATCATATATTTAAGATATTATTTTTGGATAAAGGACGTACAATTTACCTGTACTACTGTAGGTAGGATAAACCTCAGCTTCTGATCTCTTGAGCATCCTTTGATTATCAAATGACATCCTATAAGGTGTTGGTTGTCTACTAGTATCACAAGTAGTAACATGCCTTTTTCCATCTTTTTCATGACCTCTTTTGGATTTAATAATAGGATGGTTTAGTAGAGGAAGTAGATAGTATGATTCACCAGCATGAAGTTCCTCATTAGGAAAAAGTGGTGGAGAGAACATGTCCTGGCTATGAAAAATGGCATGTCCTGGGAATTCATTAGTGATGCAATGGGCCGTGATGGGTGAATGTAACTCCATGATCCCACCATTACAAGTCACCACTTTTATCATCATCTTCTTGTTTTCTTCTTCTTCTTCTTCATCAACTTCACCAAAACCAAAACCCTTGAACACACAATTCCCCATCTCAACAACCCAAGTTTAGTAAAGAAATATGGATTCTTGGAGATATAATATGGATCAATATTACTTGGAGTTATCTGATATATATATATATGTGTGTGTATCCGTGAAAGGTAGCAAACAAAACAAACCAAGAGATGCTTCCAAATTGAACCTAATACAAACTTATGATTTCAATGATCAAACGTATAAGATATTTATACCGATAAAAGATAATAGATAATGCAATCAAGAGATCGATCGATGAGCACAAATTGAACCTAATTTAGCACATATACAAATTTATACAACAAAGTTACCAGATATTTAAACTGGCGGATAAAAGATAGCATATAAAAGAACAGACTAATTTTTATATATGTACTAATGAAAGCGAGCAGATAAAACGGATGAGCCAAAATATATGTGTTTGAAAAGGAAAACTATGGTTTTTTTGTTTTATAATAAATAGGAATATAGAGGAGTCATCGGTGGGAAGTTTCTTGAGAGTAAAGGGGTTCTTTTCTTTTTGGAAAAAACATACAAGAATGTATCTTATGCTATATCATAAATACTCAATCAAAAAAGATACAAGAATGAATATGAAGTATCCCTTCCTTCATGGTTGCAAATTCTTATAATAATATTATGTGTATAGTCTTTTGCTATTTATGTAAACTGTGAAGTGGTGGACCCTGTCTATCTAAAGAGACAAAAAAGGATGTGTTGTGAATTATGTCAAAGAATTTATATTGGTTCATAATAAAGGTGGTGGGGTTGCAAAAATACTACTTATATAGTATAAAATAAAAGATAATTAAGCACTCAATCTAGTTTGATGATTCTGTACCGTTAAGATTTTTATCATGATAAGAGACAATTAAATAGGAGTGAATTATTTGAGGAAGTTTTATTTTTTGTTTGATTAGGTAATGAATTATCTTAATCATAAATAGATGATACAAAAAGATTACTACATTATTAGTTTGATAAAATCGAAAGAAACAGATCAAAGTAATCGGATTCGGTGATTAATTATTTAATTAAAAAGGTGTAGATTTGAGTCAACATTCATCATAAGTATGGAGTAATCAAAGATTATGGCTCATGTGAGAGATCATTGGTCAATTGTTGTAATCAATTTGTCCCTTAATTTGTCTTTTTCTTTTATTTTTTCCCTTTTTGGGGGTATGCATGAGCATACCTAAATCATTTTTGTAAGGGAAAAGGGTTAAATATATCTTGAACTATTTGAAAAGTTTAAATATATTCTTCGTTCAAAGTTTATTTTATTCATGTCTTTGTCGTTCAATTTTTGATCCAAATATGCTCTTAATCCTTATGGGCGTTAGATGTCACGTTAGGCATATCCAACTCATTTTTTTATTTTTTTAAATGACACATGGAATTGTCATGTCATTTTGACCTTACCACATGTCATTTATATGAAAATGAAAAAATAATTGGACTCATAAACACCTAATCTGACCCATAAATCAACTCCTTTTAAATTCACTATCTTACCCATTATTAACAATTTTATTTAATTTTTATTTTTCAGTAAATCTTTAAAATAAGTAATTGATTAATAAAAAATAGAAAAAATATGAAAAAAATATAAAATTAACGCAAAAAATTCACAATATAGTAACTTTAAACCTAACATTTCAATATTTTTTTTAAATTTTTATTTTTTCGATAAATCTCAAAAATGAGTAATTGATTAATAACAAATATGAAAAGTATGAAAAAAAATATAAATTAATGCCAAAAGTTCACCATTAAATATAGTAACATTTCATTCTACAATATTTTTATAAATTTTTATTTTTTTCAACAAATCCCGAAAATGAGTAATTTATTAATAAAAAGGGGGAAAATATGAAAACAAAATAAAATATTTACGTCAAAATTCACAAATAAATATAATAACCTTAAATTAAATCATTTCAACAATTTTTTATTTTATATTTTTTTTCATATTTTTCTATTTTTATTTGTGAATTTTTTGCGGAAATTTTAATTTTTTTCCATATATTTTGTTAATAACCTCATTTTTGGGATTTGCCAAAAAAAATAAAAATTAAAAAAATCTTGAAATTTTTGAATTTAAGGTTACTGTATTTTTTTTTTTAATTTTTGGTGTTAATTTTTTTATTAATCAATTACTCCGGCATTTATCGAAAAAATAAAAAAATTTAAAAAAATATTTAAATTGAATTTAAGATTACTATAATTATTTGTGGGTTTTTGACGTTAATTTATATTTTATTCATATTCTTCCTGTTTTATTATCAATCAATTACTCATTTTTCAGAATTTATCGAAAAAAATAAAAATTAAACAAAATTGTTGAACTTCAGTCGGATAATTTATTTAAAAGACGGTTGATTTATGGGTCTTATTAGAAATTAATGAGTCCAATATCTTTTTATTTTCATATAAATGTCATGTGGTAAAATCAAAATGACATGACAATTCTATGTGACATTTAAAGAAATAAAAAATGAGTTGGATATGTCCAACATGACAACCAACGTCCATAAGGGCATATTTGGACCAAAAGTTGGACGGCGAGGGCATGAGTAAATCAAACTTTAAACAAGGGTATATCTAGACTTTTTTTAATAATTTAAGAAGATATTTAACCCTTTTCCCCTTTTTAATATCGTTATTTTGATAATATGATAATTGATTTGTTTTTAGATTTATTTGATTGTATTAAATTTGCTATTAGCTATTTAAGTGTTTTTGACTTTTCCACAACAATATCAAACAAATTCTTAGAGTCTATTTGAATTGATTATTCGCCTTTTATTTGTAAGTAAAAAATTATAAAACAGTTATTTTAATTATTTAGCTGTAAGCCTAAATGCTTAAGTTTATTTTTTGTTTGTGTAAATATTCCAAATATGCTTAAAGTTTGATTTAAAAATACTGCAAATAAGTCAATTCATGCTCTAAAACCAATTTAGGTCCTTTTTTTTATAGATATAATATGTTAAAATAACAAATAAAAAATAAAATATTAATTTTAAATACTGAACAACTAATAAAAGTGAAGAGAGAGTAGTTATTATGCTGTTGTCGGTAATTTACTTTCCTCGATGAAAGAAAAAAAGAGTGATTCATTTATCTAATGTCGAAATCATTAAAGTTTTTGTGGTTATTAGTATAGGCAATATAAAGGAACATCGATTTTAACCTATAGTTAAATGAAGTGGGGGTCACGGACAAGAATTCATTATGGGAGACGAACTTTTTTTTACATGAGTTTCTCTATTAATTATAGGTGATATTTGTTGTTTCCTCTAGTCTATAATAATTGAACTTTTGAGATATTTTTTATTTTTTTATTAATTTAATTATTTAGATTATTTTTAAAAATATTTTTCTAATATTCTTTTCATTTTAATTTTCAATGTAATGACTTTAATAAATTTGATAATAAAAAATAAGGATAAAATGGGGTAAAATTAATTCGCATCGGGTGATTACACCAACCAATATATGCATGTCATGTTCTTATTTATAGTTCATTTTACTCCATTAAATAACATACTAATAGAGATTGCATTGACTTGGTGTAAACACCCGGTGCAGATAAGTTTTTTTCGAATAAAATGAAAAACTATGTTCAACTTATTTCTTAATCTACTTTTCTTAAAGGGTATGAAATACCTCAAAATTCAATTAACATGAAAGAAGAGAGTATATTTTATTTGGATCCAGCTCCTATCCATATATTTCTCTTCCCTCCATTTTGCCTAAATTAGTTAGTTTTTTAATCAAATAAGTATACTATTAACCATGATTAAGAAAAGATATTTGAGATTCCCAACTTTAGTAAGAAAATATTTACTTTCAATTTCTTTTTGAGAAAAAATAGATTTACTTCAATTAAATAGCATTATGCTTTTGATATAAGAGGAGTTCTAAGTTTACAGTCATGATAAACTTGAAATTTAAATAATACAAGTATCATATATCTAAGTAGAAATTTGGAAAAATTAGAGAGAAGTTGGATTCCTTTTATCAGTATATAAGCATTCTCTTCGTCTTATTAAAAAAAATTCATATTTTTTTCTATTAACGCTCTACAATAAATATGACTATTGAACGTCTAAACAAACTTTGAAGACCCAATAATTCTATGTAAGAGAATAATTAATATAAATAAAGAGTAAAATAGTAAAGTTAATCATTCTATTCAGATGTGTATTCAAGGAGGGATCGTCGGGTTCTGTAAAAACTCTATCTAGAAGCATGTAAAAGCTCCATTGATGATTCTGGGAACAAGCAGAATTGAAGAAGAAATAGTATTGAAGAAGAAGTAGTGTTCTTATTATGCTCACACTTTATAGATGCTACATATATATACAAATGTGCAGTAACAAACTTCAAACCTTCCACTCACACATTCCACTCATACGCACACACACACTAACTAATAGAATCTAATCCTAACTAACCACGTGAACATGCTAACTAACTAACTATACTAACTGAAAATGGGAAAGTTAACACTCCCCCTCAAGCTGAAGGGTGCAGTATATTAAGCACACCTAGCTTGCCTAACAGATGAAAATGTTGAGCTTGACTCAATCCTTTGGTTAACAGATCAGCAACTTGTTGATGTGTGTGTACATACTCTGTTTGAATCAATCCAGTCTTAACTTTATCTCTAATAAAATGGCAATCTATCTCAATGTGCTTGGTTCTCTCATGAAACACAGGATTCGCAGCTAATTGAATAGCAGATTTGCTATCACTCCACACTGTGATTGGCATTTGTATTGATACATTGAGCTCATTGAATAAGCCTATCAACCATGTTACTTCTGCCACTGCTGAAGCCATGCTTCTGTACTCAGCTTCAGCTGAACTTCTAGACACTGTCTGCTGTTTCTTGGACTTCCAGGACACTAAAGAATCTCCAAACTTTACTATGTAGCATGTTACTGACCTCCTAGTGTTAGGACATGCAGCCCAGTCTGAATCACACCAACATGTTAATGTTGTAGCTTGTTGAGCCTTTAACCATATGCCCTGACCAACTGTTCCTTTCAGATATCTCACCACCCTGATAGCTGCTTCCCAATGAGATCTTTTTGGATGTTGCATAAACTGACTTAGTGTTTGCACTGCATAACTAATGTCAGGTCTTGTGATAGTAGCATACATCAATTTTCCCACTAATCTTTGATAAGCTGAATTATCTGTTAGCACATCATCTCCTTGTAATCCAGCAGTTTGATTAAACTCTACTGATGTCAACCTCAAATTAGTTTCTAAAGGTGTGTTTACAGGTTTTGCACCACTCAATCCTGTGTCAGAAATCAGCTCCAATATGTATTTCATTTGATTCAAAATGACACCTGTTCTGGACCTTAGCACCTCAATCCCCAAGAAATATTTGAGTTCTCCTAAATCTTTGAGTTTAAACTTCTGATGTAATGCTTCCTTTGCTTCTCTGATTAACAACTCATTGTCACCAGTAATGAGTAAATCATCAACATAGATCAGAACAATAACCATCCCCTCTGGCTTCTTCAAAGTGAACAATGAGTAATCATAAGAGCTTTGGATGAAGCCTGCAGATAACAAGGTGTTAGTTAATTTGATGTTCCACTGTCTAGATGCTTGCTTAAGTCCATACAAAGATTTGAGCAATTTCTAAACTTTGGTTGATCCTTGAGATCTGAAACCATCAGGCATTTCCATATACACCTCCTCATCCAAATCTCCTTGTAGAAAGGCATTGTACATATCCATTTGATAAAGAGACCATCCTTTTGAAACAGCCACTGCAATGACACTTCTAACAGTAACCATTTTTGCTACTGGTGAAAATGTATCATGATAATCCAATCCTTCTTGTTGACTATAGCCCTTAGCTACAAGTCTAGCTTTAAATCTTTCTATGTTTCCATCAGCCTTGTATTTGATTTTGTAAATCCATTTAGAACCAACAGTATGTTTACCTAAAGGTAAATCAACCACTAACCATGTCTTGTTATCTTCAAGGGCTTTAATTTCTAACTTCATGGCCTCAATCCATCTTGGATCTTTACTAGCTTGACCAAATGTATGAGGCTCTACTGAATCAGAGAAATTGGCTAGATAGCTATGATACTTTGGTGACATATGATCATAACTAAGATGGTTTGCCAAAGAGTACTTACTATTCTGTCCAACAGCAGTGGTCATATAATCTTCATCCAAATAGGAGGTTTGGTATGTCTAGATGACTTTCTAGTAGAAGCTGAATCAATAGTTGAGTCTGAAACTGACATCTCTTCATTCTGAATGTGCAACACTTCACTAGGAGCATCATTCAAGTTAGTGGAAATCTATGTGCCTGCTTGTATACAATCATCAGGTGTTGTATCTTCTAAATCATTTTCTTCTTCAAAGCTATCAGGTAACAAGTCTTTGACAGGTTCTTGTGAGAATTTTGAAGTGGCAAAAGGAAAAATGTGTTCTTGAAACACTACATCTCTATTGACTAGGAACCTTTTAGTCTGTAAATCCATTAACAAATAACCTTTCTGAGTTTCTGAATATCCCATCATGATCACAGGTTTTGCCCTTTCTGAAAACTTGTCATTTTTAGGAATAGCAGAAGCATAACCAAGACAGCCTATAACTCTTAAATGACTGACATTAGGAGGCTTAGAGAACAACATTTCATAAGGACTTTTGTTATGGAGATTGAATGCTGGTAATCTGTTAATCAAATATACAGCTGCTTGAACACAAATTCCCCAGAATCTAAGTGGACTGAAATCTGATGGCTCTTGCTACATTCAATATGTGTCTATGCTTCCTCTCCACTACACCATTTTGCTGTGGTGTGTGAGGACAGCTACTTTGATGTATAATGCCCAGGCTTGTAAACAATTCTTTGCACTGAGAGTTAAAAAACTCTGTTCCATTATCTGACCTTACTATCTTGATGATACATCCAAATTGATTCTTTATCAAAGTAAAGAAATTCTTTATAGATACTATAGTTTCAGATTTGAGCTGTAACAAATGTAACCAAGTATATCTGCTTGTAATCATCAACAACTGTAAGAAAGTAGTATTTCTTATCAAATGTGGGAACCTTGTATGGTCCCCAAAGATCCATGTGTACAAGTTCAAAGCATTTAGAGGTTTTTGAAGCACTGATAGGAAATGAAAATCTAGTTTGCTTAGCTAATGGACAGACTGAGCAACTAGTAAGTGAATCAGTGCTTTTATCATGTAACAGATTTAAACCATGTAGTACTTGGTTTGATGCATGTCCAAGCCTTTTATGCCACAACTCACAGTCTTGTAATGATACCTCTGCAACAATTCTCTGAGGATTTTGAGCTTTACATTTGCCCTTCATGCTAGAATCATTTCTGAATATGTACAGGCTCCCTTCTTCCCTACCAATCCCCTTCACCCTGCCACTGTAAAGATCCTGAAATATACAGAACTCAGGGTAAAAGGTAACAAAACAAGACAACTCCCTAGTTAACTGTGATAAAGACAATAAATTGAACTTGAAATCAGGTACACACAATACATCTTTGATCACTTCATTGTTAAACAAATGTGTGTCTCCTATGTGTATTATAGAGGCCTTATCACCTGTGGGTAAGTTCACCTTGTCTTGATGAGAACCAGCTGTACACTTACCATTTTTTAGTAAATGCTCATTTGTTGTAATATGATGAGAAGCACCAGAGTCTTACTATCCAACAATGAGAGGCAATATTAGTTGAAAAACAATTTGCCATACCTGTCATGTTGACCTGTTTCACTTCCTTTTTATCCTTCCCCAACATATCCATTATTTGCTTGTATTCTCCGTCAGTGAATGCATGTCCTCTAGCCATAAAAGTATTGTTTACTTCATGATGACTAGAAGAAGCTTCTCCAGAGTTCTCTTTGCTTACATTGTTAGCTTCTCCAGCATAGTTATGACTATTTCCTCCATATGAAGAATTCATTTGGCCTGACCTTGAGTTATTGAATCCAGACTTCTTTCTGTGTTTCCAATCAACTGGATAGCCAATTAACCTGTAGCAATTCTCTTTAGTATGTCCAGTGTACTGACAATGTTCATATCTTTTTCCCTTATTGTTCTGATTTCCTTGATTATAATTGTTCTCTCTGTTAACATTCATAGCTACTACATCAGAAACCTTATTAGCAATGGACACACAAGCAGTTTGTTGTTGTAGTTCATCCTCTATAATCATAGCATATGCTTGATTAATGGTAGGAGTAACACCTTTTAGCAGAATTTGTCTCTTAGCCTGTTCATACGATTCATTCAAACCACTATGAAACTGAATCAATCTGAGCTGATACAGATGATCAGCATACTCTTTGGATTTTGGATAAGCACAACTAGGAGAGGGTACAAGTGCATCATATTCCCCCCACAAGTTTTTCAATCTGGTGTAATATGATGAAACAGAATTCAGTGCCTTGTGAGAGTGTGTTGATCTCTCTATGTAATTGATAAATTCTCATTCGATTGCCTTTGTCAAACCTCTCCTTCAAGTCTTGCCAAACTGTATAAGCACTAGTAGCATACACTATTCCATTTAATAGATCTTCACTAACTGAATTCATCAACCAAGATAATACGATTGCATTACATGTCTCCCACTGCTCATGTAACTCATCTCTATACAAAGTCCTGCTGCAAGCTCCTGTAACAAATCCAATTTTCCTCTTTCCTGTCAAAGCAATTCTCATTAATCTACTCCATACTCCATAGTTTTCAGGCCCTGTGAGTTTGATAGGAATCAAAACTGCACTTGAAGCATCTGATGGTCCTATGTAAAGAGGATCGTTTGGATCAATTCTTCCTATAGCCATTGTTGTTTTCTTTGCAGCCTACACGATTATGATCTACTGTGGCTCTGATACCATGTAAAAACTCTATCTAGAAGCATGTAAAAGCTCCATTGATGATTCTGGGAACAAGAAGAATTGAAGAAGAAACAGTATTGAAGAAGAAGAAGTAGTGTTATTATTATGCTCACACTTTACAGATGCTACATATATATACAAATGTGCAGTAACAAACTTCAAACCTTCCACTCACACATTCCACTCATACACACACACACACTAACTAATAGAATCTAATCCTAACTAACCACGTGAACATGCTAACTAACTAACTGTACTAACTGAAAATGGGAAAGTTAACAGGTTCAAGTGAATACATGCTCCCATCATGAGATTATATGAAGTAATGATTTTAGTGTTATATTTTTAAAAAAATATTGAAATATAGATGTGTGAACCCACACTCGGAATATCATATGATGATGACTGGGGTACTTCTCTATGTGAGTTTAAAAATTTAAATTTTATATTCATCTTGTTTTATTTTTCTTATAAAATTAGGTAACACCTCTCTAAATGATTATTGATTAACACTTTTAATATTTTAATTAATTTTGGACCTAATATTAATTTTAACGGATTTCAGTAATGAGAACCTAAATGCAGAACCAATCAAATTTATATCTTATATCAATCTTTTTGTAATAACGCAGGAAATCATGAGTACGCCTCAGTTTCTATTTATGATTTCTTAATTACCACATAACATAGAAATTGTTCATTTAATATGAGATAGAAAGAATACCAAATAACTTAATTATTTTATCCAATTTTAAATAATACTTATATTAAAATTTTATTAATCTAAATTTGTATAGAAGATTTTATTACAGAGGACAAAATGATTTTGATCAAATGTTTAAAATTTGAATTTAAGAGTTCTATGACTCCATTGATTTTCTTAAATAAAAGTAAAAAATAAAGGGTAATTAAAATCACAAGTTGCAAAAGCTAAAAACCTAAGATAATGCTGAATGCACCAACAGAAAAAAGTTAATAAAAAGCTAGGGACATTTGCGAGAGGTATGTTAGTATGAATCTGAGATTATCCAATGTGCCCTTAAAATTTAATCTTCTATCTAAGGTGTATGAATTACTTTTATCAAATATGAAATAGAAATATTTATTATAAAAATAGCAGTATCTTAATTTTTTTTATAATTTTATCAAACTCAAAAACGATATCTCAAATTAAATTTTACATTATAATATTAAAATTTTGAAATAGGAAATTAAATTTTTGAAATTTATTTCTAGCATAATCGTGTGTTCTAATTTCTACCATAAATGTATATGTTATTTATTTTTGTATAAGTAATATGTTTTTAAAATACTTCCGTTATAACTTATACCTATATTTTCCAACAATCCCTTTATTTATAGTGATGTCAAAAAATATTAGTTCAAAAATGGTGTCTTTCATCATGAATTTGATCCAAAAATTTATGGATCAAATTATCTGATCCAAAAATTTATGGATCAAATTATTTGATCTAATATAAATTCAAAATTTGAGGTCGAGCATCAAGAATGAATGAAACTCTCTTCTCAAACTTTTTAAGAGTTAAGAGAACATACTAAATTTTCTTTTATCAAAAATCAATGAGGGACAAAGTTTCTATCCAAAAATGAACTTTGCTTAATTTTTTTTCCCTTTTTTTTCTTTGTTTCTCATTCACACCCATACTCAATTCTAATAAGATATATTTGCTTTATTTCACATACTTTATATTTGTCGTTTATCACTTATTAATCAGTTCATTTAGATATTCAGTAAATTAAGGATATATTTGAATTAATTGTTAAATGGTTTACATAATAATATATGAACTAAACCAATAACAATTAATGAATATACATGTTTAATTTTAAATATTTTAAGGACATATACGTATTATATTAAAAGAAGAAAAGGGGAAAAAAATCTGTAATCCTCCATTTGAAGCCACAAGTTGCAAATCCAAAAGCCATAATGCACCAACCAAATAAATAAATAATTAACTCAAGATAATAATATGATATTTAGCATCAAGTAATAATTGCAAATAATAATGGCTGTAAGCCATGCTCCATATGTTGACACTTTAATAATAATAATAATAATAATAATAATAATAATAATAATAATAATAATAATATTCTGTATGATTCTAATTTTTGAAGAGATTCTAACTTGTAAGGAGAAAGCTTATAGTCACACTTGAAAAAAGTCACAATTCTAGTAGTAGTGGATTTTTCACCTCAATTGCTACCTTTGCAGTAGTGGTTCACAAATCAAGAATATGCACACACATGACACCAAGTATTAGGCATAATACGCCTCATAAAGTATGGACTTCCATATGTGGATATCCTCATCTAGTTTCCCATTTTTGATAGGGATAAATTACAAGTACATAAATTATTTACGATGGGTGTGAGAAATTTATGTTATAAATTATAATTTTTCATTCATTTTTTACTAAATTAACTCACTCAAACAAATACATGATAGAAAACAGATTAACATTAAAATAGTGAAAAAAATTCCATCTTTTCCATATAAAATTATTGTTATTATTATTTTCGTCTACAAATTCACAATTTTTCCATCCGATCTTGTTACCCACAACAATGGTGAAGTTAAAAGTCCAATTCAAAATAAGCTTATTTATTCCTAGACTAGAAAGATGAGAGTGCTTGGTCACTAGGGCACACATATATAGAATATTCTTGGCTGCTGGTGTGTATGAAGCATATATCTATTGTCATGCCCCATTTCTTTCAATTTTTTATCCTTATATCCATCGACCTCTATTTTAAATTTTTTCTTTTTTGTATTTTTATTTTCTCTATTTGGCAAGGTTCTATTTTACTTTTGTTTGGTACAATCCAAATAATTTAATTCAAGATTATTTATTTAAACAATTTATTTTACTTTTAATATGGGGTAAAGCGAAATACAGTTTGAGGATAACTAATATATTTCAAAAAAAAGTTATTCCATAATTTTATTTCCCAATTAAATTATGAAATAAATTTATCCTTTTTATGAAGGAGTCCACAACATTTTTATTTTTTTCTTCTGAATTGATTTTCCTTCGATTAAATATTATTCTAAAAATCATCAATATTTTAAAAAAAGGATATAATGACTGAATTACTAATAGATAAAATATATTTCAATATGCAATATGTTAGGACATCTCTAATCCTACACTTTATTTTACTTTCCAAATATAAAATTTACTATTTTTTTTAGACAATCAACTCCAATCTAATTCTTATTTTACTCTCGGTTTTTTTTCTTTTCTTAATATTATATCATTATTTCTTTTTTATTCTTATTTTATTATTTTTTATAATACAATTCCTTTTATCTTTTTTTCTTAAATTACTTTATAATCTCAAAATATTCCACAAGCCATGTAATATTCATAGGTCAAACCTAACGACCTTGAATTGTGGATAAATTTTATGAGAGGAGAACCAAGGGAGGATCATTGATATCTGCACTATTATCAATAAAATATTCATATTTCTTCAATTTTTATTTTGTATGGTTAATTTATTTTTCATAAAAAAAAATTAAAAAAAATTATTTCTTTATATATTAACTTTTTTTAAAAAAAAATTAATATATTTTTCATGTGATATAAACTTTTATTTTTTGAGTTTTTTATTTAATCTAAAATTATCTTATTCTAAAATTTTGAATAACATAAATCTCAATAAAATATTATATAATATACAAATTAATGGATAAATTCAAATAAAAATGATATACAATTACATAAATATTGCATAAATACTCAATTTTTGAAATTATTACATTGCTCCCATAAATGATATATTAATGCATTATGTAATTCAAAATGAGTATTTTTTCCTTGATTTTCTTATGTGTATCTAAATATTATTTAAATCGAAGATTTTCATCTACCATCAATTTCATCTCTTGTAATAAATTATTTGTCAGTCGTCTCTCTTCCTCAAACTCTCGCTCGCTACTCTCCCTCTCTCGCTTTATAAAATAAAAAATATATAAATTGCATTTCTACTTAATTTGTATAAAGCGAGAGAAAATTGTATATACACATACAAATACATATATTTTCATCCTATAACTTATAATTATACAATACAAATATTATCTTGCCAGTTCTCTTTTACCTCTCTCATTTTATACAAACACAAATTATATATATATATAATACAATGTATAATTTATGTTTGTATAAAGCGAAAGAGAGAACGATATTTAATATACAAATATTTTATTTTGATTCAATTGTATACAAATTTAAATTTTATAAAAATATACAAATATATAAAATTGAATTAAGAGGCCGTCAACGATTTATACAAACGAGAGACTGTTAACGATTTATACAAATGGTCTGCTAGCGAAATTATATAAATTTGAAGAGGAGCCAGTGAATTATACAAATGATTTATACTAACGAGAGCCTACCAACAAACAATGAAATTATACAAATTTAAAAAGGAGCCAATGAATTATACCATTTCTTCTTTTGTATATATGTATAGTGAAATAGCCTAACTTCTTTTGTATATATGTATAGAAAAAATAATCATAATATGTTTTGGTATAGAGCGCAATTATGCAAACTTTAACTATAACATACAAATATAAATTTTGTGTTTGCTATATGTGAAAGTTGCTCTTTTTTTATTTTGACATTTTATTTTACCCTTCAATCTTATTTTTTAAGTACCATTTAAACGTAACATGCTGATTTTTATGTCTCAATTATTTTTATTTACACTCTTAAGTTATGGACTTCCTCTAAAGATATTGTCTACACATGTGACCTTTCAAATGATGATGATCAAACTAACTGCTGGCCATGATAGTGATAAGAGTACTGGCAATGCATGAGAAAATATCTCCATTAGGAGGCTTGAAGAGCACGATTGTTTTTACAAAGAGAAATGGGTGTGGGGGTGGGGAGGGTGTAAAAGAAAATCAAAATGAGTGATGAGGAAATTGGCAAATTGCCAACTCATCCTGGCCAATAACAGGACGCCTATTGATCACCTCTGAATACTCTCTTCTACTTTATAATAGTTTTTTATTTGATATTAATATTTATAAAATAGCAAATAAAAAAAATTATATTTGTATGTTTTAGTTATAGTGCTTCATAACAGACTTTATGTTTGATATTACCATTACTATGTATATTTTGACATACTTATACAAAAGATCAATTGTACAATTTATTTTGATATACATATACAAATGAATCGTATAATTTGTGTTTGTATAAAGCGAGAAAATGAGAAAGACAAAAGAAAGTTGGGCAGGGGAAAATTTGTATTTGTATAATTATAAGTGTATATGACGAGAATTTATTTATTGTATTTATATATAATTTTCTCTCGCTTTACACAAACACAAATATAAATTTTACATTTGTATTTATATAAAGTGATAGAGGCGAGTGAGAGTGGTGAGCGAGATTTTCTGTGAGAAAAGGCGAACAAAAAAATATGCATATATACAACTTTCTCTCACTTTATACAAGCTCAAACACATTTTTACATTTGAATTTGTATAAAAGTGAGAGAGGCGAGGGAGAGCCTGCCAACAAGAAATGAGAGTGGCGAGCGAGAATTTCAAGGAGAGAGACAAATAACAGCAGTTTGTTATGAATTATAATTTAATCAAACTGTAATTATAACATTTAATTTGAATTATTAATTTATTATTTTATATAATTTTCTCATATTTATATTAAAAAATTATGATTAATTTAAATTCGTATCATAAAGACTTTTTCATATATATCAAGATTCAAAACTTTTAATTAGTGATTGGAGGAATTTAATTCCACGTACCACAATATTGGTTTAATAAAATATCTTTCCATCATATCAACATGTGTTAAGATGCTACCTAATTTTCCATGGCTATAAAGCAAAGTCTATAATTTGCTTTAATTAAGAGAGATCACATATCATCCACTAATTTGCTGCTTTTTCTTAGATATTTTCTTCAACAAGACCATTAAATATTGCACTCATCTTGTTTTTCTAATTCTTCTTTTACACAAAGTCGTAGAGGCCGGTTTTGTGGGACATCCACATCTTCCCGTGATTTAATGTTTCCAATACTTTAATTAATTTTATTTTACTTGAGTCTATTTGCAAACCCCCTCCCCCCTTCAATTAAGAACAATATATTCACTTATTATATGTGGAGTTTGGAAGAAAGTAGAATGCATGTAGGGTGACTTTGGTTCAAGTGTAATAATTTAAGATATAAAGAAGAAGAAAAGAAAAAAAAAAGGAAAAATAAATTTTAGAAAAGCTGTGCAAAACCTAGGAGAAAAGAACATGAACGACAATAAAATAATGTAATAGTCGAAACACAATAAACATATGATAATTGGTATAAGAAATTAGAACTACAATAGAATAACTAGTAAAACTACAAACACCAACAAGCTTGAACCTCTGAAAACAAGGAAACACTCTACTATCTACTAACCGTCCACCTTAATATGCAACCTTCACACTTTCGTATCTAAGGTCATGACCTTAGTATTTTGAAGTTTCGTCATGTCATATCTAATCATCTCTCTTCGAATGCATTTTCAGCATATCTCTACCTTTCCTCGTGCCTACCAAAACTCAACCTTTCGCACCTCATCATTGGTGCATTAGGCATCTCTGTTTCACATGTCCAAACCATATCAATCTCTTCTCCTCCATCTTGTCCATTCCAGAGGTTGTTCGTACCTTATCTAGGATGACCTCATCCCTAATTTTATCGCTCCTAGTGCTTCCACGCATCCATCTAAACGTCATCATTTTCTCAACACACACATTTTGAACACGAGAGTTCTTAATTGACTAACACTTTGCATATTTATTAATGGTCCAACCACCATTCTACAGAATTTATCCTTAAGTTTCAGTTGTACTTTTTTATCAGACTAAACCCCGGAGGCAAGCGATTCTCTCCATCCATGCCACACTAATATGATGTGTGATATCGTTGTTGATGTCCCCACTAGCCTAGATTAGAGACTCGAACTTGAAATTCTCTTTCTTGGTGATAGATTGTGTGTCAAGCCTCACTTTCACGTTTAACTCATACGTCATTAAATTTGCACTCCAAATATTCTACATTGATCTTTCTCAACCTGACCTCTTAGACTCCAGAGTTAGTCTCCATAACCTAATATTCCATATCTCATTAATCATTATTATGTTCTCTGGAAATAACATACCCTAATATTAAGTTTTACAATAACAATTTACTTAATTTACCCAACTTTTGTCATGTAGATTGACTAGTAGAATGATTGATGAAAAAAAATAAATAGAGGTAAAATTATTTGTGGCCAAGTGAAATTTGTAGTAGGCATAGAAACGTGGCAATGGGCATTGAAAATATCTTATATTATAGTAGGGTCGTTTGAGAAGGCTTTAACACCACGATTTTGAAGAAAATGATTCTATGGAAAATCAAATTTGTGGACCAAAATGGAGACAACTCATCCACTAACCAATGATGACCCGTCTTTAGATTTACATCCCTCAAATAATCTTTACCCAATTTCCACGGCCAAGAATCAAGACTCATTTTTTACAAAAACCCCTTCATTCACATCTGTCCATTAGTTTTAGGCGGGCTGTTATAGATATTTTTTCTTCAAGAAAACCAAAAGGGGTTGCAGTTTTGGTGGTGTAACATGGGTGAAGCAGTGATGACAAGTAAAAAAGATGATGAATCTTTGCCAAAAATGGTGCTTAAGGTTTTATTGGTTGAAGCTGATGATTGCACTCGTCAGATTATTGCTGCTCTGCTTCGTAAATGTAGTTATAGAGGTTGGTCATATGGGGTTTCAACAGTATTGCTGGTTTTATGTTCATTTGTTTCCATTAATCTTGATAATTCAACAACTAAACTTTGAAAACAAGCAACTGATCTACATCTTCTTTTGAAATAGTAAAAAGGAACACATTTTTCAGCAATAGCCACTTGGGCATCTGCACTCATTACATTAAGGTTTTGGGGTTGATAACTTGATACTAAGCTCCCGTTTGGCTATATATTTTGAAGTTTGAAACTTTAAAAATTGAGTTAATGAAGTTGTGCTTTGATCCTGCATTTTTGAAGTTTTGTGATGGAAGCTTGTTTTTGGGAACTTGAAAATATATGAAGATAAGATTTTCTAAATTCACTCCCTAACGTTAAGCTAAAATTTTTTGTATTCGCTCCAAGTCATGTTAAGAATGGTCCCTTGTATAAAAAGATTCAAATATTTACTACATAAATCACCAAAAATACATAAAATTGGTAACTCTCAGATTGCGGTTACTACCTTAACGTTTTGGGTTGCATTATCTGATCTTCTACCTAAGACATGGACAGTGATTGTAGTGTGTTTGGATATCAAGCAGATTGGAATAGAATTGTTTCTTTATTTGTAAAAAAAATAAATATTTTTGTGTCCTTTTTTTCCCCTTGTTTTGGGAATGGATACCTAGGATTTTGTTTAGGCATTTAGCCTGCCCGTATCTTCTATAGTTCGTCGTCTGTAGAACCATTTTCAGCATGAGCCTTTCAGTTACTGAGAATACAATCCTTTCTTTTACTTGTCCTCTTTTCTTCAGGTTATAGCATGGAGGATATAATATCACGCTCATCCTGCACCTGGAGATATCTAGTGGTATTATAACTCCATGTATTCCTCCTAGACTATGATTCTGCATTCGCTGCTTCTCCCCCACCCTGCACCACCCCTTAAAAGAATATCAAAGGATGTGATGTATCTGTAAAATTCCATCCTGCCGTGAATTTCATTGACTGCTATCATGGTGGGGTTAGGAGTATTACTTAACCGTCATACTTGATTGTTGCCTACTGAAGACTTAATCTACCACGTTTTACCAACCCGACATCCACCCCTTACTTTTGCGCTTTGTAATTGGTTACCTGAGAGACATGTATTAACTTTATGTTTCAGCTCACTGTCAATTCTTGTGGCGTGACTGTGTACATAGCATCTTGTTTTTTTTTACACTTTGTTTTTTGGTACAAAAGAAATAGTAAGTTGTTTTTTGTTTTTTGGTACCAAAGAAATAATAAGTTGTTTGGCAAAACAGTTGCTGCTGTTCCTGATGGTTTGAAGGCATGGGAGACACTAAAGGAAAGGCCTCATAACATAGACCTTGTATTGACTGAGGTTGAGCTGCCATCAATATCCGGATATGCACTGCTTACTTTAATTGTGGAGCATGACTTGTGCAAAAACATACCTGTTATAAGTATGTTTTCTTGATCTCAGCACTTATTTTAATGTAAAATTTCACAGGGATCGTATTGCTTAATATGCCTATTTATTATGCAGTGATGTCCTCCAAAGATTCCATTAGCACAGTCTTGAAATGCATGGTTAAAGGAGCTTCCGACTTTCTCATTAAGCCTGTAAGGAAAAATGAGCTGAGGAACTTGTGGCAGCATGTTTGGAGAAGAAAAACGGTATGTAAAGAGAAGAAAACACTTATAAATGGTTATCAAATTTAACCAATTGAATTAACACAAGTTGTTTTATTTTACTTGAATGATCAGCAAAGTGCTCGGAGTCATCCTCGGAATGAAGTTGTTGAAAATCAGAAACTTGTAGCAGCTTCTGAGAATGACACAGCAAGTAACTATTCTAGCGATAATCTGGATTCTGTTCAAAATGGAAATGACAAAGGTTGCAAGTCACAAGTAAGTGATATCTTCTGTGTTAACCTCATTTGACTGAGATGTATGAGCTCCATCATCCTGCACTTCATAGATTTTGATGTAACATGATTGATTATCTATATGCAATTTTATATGCCAACTTTAAGCTATTTTTTTGTTACAGGTTTTCTTTTATCAAGAGAATAAATAGACTAAGTGAGATAAAATTCTGATCTTCTTTTGCGCTCCATGCCATCAAGTGCCTTCAGTTTTTCTGCAGATAGTTGATTTACATCATTTAAGTTTGAAAAGTATATACTTCACAAAATTTATGATAATGATGCATTATGAAATCACGTGAAGAATAAAGTATTTCTAGATTAGACTGGTTTCATCAGGTTTTACATAGATGACATCTTCTGCCAACTTTTGTGCATAACTCTTGTCTCATGCCTTTCTTGATAGCTGATAGTGTGTGTATGCCAAATATGCAGGGCGTTATAGATATAAGACATAAAGATGATTCAAATATGTGCGACAATGGAAGACATGAAGGATGTGTTGAAATGGTTGAAAGATCATTTATGCCAGAAAGTAAACCACTAGGTATGGCGAGCCATCCTTCTTCTATCAAATTTTGGAGTTATACGTCTCAGATTTGAACTGACAAACTATCATATGTAGCGAACATGACAAGCTCTGGAATGAGAACTTCTTCCGGCACTACACCTGACAGCTCAGTTGCTATTGGTTCAGAAGATTCCACTCTTTGTGCTGAACCAAGGGTTACGGCTAATGAAGTGCATCGTGGATGTTTTAGTGCAAATAAGTGTACTGCTGATGAAGTTGTTTGCCAGTTGAATGAACTCTATTCTGCTCCTAATACTGCTGAGGCTGTTGACTTGATGGGGAATTTTGAAAATTACTTGGCTCATTGTGACGGCCATTCTCACGACAGTAGAGAAAAATCAAATCTCGCTTCCAGGCTGGATCTTTCTTTGAGAACCTTTAATCCCAGTTGCTTAAATGATGAAGTATCGTGGGAGCAGAACATGATAAGTTATTCAAAAGCATCCGCCTTTTCTAAGTGAGTTTTACATTTCTGTTCTTTGACATTCTATTGTTGAATTGTCCTCTTTGCTTAGTGAATTCCTCTAATATGAAGGAGCAGTTCTTCATCGGGAAGAGAGCCCCAAAATTGTATCATTGTCTCAGCAGAATAGAAGTATTTGTACTCTTTAAACACAAAAAAGTGTAAATAGTGTGAGTATCCACATTTCAACTACTGCATACTGCTGTTGGGGCAAGTTGAGATTTGTGACAATTCTTTATCAGGGGATGCAGCCTATTTTACTGGGTTCACTTTTAACCCAGTATTTTGACATAAGAGTGTGAATAAACATTTGAAAAATTACTAAAACTTCAACAATTATTAATTTATGAAACCATAATTTCAGTAGTGCAATGAATTCAATTGTCCAAATTTAAAGGTTGGACCAATCAAGTTTAAATTCTTTATTCCCTTCAGGTATTAGTCACACTACATAGCTTATGGTAGTAGCGATTTCTCTCTGACAGTTGTGATGCAATATTGGTGGCAGGGCCGTTCATGCATATTATACAGTAGGGAGAAAACTAGTATAAGACAACCATTTAGGAAGCTATACGGTAGGGGTTGTTCCTTTCTGTTGCTCATCACTGACTCTATCCGTGGCTATTTCAGAAATCAACATCTAGAAAGTATCTGAGTTATGAAGAATGTGTAAAATATTTAAATTTGAAGGCCTCTATGTGCATGTTTTTGGTTCTAGCTCTAATTAATGACCAAATCACTGCCCAGGAAAATTTAAAGATTTGGATGGGTATCTCTTAAGGAGTTTACTAACTACAGGTTACTAATTTTATCGATAGCATGAAGGAAGAAATTATTGTACAAAAATAACACATGGGACAACCAGATATATGCTGTAAAAGTGTAGTAATTCTTTGTCCAGGAAATATTTTGAGGCTGAATATTATTATCTTGTCGTGATATATGGTAAGAACCTCCATTAAATTCTTATATCCAAGATATACAAAACCAAGTCAAAGTATAACTGTTTGTATTCATGTTAAGCCTAGCCACTCATCTTTCTTTATTGGCATTTTTAAGTTGAAACCCCAATAGATCAAGGTTGGAAAATTCACCTTTACTGTTTTGAGTGTATGGAAAGGTGACTTAGAGTGTGTAATGATGCCTTCTACTTACAAAGTCACAGTTCTAATGAAATTATCTTACCTTATTACGAAAAAAGAAGACTCAGGATGCCCTTATTTGCTAGTTTAGTTATTAATTGCTTTCAGGCTGATAAACCAAGGCTTCTCATATTTTATCCTTGATGGCCTCCCTCCCTCTAGTTACAAGTCCAATTGAATGTTGTTTCTCTGCGCGTTTTCTCTGAGAAAAGACGCTAGTATATTATGCCTATATATGAACACTAGTACAGCAGTAACTTGCAGTGTGACCAGTTGAGATTATTTAGTAATTTATCTGCCTAAAATATCTTACGAAATTCCTTAACTGCTTAAATTAGTTTCCAGATGCTATCTGAAAATTGACTAAACCTTCTATTATGTCAGGTATGAAAATAAGATGACGGTGCAACCTCTTTTCTCTGGATTGAGTAGCAATTCAGCTCCATTGAAGGAAGGCTCTAGTGCCTCTACTTGGCAGTATGATTCTTCATTGACTGAGAGTCAGGAAAACGAAACAGCTTTGGTTATGCGCCAACCGGGAAATTGTAAAGTTGCACTATCGGGCACCCAAGTAAGCTTCATTGCAGTTGACAGGGTAAGGTCTGGAAGTATGGCTGCCAGTGACATTCAGATAAATGCTTCAGTATACAATACACAAACAAGTTCTCATCAAGTACAGAGCCCTCAATCACAGTCTCCACTTCCAACAAGTTCTTTGACTTATTCAACTTCCGAAGGTCAAAATATGGAGCATTACAAACAACCATTTGATGGTACTACAGTTCACTCTGAGGAAAATGTGGAAGAAGAAGATGACAGAAATTTAGTAACAGTTGAAAAGGCAAGATATGATACTGCAATTTGTGAATCTAGTGATTTGGGAGGTGGCATGATAAACAAGCTCAGTAGCTCTCATTGTGGAAGTATTTCTGATGAAGCCGTAGAAAGTTCCTTCCCAGTTGTTAGTCCAGAGAGAGCTCCCGTTTCTGAGAGTGTGAATTACAATGATAGGACAGGATCAGAGAATCACAGCACCAGCCAAAGGGAAGCAGCACTCATGAAGTTTCGGTTAAAACGGAAAGATAGGTGCTATGAGAAAAAGGTATATATAACCTTAGTGCTACTTCCATTATCTTATTCTTCAATTCTATTACTACTACTGCTTCTTGTACTTTGGTTATCTTTACCTTTTTCCTACCAATACTTTTTTGCCTTTATTTTCTTCTTCAGACCTGTTCTGAAAACCGTTTTCTTGACCTTAGGTCTATCTCAAACAGTCTCTCTACCCTACAAAAGAAGATAGAGGTAAGGTCTAGGGCACCCCACCCTCCCTAGACCCCACTTATGAGACCAGATTGGGTATATATGTTGTTGTTGTCGTTTGTAGTGCTATTATTCAACTTAGATATATTGCATCAATTTTAAACGAGTGCAGCGTTAATTAGTCTATATTTTCTAGACAGTTTAGCGGAAACGAGTGCCATTACTATTGGTTTTTGACCTTTCATATATTTGAATGATCAAATAGTAGAGATAACCACAAAACTATTCATAAGTAGACAACATTTCTTTATGTCCTTTATTATACTGATATCATTTTTGCACAGGTTCGATACGAAAGCAGGAAAAGACTTGCAGAGCAGCGACCGCGAGTGAAAGGACAGTTTGTTCGTCAGCTACAAAACGGAACTCAGCCAAGGACGAAATGCGAATAGTCCTCCAATGAGAAAAAATAGTTATTAGTCAAATGTAGCATAGCCATTAAGATAGATATACAGGTTTGTAGTTTTTGTGTGTTGTGTTATGTGTGTATGTCTTTTAAGCCTGAGAATTAGGGGATTGATGATAGTTCCAACTCAAGATGTTTCAATTTTTATTTAGTTATTGGTTCATGATGAACTTAGCTTAGTAGGTGAAATTTGTCTTGCATTTGAGAGGAAGTTTGAAACGTTTAATGGTGAACTTTGCAAGTATTTGTAGTTTGGGCAAGGAACTTGAGAAATTCAGTTGATTTGTGTATTATGTGTATATATAGTTGCACAAGAATATTTAAAGGAGAATTCTTCATGTTTTTTTTTAAATGCAATCTTTACCATTTCAAATATATATATATAAATTTTGTCTATAAACACCATTTTATTTCACGATGGTAGAAGAAAGATGTGAGTATACTTCATTTTCTTAAAATTTCACTTATAAGACTATACTAAGTATGTTAAAAATTCAAATTTGATTATAGCTAGTAAGTAAATATATTAAATTTGTGTATACGATTGAATCTATCTTCGTTGCATCATTAAACAGTTGAACTTACAAAATAGATGATTTAGTAGCAAAACTATCAAATTGGTCCACGGCAACTCCAAAACCAAATGTCATGAAACTAATTAAGTAGCAAAAATGGTGAGCAATTCCATTTTCTAGGTGTCATCACATCATAAGACTCCACCGTTACACATAACACAAAATTACGTATTAGTCGGCAGCTACTCGTCAAGAATGTTCTTCCTAAGCTAAAGTAACAAAAAACAATAGAATTTGCATTGAAAACAACCAGCAAAGAGAGAACCTAATTCCCTTCTCTTTTTATTTTTCTTTCATAGATTCTATCTTTTTATTCCACCTTTTCTCACCACTATCACTCACTTTAAAATTCAAACACAAATCTCTTGTTGGTTTTAATTACATTTGATCATTTTATTGTTCATGTAAGGTTGGTTGATCAGGTAAGCCTCAATCTCTTTTCTTTTCTTGTGGAATGAGGTCTTTTTCATTTTTCTTTTCATGTATCTAACTTTATATACAGGTCAACATCCACTTATGACTTGATGTTTGGAGCAAAAGCAAAGAAAATTAAGACAAGTATACAAGATTAGCTAGAAGAAGTTTTGGAGTGAGTTTTTTTTTTTTAAAAAAAAAAAATCTTCATCTACTAGTTAGTGCTTATATTAATTGAAATTCACTTTCTTTCTCGATATGTTAAAACTTATATACAGGTCAAACAGAGGCAAGCTACTTGTAATTTGTAGACAAAATGAGTGATTATGACCAACAAAAGATTCCAAATGAAAATGTTGGTTATCCTCCAAAACCTTCTCCTATAGCAATATCCTCTAATGATCCAAGTAGAAGGAGTCCAGTCAAAACTTTGTGCACTTTGTTGTTCATTTTAGTCATCTTGGCTGGCCTTGTTGTGCTCATATTATGGCTAGTTTATAGACCCCACAAACCAAATTTCAGTCTAGTTGATGCTGCCATATATGATTTAAATGTAACATCCCCTCCTTATATGTCAACCACCATGCAATTCACAGTGTTGGCAAGAAATCCAAATAGGAGAGTTCGATTGGATTATGACCAATTTTCAGCTATTGTTTACTACAAGGGTCAAGCAATTACACCTCCAGGTCTGCTTCCACCTTTATTTCAGGTAAAATAAAGAAAATTTGACCGACTTTGATACATAATTTACTCACCCTTCGAATAGATTAATTTTGGCTCGTAATTTATTTAATTAATTTCAGAAAACAAAAAGCACGGTGATATTATCGCCGTTGATAAGAGGTGCATCGGTACCTGTGTCGGTGGAAGTAGCAAATGGATTACTGATAGATGAAGTTTATGGAGTTGTGGGATTGAGACTAGTTCTAATGGGGAAAATGAGATATAAAGCTGGAATTATAAAGACTAAACACTATCAAGTTTATGTCAAATGTGACATGTTGGTTGGCTACAAAAAGGGATTTATGGGTCAAGTTCCTTTGCTTGGTTCTTCAGATTGTCAACTTCATTTATGAACCTTTTTTAAAAGTCTACTATCAACTTGGAGATTTGTTTCTTCTTATATCAAAGAAGTTGTAATCATATATATATACTTGTATGTTCTCATTCCACCTCACCTTTATTTTGTAAACACAATTTCAATTAATGCATCTTCTTCTCCTTATACAAATTAAAGTGAGCTTTACCTTTTCTTTTTTTTAAAAAAATAATATTATTATGCTTGAAAAATGTTGGAATATTGTTAGGGTTAATTTGTTTCTTTTTCAACACTCCTGTAATGAAGAGTTTGTGTATTTTCACAAGTAAAATTGTAACAAATAATTGGTGTAGATATATAGTTTTAAAAATATTATAGATTTCATTATTAAAATCTTAAAGATTGGATTCAAATTCGAACTCTTACTTTAAAAGATAGACGTTGTTTCCTTGTGGCTCCTGTATTTAAAACATTGAAACACAAATTTCACTCTCCTCTTCCACCGCTTGTCACTTATCTAGGATATTAAGTATAATTGACATTATTTCGCTTGTCACTTATCTAGGATATTAAGTATAATGTGTATTACTTTACATATATATAAATACATGTATTATATATTTAAATTTGGGATACATACGAATTTCGCTCGTCACATTTTTCTAATGTTGCTCGCTTCTCTCTATATTATGTATTTGGTAGCATAAATATTTGTATTTGAATGTGAGATACGTAAGAAACTCTTAATTAGTGACAAGGTACATAATATTTTAAAAGTATACATGATAGTGAGATATGCTTAATTTTTTCAATATGATATATGTGCAGATATACTTATTATACATAAAAATACAATGTATTTTACTATTATTATACTTGTAAATATAATAGATTTTGCTGCATAAATATTTTATACATACGAATATACGTGAATATAGTGTAGTGTAGTTCACACAAATATATCATATTGTATTACATAGATCTTGTATACACACTAATGCACCTTCACTATTATAATCTGTACAAACTACGTCTCGTAATTAAGCAAGCAAAATTTCATTATCTTTTAAAAATCTAAATAGAAATAAATAATATCAAACAAGTACTTCATTTAAGAAAACCCAAATGTCCAATGAAATAGCACCATAAATTCCCTATCCAAAGCAGATGATGATAGGGTTCATTCCAGAAAGGCATAAATGGGTGGTTCTTATTACTTTTGAGACCTCCAAGATATCTTACATTTCGCTAAATATTTTTCAAAATATCCCAAATTTTAATTTTTCAGAAAAAATATAATATATTCTTCTTAAAATTCAAAAATTAGCCATTTATTCGGTGCTCACTACTCATCAGGAAAAGAAATCTTGTTTATTTTATTTTTGGCGAGTATTTGATTTTCAATTAAGTGAGAAGCAAATGGACTCAACAACTACCCCTTCACTTTCTCTCTCTTCTTCATCGACCCTCGTCGACGGCAAGACAACTCGTCAGTCTGCTGCCGTGGCATCGTCGCAATGTGTGACACTACCAACCCTTCCGCCGCGGCCGGCCGTTCAAAGCCGTGCTGCCAGAACCACTGCTTACTGTAAGTAACAATATAACCCTCGACTAAATTATCCCCGAATTATAGTACTTGAACTAAATAATCTCAAATTTCATGTTTTGTGTCCTGTCACCTGTGCTTGATTGACTGTATAAATTTTATCAGGTCACCCAAATAATCCTTTATTTCCTTCACCTTTTATAGCACATTCGGAGTAGCCTCGACTAACTTCAGGACTAGCACTTATTGGTTGCTCTGCACATGGATACAAATCACCTATTATTTTTACCTGCACTAGCATTTGAATGTGAGACCTTATAGTGCTTGTTGAACTGCCTCTGTGAGACCTAAAGGAAGTAGCTTCTCTGTTATTGAAAACATAGTTTAAAATGTTTTGTTTATAGGACAATTAATAACAAAAGTTAGAAATATAGTTTGAAATTGTAAATGTTGTAACAAACATACTGGATCAAGCATTCAGAAAGAATGTATACATTGGATTGGAGGAAGTAACTTGTAGTGTATACTAAAAAGTTACTAGTGTCTTTTGTTAGTGAATGTTGGCTACTCCACTCACTCATTGCCTTAAGGTTACCTTTGTAATTTCCTTGATGCGGATGTGCTGTGATGCAGGTAGAAAGATTGCAAGGAATGTGGCCGCAATGGCTACATCAACTGGAGAAGTTGCCACTGCAGATGCCACAGCTGAAACGGCAACCACTGAGCTACCATCAGAGCTTGTCCAAAAGATTCAAGAAGTTGTAAGAACATAATACATACTACTTGCTTTTTCAACTTTACTTGTTTCTTGATTTTCTCCTCCTGAATATTGATACCTATCTGATTTCTTCTTTTAGTGGGACAAAGTTGATGATAAGTACGCAGTCAGTTCATTGGGCGTTGCTGCATTTATTCTTCTTTGGAGCTCCACTGGAGTGATCTCAGTACTGCTACTAATTGCTACCTTAAGACTTTTTTTAGTTCCATTTTTGTTCAGGTGTTGCAAACTATAACAAACTTGACAAAGGGACTTGCTTAATTGTGGCAGGCAATTGACAGGCTTCCTTTGATTCCTGGTGTTCTTGAGCTTGTAGGAATTGGTTACACCGGTGTAAGTTGAAATATTTTCACTCTTAACCACTACTCTGTATGTTGTAACCTGAATGCTATAACCAATAATTACACTGATAGGGTAAAAAATAAACATTATACTTAAGTTAAATCATTTCTTTGAACCATATTGCATAGGCATTAGCATCAGGCTTCATCAATGCTTGTTTGGTTAAACTTTGAACTATATAATCGATTACCATGTTATCTTGACTTCATTTACACGTTTTTGGGGGATCTTCCCTTCCTCTGCAGTGGTTTGCCTACAAGAACTTGATCTTCAAACCTGACAGGTTATTTCCGTTCCTTTATATATGAACTAGTGGAAGTTAAGTTTATTATTCATACCTTTGTGTGTTCATCCTAGCTTACCTCTCTTCTTATTACCTTTTGCTGCTAACAGAGAAGCTTTGATAGCAAAAATCAAGGAATTGTACAAGGATATTCTTGGGAGCAGCTAAATGGAAACATAGTCCGATGCTGCTGCAGAGACATGGTCAAAATAGATTTTAGTTGAGCAATCTTGCAGCTTTGCTCTTCAAAATGTAAACTCTGCTTCGATCTTTTGTCTTTTTATTCTAACAGAATAAAACCCAACTGAACTATGTCTATATATGTGCTTATCTGTATATTGTCTTTTCATTTCCTCACCTTCAATATGTTCTCATTAGCAGTTGGAAGTTAATGTATATCAAATGCTTTCAAGTAAATCCATATCTTTGCTAATTCAATGGCTTAAAAGAACTTGTGCAATAAAACATGTTACTATGGTTATATAGTCCAATAGCTATACATCCAAATCGTGAAGAGGCAATGCCTCATCCTAGTAGGGGTGGAGGGACTAGGGAGGTATGGGCTCGGCTAAAGCCAGTATCTTTGGCTCAAATTCCATGTTTGTTACAAAAGTTGATTGAATTTGTACAAGTTACTCCTAGTAACTTGAAAAGATTAGAGTCTAAACCTAACAACAACATATCCAGTGTAATCTCAGAAGTCTAGTCTGGGTAGGGTAGATTGTACATAAACCTTATTCCTACCCCGTAGAGACAGTGTGGTTTCCTAAAGCATCCCAAAGCAGTTTGAAAAAGGAAATATGAAAATAAAAATAATAATTAGGGGTGTCAAATGGGCGGGTTGGGTTGAAATTTAAAATATTACAATGAGTTGAATAGAATTGGGTTGGGTCTCGACCCGCCCAAGTTTACTTTGGGTTCAAATGAGCTAAAAAACGGGTTTGTTCTTGACCTGCCCAATTTGATCCGATTAATCTCAATAATTTAACATATTGATATATAACATTTATAATCACAATTTGAATTTTGACTCAAGAATTTTTTGTTAAAAAAGTAACAAATTAATAGATAAATCCTAAAAGATGTTAAATAGATAATAATTCATACTTTCAATATCGGAACATATCTTAATAAAAATTTTTAAAACGGGTTAAAATTAGAGATTGAATTGGGCTCAATTGAGATTTTTCTTGCTTGAATGAGTTGAGATTGAACCCAATTCAAATTATCTTGAGCCCAACCCTTAAAATTCTGGCGGATTGGACGGGTTATATATGTTTGGGTTCATTCTTTTGCTGAAAACTAAAAAAGAAGGCATCATATCAAATGGAACAGAGGAATATATAAATATTATTAAGACAGAAGTTACAATGAGTTAATGACATCCTCTCAAACTAGAGAAACAAACAAGTAGTAATATAAATATTATTAGGAATCGACGTCAAACATTCAAGCTGGGCTAATTTATAAATTCAAGTCCCAGAGTGCCACAAAAATACATAATCATAAGAGCGAAGTAGGTTGTGGAAATCTACTTGTAAAATTCCATGACCCAAAAATTACAGACACAACATATTAGGTTAACACCTTTGAATCCAGCTTCACTTGCCAATGCCCGAAACTCCTGTTCAGAACGCTCTTTGCCTCCGGGATTCTGAGCCATCATGATCAAATCACATTGTGAAACTCCAACCACTGTGGTATCAGTATCAGGTTTCACTGGTAGATTGGCCTCCACAACAATCACCTTTCCGTTGTCCGGTAGAGCCTTATGGCAGTTCTTCAGCAATTTGAGGCAGTGACCATCACTCCAGTCATGAAGGATCCACTTTTCATCAATAAACACAGAATGTCCTTATTAATCATAGGTTATAGATACTATTGGTGAAGAACAGGAATGCAAGACTATGCAAGTAGTTAAGTTCCAGCTGACACAAGTTGTGGGCGACTTCTTTTTTATTTCATAAATTGATCAACCCAAAGTTTGTGAACCCAAAAGTATTGAATTTAGGTCCTTTAATTTGTGAAACAAAAAGAAGTGTTACATAACTCGCATCGGTTACGTGAGGAACAAAATAAAGTTTGTTTGACTGAACACAAAATCTAAGAAATTAAAGAAGACTTTCGACATGTAAGCCAAATATATGCACAGTACATACATACTGCCTCTGCTAAAGATTTGGACATTACCTTCATAAAAATAGCATCTCCTTGTGGAACACTTTCAAACATATCTCCCCCAACATGATCCACCCCTGCAATATTTATTATTACAAATTCAGTTCATGTTAGGAAACTGAGAGCTCTACCATTTTAGAAATCTATCGATTAAAGAATCTCGTTATTATTTTAAAACTCGTATTATAATCTCTGTATAACTTGTTTGCAAACAAAACAATCCAATGAATTGTAATTTAAATCTCTAACATTGAAACAAAGTATCAAATTGAACAATAAAACAAGAATTAAGGTACCAGGATAGGAAGGTGCATGTTGAACAACATGAGGTAAATCAAAATTAGTGCCCTTAATTGTGGGGTATTTAGATGTAATCATCTTGAGATTAACTCCAAGACCACCTCCAACATCAACCAAAGTTTTGAGATTCTCAAAACCTTTGTAATTTTCAAGTATTCTTTTCATGACAACAGTTGTGTGGTTTATCATTGCCTGGTTGAAAACATCATTGAACTTTGGGTCCAATTTTGGATATTCAAATGCATGTACACCATGCACCCTGTCAAATGGAACTCCACCTTCAAGTACTGCATCTTTTAGTTCAAACCTGTAATTTAAATTAGATAGAGAGAGTCAGAAATACAACTACTATAATTACGCCTCAGTCTCATCTGGAAGCAATTAATTCCCAAGTATCCAGCATAAATAACAATATATTCAGTGTAATTTCACGAGTATGAGTCTGATAACATACGTACCCTAACTATCCAACAATTTCTCGAAATTATAGTGTACCCTTGATCTTTGGCAATTGAGTGGACATAGGCTCATGCAAAAGTATTCTCTTACCAATTTATATGCTAAGTTGAACCAGTTGATGTATTTGTTAACATGATAATTGTAATTAATTTACAAATTCCATTAGTCTCATGATAACATCACTTCACAGTTCACAATTGATCAGAAATCTTTGATTCGAGCTAGGAAATAGACTCATTCACTCTGTAATAGGTCCTATGCATCATGGATTTGAATTGGTCGGCCTAGTGAGTTTTGGATACCGGATGGTTCGACAGGAAAGCATTAATATTCTGAGATTCTTTCATGAAGTGATATATAGGAATACATTATCTATTTGGGCAGCCCTAATATAATAGCCAGCAAAGATACATGTTTTGTATATTAAGAATATAATGAAGGGATCAAAAAAGGGTCTTCAACTTTGCATGATATATCCACCTGACTCTGACTCACATATATTGTGAGAAAATCTCTCATATATACTCAATTTGTTAGGTTATAATAGAACGACCACATGCAATTGACATGATAAAAGTTTGGTTAAAAAGAAAGATTGCTGCAGTAAGAAGAGAACTGACCAGCTGTTAATGAATACTTTATCTTGAAGCAAAGCCAACAATGGTCCCATGGATGCACCATCTTCATCACGTACAAAAAATTTCCCCACTCGTGACAGACCATAGCGCCTTTCGGTCACCCCATTTCCCTCTTCAACAACAGAGCAATCGAGTAAAGAATAACTAGCTAGGACATAAAGCATCCGGTCCAGCATGGTAGCGGCATCAGGGTTCTTACAGTTAGGCATGTGAGACACAATTTCTAAAGCAGATAGTTTAGTGGCGGCTTTATCTTTTGCGAGTATCTCAAAAACATCCAATTGGATAGTTGAGTGCAAAACGAAGGGAAGCACTGACGAGGAGAGTAGTTGCATGGCGTACGTGCAATTACGCTCTTCGTCTTCCGATTGTGTTGGTAACTGGATATTTGCTGTCGATCCCATACCTAAAAAGAACTTAGAGATGAACAAGAAAACGTTATTTTTGCTGCTTGGAGTGTTTTGTTAGGCCTCAAGATGATGTATAATGGGGTTAGAGTACCCTTTTATAAATATCAAACCAAAAATTGTTGTTTTGTCAAAGATTGGTCATAATTGATTTCTTGGTGGGAATATTAGTAATGCGTCTGCTTTTCATTCGTTTTTTGTTCTTTTTCAATTGCATAGTGGCATTCTATCTGTTCTGATATATTTAAAAATTAATTTGTTATTAAATATAGAAATGTTTTATTCTTTTTTGTTACTGATTAAAAAAAATAATCATATAAACGGAGATCAATGAAGTATATATCACTCTCTCCATCTGCCTAGTATTATTTTTTTATCAAACGTTCATGACTTGAAAGCAGTATATTCTGAAAATTCTAATAATAACATCGCGAAGTAGCAGTGGATCGCTCCTTTTCCTTCTTCCATTGTGCACAGTTACTTCCTGTATATGTGAGTTGGTGGTATGTGTTTCTTTTTGTGTTTACTTAAAAATTATTGCTTTTGGTAAGAAAAATAGAAGTTAGTGAAGCACAAGGTCCACTAAAAAAAGTGGAGAGTAGGCCACTTAACGTGTGATTTGCTGTCTGCTTTACTGAACAAGAGAATTCAGTCATTTTCTTCATATTTTCCTCATATAATATTACTATGACATGTTTTCTTCACCTAACCATCATATTAACATACAATTAGTTAATTGACTCTAAGATAATTAAATACATAAAGTTTGTTTTATCGCTTGACTTTTAACGATGGATATACAAAATCCTATTGTATTCTATTAATTTATTTCTCATTACTTTATCAAAATTGTGAATACAAACAATGTAATTGTCTACTTGAAGTAGAATATCGACATTTACAAATTTTATTTTTCTATTATATTGTTTAATATGTTCAAGGATAATATGACCACATTAATATATGAAGATACATTGAATGGGTGAATTTTTTTTTGAATGTATTACTAAATTCTAACTAGCCCCTTCTATTTAATGATGACATATGAAGATGCATTACATATGTTTTTTTTTTTTACCTTGATAAGTTACTTGTTGAAATTTGCAAGAAAGAGTCTTCAACTAGAGTTTTTTCTTTTTTTAAAAACAATAAATAAATAAAATCTTTGTTTGGTATAACAAAAAAGAAAATAAAATAAATATGTATGTATATATCAAATCATGGAATCTCCTTTATGATTGTTCTTTTTCAGTCCACTTTTTCTTTGTGATGATTTAAAGTTGTTGCACCTAACATTACTAGATTTGTTTTTTCAATCACTTTCTAGATGGAAAGATACCTACTTTAATTTTTTTTTTAGCTTCCTAAGTAAGTGATGTTTACCATTTTGAATGATTCTCTTGTCACTCTAAATAATCCTTTTAATGCTAAACTTCTATTAATGCTAAACTTCTATTAATTCTAAACCGAATTCCACCAAAAGAATTTCGTGACGCTACTTATAGTCCCATTAACTAGTATCTTGGCTAATGTGCTTTAACAAAATGGTATAAACACTACATTATTTTTATGTAAAAATATCCAGCTCACAGAAGTCATAAAAACCACATGTACATCTACAACATTTAACCACAACTTTTCTAAACCACAATGAGCCTTTCAACAAGACATTATGAATCTATGTAATATACAAAATTATGAACTCTAATTCTTAACAACTCACAAACCTCTCAAGATATATGTCCTCAAATCTTTAAGTTATCCCAACTTGAAGATTATAATCCAATAACACACTAAAATTAATATTACAACTCAATGAACACATGAACGCTAAAACTTGTAGTTGCATTAGGACCTGATTCTTCAATGTGTTCCTTCAATAGTCAAACAACATTGGCGAAGCCAATTGGTTTTTATGCACACCTTGTTCTGAGTGACTCTCAAGCACAACTCTTTAGAGAGTTATTCTTTCACTTCAAACTCCACCTCAACTCAAAACTCTCTTCATTTAAAATTCTACATCAAGTAAAGTTCTTTTTTAAAATCAAACTCCTTGATTTTAGTATTTCCTGGACTTAATCCGAAGTAACCATTATTCGTTTGTTGGTTTTTGCACACTTATCTTTATAATGTTAGTACAGTGTATATATATATATATATATGACCTTGTTACAAATTCAGCTCCTTGTAACAATAAGTATTATGTGAACTAGTTAACAGTAAGGTCCATATGCAATTGTTAAGCCCATATTCGCTGAGGTCTGGCCCAATTATGTTCCATTTTATTTTGGAAGTTAATGTAATTGCTAAGTGGGCTCATAAAATAATGGCACCCGATACCTATATGCCTTCTACAGATTATCATAGATGTGTATTTATATTGATGAATATACATATTTTGATACCATGTTATACAATGTGTATAAAATGATTACGAGCAAGTCTTATAATGTGGTAGAATATTGATTGTCACTACTGTAACATTTAGGAAATACTACATCTGTTATCACAAGATGCATCATGCATGTGTTCACTTGCGTTTTCTTGGAGGAAAAAAAATAATTCCTCAGGGCAATAGACCTAAAAAAAAGAAGAAGGGGGTGGATAATAAATTTGTTGACTATTTGGGTTTGGATTTCATTTTTTATTTTATAAAAATATAAATATAGACACTCAAAGAAGATTCGTGAACTATATTTTTTTTAAAAAAGCAGTCGCCAAGTGGCGTTTTGTGCAACCACAATTTTTTCAGTAGAAAATTTTGACTTCACGAACTTCCTTGGCAGAGTAGTCAACACGCGCTCTTCCCAACATTCCACGTCATCTGTACTTGATTACGTGGCAGCACTTTTCATACCCTTTAGTTGGATAAATAAACTGAGCGAGTTAACTCACTTACTCGGTTTCCAATTGTGAGTCCAACCCAGTTTGTGGTTGAGATTACGATTTGTAACCCTTCCGCTTTCTATCGTTTCGAAAAAGTGCAACCTGGGTCCCAGCGAATAGACTTAAACCACTCATTTCAAGCCACGTGGAATTTCTTCTACTTGCTCTTCTCTCTTATTCATTTTCTAGCCTCTAATTTATTTCCTATTTATTGAAATTGAATCAACTCCGAAAAATACTAGTGGCTGAGATTTTTCTTTGAGATTTTATGGGAAATGAAAAACCTCTTACCTGATACTAGTTTAGTGCTTGCTACCTCTGCCTCAAACCTGCTTCCTTCCTCTTCTTCATCTTCATACTTTTTCTTCTTCTTCTTCTTCAATTATTGATTAATTTCTACTTGTGAAATGGTTTTCTCCGATCTACCATTGCTGTTGGATGACTTTTCACTTCATGCATGACCGAAACAACAACTAGTGTTTGTTTACAACATGGCTTTCTTCGAAGGTAATTTTATTTTTGTTTATATATCAAATATCTAGGGTTTATGCTTCGTTTTTTATTTATTTTTGGTTAGATTTAGATTTGAAGTTGTTGATGATGAATTTTGCAAACTAGTGAGTTGAGTTTGTTGGTTTGTTTATCACTGATTTGTTTTTGATTTGATTTCTGTAAAGGTTTAGGCATCATGCGGTTCGTTTTGGTGAGCAATTCTGGATAAAGGAATTTTCTGTCTACATCTATGCTGGTGGACTCTGATTTAATAAGAAGAATTATATTTTACAAAATGAAAAAAAAATAATTAATTTAGCAGAAAGTAGTACTTACTTGCTGTATATTTAGAAATCTGGAGGAAGGTCTGAGATTATTTATTTTTATTTTTTCAAAATTTTGAAATTAAGCTTATATTTATAATTTTGATATGGAGAAAGGCAGGTGGATCATTTGTTTCCAATGTCTGTTTGTTACATGTTCCTCTCTTTTGCAGTAGTGTTACATTATCAGGTTCTTTTGTACAACACCACGGATAGACTATATTTGATAGTAACTGATGTTGTGGGGAGAATCGGAAGAAGATTTGTTCTGTATCCCCTGTTTGTCCCTGAGGATTTGAAGCAGAGATAGCTAGCTTTGGTTCCTTTATTTTGATGGACCCTTATTCCTCAGGGGAGGAACTTGTTGTTAAGGTCCCTTGTTTTTTTTGTATGACTATTAACTTTTGGTTGATAAGCTGTTTTTACAAGTCTAATGATTGTTGTTGTGTTATGGCAGACAAGGAAACCTTATACAATCACTAAGCAACGAGAGCGATGGACGGAGGAGGAGCACAATAGGTTCCTAGAAGCTTTGAAACTTTATGGGCGTGCTTGGCAGCGCATAGAAGGTCAGATTACGTTCATCTTTCATTTTATTTGTTGAAACCACACTATGTAGCCTAAGTATCTTTCTGATAAATATCATTTGTGGCGACCAGTATGCAGATAATCGATTAGTGCACATGTTTGTGAAATACACCTTTGTTTTTGCCCCCGTCAACTTAATCTGATAACTTTTGTGATGTTTCTTTTATCATTTACAGCTCAATCCACTGGATATCCCCTATTTCAGAAATTGGGGTCAACATTCTATTCTTTTTGCGTCTATGCATTCTCTTACCTTGAGGCTTTTTTGTGGTTGTTTATTTATTTTGTTATTTTTCTATTGTGCAGAACATATAGGAACTAAAACTGCTGTGCAGATCAGAAGTCATGCGCAAAAGTTTTTTACAAAGGTCGTTAGCTACCTTTAACCTCATGCTTAATTATAGCATTTACTTGATTGTTCATTGTTCCATGGTTTAATTTTACGTGTATCACGCTTACTTTATACACTTAATTATCATTGTTTATTTTAAATCAATTGATATCTTTTTGTGTGATTGATACGAATAACTAATATCAATAGTGGCAATGATCTTCAGTCTGAGTATCACCTATGATAAAAAAACTTCCACATGCTTCACCCACAATTGTTTGTGTCAGGCACAAGGGTACATGTTGAAAACGTAATGGAATATAAATAGGAATATGAATAATTGTCTGTCATGCCCCAAAAAGAAAGGCTGTCACTTAGTGGCTTCAAATCCCACCAAGGGAACCACATTCAGATAGCTACCCTAAATCCCTCAACGATAGGTCAACGTAAGGGTCTGACATAAATATGAAATTGACATGAGAGCATAATTTCTTATTCAAAATGTATGTTAGGCCCATGGCAATGTTACATAAGTAGGGAAAAGGTAACAACATCATCATTAACATTGATGAGAAATAAAATGATAGTTGAGAAATAAAATGATAGTTCCCATGTACATTGATGAGAAATAAAATGATAGTTCCCATGTACACAAATAGACTACCAAAAGTAAACTAGAGGATGCAGAAGACGCCAAGCATGTAACATCCACTTTGAACACAATTTGATCTAAAATAACCAAGTAAGTTTCCCTTAAGGAGGTTGAGTACAATTTCTATGAAATCACACCTTGTAAGTATCATCGGTACCTCACAAAGAGGTTTTGAGCAATGTCTTTAAAACTTTAGGATGCAGTGTAAAATAATGTATTAGGAATTTTCATATGCACTGAATGAAGCTTTAGGCAATTCATGTAAGAAATGACACAAGGCATGAAATGCCGAAATGTTGTTCAGCTGGAAGAGTGGATACAAGACAAGAAAGTACCTGATGTGGAATATCACTCCTCTTGCGTTGATGTGGATCATTTGGAGAATAATAAATAAGAGAACTTTTGAAGGGGGTGAAGATGAACTTTGCTCAAATAAGGACTAGCCTCCGTTCCCTTATAGTTTTTTGGTGCACCCATGTATATCTAGTTTGTATAGAAGATTGGGTGTCTTTCGGGGCGGACCATATTTTGTTGGTTTTTCCTTTTTGGTATGCCTCTTGTGTATGGCCATGTTTGGCCTTCTTTTTTATAAATGAAAACTTGATTTGATTAAAATAAAGGTGAGAATTGGCATAATTTAGGTCGAAGAGTAATTTAACAATTTCTTCTTTTAAGTTCTTGAGTTTCTCTAGACACTAACATTATCATATCACCATGAGAAGTATCATGGCGGACAATTGACACCTGATTGTCAAGCCAGCCTCATTGTATGTGCTTAATGGGTCAACTCTTTGAGAGGCTAACAATCTAAATGACCCTTTATTTTATGTAACCATTTGGTTTAACTACTAGCCTACACCGGTATGTGAAGTTCAAGAGAAATATTTCACCTTTTGGAAATGAGTGCCCTCTCAATCATTTTAATGTTCTACCAAAAACCCTAAACATTGTCATTTGACCATTCTTTTGGCCCAGAAGTCATCAGGAGTTTGGCATAATTTTAGTACATAAATATAACAACATATCGATTATAACCCCACAAAGTGAGATCAATGGAGGCTAAAGTATATGCAGACCTTACCACTACTTTGGAGGTAGAGGTTGTTTCCAATGGACCATAAATGATCAAACTAAATCATTGCTACGATGTTATCTTGAAGGCAATTTAGTACCTTCAAAATTAAGTCAAACATTTGAACATGAAATGTCCTTATTTAATCTCATTGAGATTTCTCAAGTCATTATAAACTCATTATTGTGCTATCTCTAATTTCAAGGCAATCAATCAGCCAGCATATAGAATATAAGAAATTAGAGCATATGCTATCATAATTATTTCAAACATGGAATGCACACCTTGTTCGTTCATTACATTTGGGGTGGTAGACAACATTGGATCTTTCTCTTGGGTTTTGAATTACAGGGTTAAGACTTTCCCGATGAACTATCTTGGATTGTCGCCAGATGCTTTGAACAAGGATCAAAGAGAGTGTATTTGGTTCTTGAGAGGGTCGAGAAGAGATTATGGGGAAGAAGAAGTCCAAAAGAGGGGAAATAAATGCTTATTATGAGCACATTATCGATCATTCCCAGTTACTTCTTGTCTTTGTTTCATGCTCTAGCTTCGATCAAAGGGAAGTTGGAAGATATCCAAAGAAATTTTCTTTGTCGGGGCGGATGAGGCAAAGAAGTATCACTTGGTTAGATGGGTGACAGTCACATCTCCAAAAAAGAAAATGGGGAGGGCTTGGTATTGAAGACTTAAGGGTGATTAATGAGGCCTTTCTTGGTAAATGGCTAATAAGATTCGAGGTGGAGGTAAATGGTGTTTGGAGAAGGGGTGATAGTTGATAAATTCGAGACGGTGGGAGGTGATTGGAGAAACGAGGCAATTTAAGATGATTGGAGAACTAGAGATGTGGCTATGCCCTTTGGGTGGTTTGTGGAGAAATATCATGAATGGATGGGATGATTTCGAAGTAAATATCTCAATGAAGGTAGGAGATGGAAGGAGGGTCAACTTTTGGGGATAAAAGTGGTGCAGGGATACTCTATTCAAAGATGTCTTTCTAAGCTTACTCATAATCTCTTGCCAAAGTAACTTGACGATTCTACAAATTGGGGGGTCATAAGCTGGAGAGACTTTTTGGGACTTGAGATTTAGGAGGAAGTTCCACGACTAGGAGATGGCCAAGTTGCAATGATTGTATACACAAGTAAAGTTGCTCCGGGGGTGGCCAAATAAGGCTTTAGCGGTTGATAATTCCAATACTAATGGTTGAGGATAGGGAAGAATAAGTTCTCCATTATATCTTATAATGAGAAACTTTTCGTCAGAGAAGAGGAAGTTTTTCCTTGTCAATCAATTTGGATAACTAAGGTGTCAAGGAAGGTGTGTTTTTCACTTGTCTAGCTACTAGAGGGGAGATCTTGTTTTTTCCGAACGGGTAACATTTTTGTGTATTAATAGCAAACTACAGAAAGGGTGTATAGTCCCCCTTATTTACAGTCAGATGTGCAAAAAAATAAGCGGCAGAAAATGTAAGAAAGCCGAACACTGTTTTCCTTAGTTGGTATGAAATTTCAAGTAGGTGGGAGAGAACATGGATCTTCTACTTCTTCTTCATTGTAGTCATGGTGGGATATGATTGGGTAGTTTGGTAATTCTGGGGCAATGCTAAGAACTATGTTATACAGTTGGAAGAGTGAGTGAAGGAGGAAAAGACGTAGATCATGGAGCTTGGTTCTTTTAAAGTTAATGTGGGTAGAGAGAGAAATATGAGATCTCTTTGAAGGGGATAGAGTCGAGATTTTCTCCACTGAGAAGTAGCCTTTGGTCCCTTCTTTTTTAGGGTGCACCCATGGAGTTCTCAATCGTATAGAAGATCTGGTGGAGTTTGCAGACAATCATCTCTTTTTGTAGACTATTACCTTTTGGCATATTACTTGCATACAGCCAGGCCGCTGATAATGTTTATATATGGAAGTACGTTTACTTGATAAAAAGAATTGATTGTTCGTTGTTATGAAATTATACAAACAGTTTTATAAACTTCCATTCATGCAAGTTTAGCAAAATCGTCTTAAAAGGAAATTACATGTTAACTTACATTGCAATAGCCTTCCGAACAAGCTCAACAACACTCCACACATCCCATTCAATTCAATCTACACAATTATAATTGATTTCTACCAAGTTGAGTTTACTGGGATTCATTTCAACTCATTTAGAGTTTACAAAGTGGTTGCAAGCCTTCTTCCAATCCAATTCAAGTTTTTCATAACCACACTTGATAATTCAACACCCAAAAAATTATTAAGCTATTGGAATCATTAGAAATATTCAACTCATATTTCAACTATAAAGTACTATTCGTCTTCTTCAACCAACACACAACAACCTCAATTAATGATAGAACCTAGGCTTCATTTATTACAACTTTCCAACCATCAATAAACACCATGATATCATTTACCTTTATAATAGCCATAATAAATGAACTTGGAGTGGTGTAATCACCTTAGTAGACCAAATCTTGAAAACCAAACTTTTGGGTGTTTTTGACCAACTTGAAGATTTCAGAAGAAATCTATAGATTCGAGCTTGAATGATGTTATTACAAGTGTTTAGCAGTAGTATTTATAGGCCTGTATCAGTCAGGGTGCATGCCTTTTACGCTAAAGCGCAAGTATCTAGTTCTCGTAACTTTTAGGTCAACTTTTCCCGCTTATTACGCTTTAGCGCTGCCCATTGACTACATTACTACCCTTCGGTGAAAGCATAATTTTTTGTAGGTATGTCAAAAATGATATGGTTTCAACCATCGGAGTCTAGTCTTCAAGGGCTACAATTTTAATGTGTTACTTACAGCCTAATTTCTTAGATATTGGGAGAAGTCTTTGTTTAAAGTTAGACCTTGGGCAACTTCTTCCATATTTTGTTTCTGTTGACCTTTCTACCCCTCCAAATCCCCAACACACATCATATCTTGTTGACACGTTCCAAGGATTTACTAGCCTTATGTGGGTCTCAGACACTTCAGAGCTATCTTAAGTACTTTGTTAACATTTTTAATTGGCGTGAATAAACCTCCAAAACTTACGGGGCATTACACTATCTCCTAAGAGCCTGCACCTTTTAAGTAGCGCTGAATTATACTATTTGAGATGCTTTAGGCAGTGCTCTTGGTTTGGATGTTCCTGTTCTGCATATGTACATCACCTAGCCTTAAGTATTTCTGTGAGTGATTTGATTGTATGACATTAGAAGCTAAAACCCAGGTATGATATTCTCATCCATTTTTCTTGGGTGTGTAATGTGCCTTGTCATGTAATAGTATGTATGTGTATGCAAACATTTTCATGATTATAAGAGTGGTCATAGTCTCAAGGTATGTCGAGGCTGAATTATCCAGTCTTTTGCATTTTGCAGTTATTTGATTTATAATCCACTGCATAGCTTGAAACCATATCTGCGATTAAATTTTTGTAAAGTGTGATAGTAAATTAACTTAAACAATGTGGGAACTGTGGGAATGAATTTTTTTATGAAAAACTGAAAAAGATTTCATCTATACAAATAAAGTTCATCAGTTCCAGTGCTCCAACTTAACGTGCCTGCTTCATGATTCCTATCATCTTTTCAGTAGACAGACTTCTCTTTAGAGAGTGACATGGTTAGTATGTCTGTTAACTATTTATATGTTGTGCAATGCTCAAGTTAAATTAGACCATTTTCATAAACTTCTAAGCTGAAGTTGTATTTTATGATTATGTGCTTTCTTCTATCGTGATTACTTTGGTCTCCAATTATGACTATGGAAGATTTGTTCTTACCATGGATCACACTTCGTTCGGCGTCTTTATACGCAATATATTTACTTAGACAAATAACTCATGGATTTTTTAAAATAGAAATATCTTCTGTTTCAGAGAATAATTAGCAACAATCTTTACATTTATTTTTTGATAACCAAGAAAATATTCCTCATCCAAGTGCAAGTAAAATCTAGGAAGTGCTTTTCACATTATCCTAACTTCCATCCCAATCTCTTTCTGCGTAACTAATCAAGCTAACATCATCTGCACACAATATATATTCCATGGTCGAGAACTTTCAATTATCTAATGAATTTCACTTGGTTCTGACATGAATGTTGACAGCAAAGTTGTTGCAAATGCTACGTAAGTTTTTGTAGTAATAAGGTATAACAACTTGTCTATCAGGCTTCTATATTGAAGTAACTGATCTTTTCACATTATTTTCTTTCTATTGTCATTCAGTTCCTGTGGGATTTCCGCTGCTTGCAGTTCTCCGTTTTGAATTGATTAAGGATATTGATTCATATTCCTATCAGAATGAATATCTTCCTTTATTTGACACACTTCAATCTCTTGAAAAAATAATGCAGGATTCACGTATCTGTCCTCTCATTAGTTCTCCCCCTGTCGCATTTGCATTCATTCATGGGGCTGGATTTTTTACTGAAAGTCAATCATCTGCATAGATGCAGAGTATAAGCACCTAAATCCTGTTGATCAAAACATTAAACTTGTGTTCAGATTTACTTTATGGGAAGCCTTGGGGAGAATGAGAAAACAATTATTTTCATTGTATCAACATTTAGGAGCTTCTTTTAACCCATTGCCCTAATCAACCTACAAAAACTATTTCTTTTGTAAGAAACGAGCTCTATACTCTCCTCTCACTTACAAACCTTGAGATTGGTCAACATAAATTTTCTTATTGGATTTTTTTTTTAGATAATTAATTTCCTCACAAATTCCTAGAAACATGGTTCTTTTTAAATGGAACTAAGATCAAGTTGAGAAGTCTACCATTTATTTTGAGTAGCAATAAATCAACAATAGAATGGCTTCTGGCTGCAATAGGTGAGAATGTCATAGCAAAGTGCTCTATATTTCCAGGAATTCTCCTGCCACCAGCCTTGCTTTATTTTCTGCAAAGAGTCATTTAATCTAACTATATTTTGAATATCCATCAAAGCACACTCATATTCTTCCTTAAGGTAGATAAACCACCTTAATTTTTGTTCTGGTAAATTATGTGTCCCTTTGCATTGCCTATTTGCCTTTAGTAGTAGGGCTTCTTCTTTCACTACTTCTGGCACATTTCTGGTGGTTCAATTGTTATAAAAGTTTGAAAACTTTATATTTCGCTCAGACTCTTTCCTTTTTGGAGGGGAAGTTGAAACTTGTTGGGTATTCTGCAATTGGATTGGAATTTGAAGTTCGAGAGAAATAATGATGTTTCTTCAACTTTTGCTTCCTTGCTTGACCTGACTTGCGCGTTACATCAAATTCTAATTATCATGCTCATGGAAAAATGACTTTATTGTTAACAACAGGTTTCTAGCATCAACATTAAGCAAGAAATATTTTAGTTTCACAAAACTATAGTTACAACTTAACAGAAAGAATCTTCAGTTTCCCATCAAATTTGCTACTTTTTGTCAATATGATTATGAGCATAACATATGCTGTGAAAAACTTTATAAAATAAAATAAAAACAAATGTGTAGAAAATTCTAAGATGAATTACATATGCTTTCACTCCACTCTGGCTTTTGGAATCTCTTTTGTCATAACTTTGGTAGGACAATGATTCAGGATGTAGACTGTTGTGTTTGCAATCTACTGCAGGAATTGTTAAGCCTTTCTAATTCAATATAGGTACCTCTAGGTAGGGTACCGAGTCGTTCCAGCTTGAGATTTTGCTTGGCTCAGTTTCAATCGAAGATTAGCTTAATTTATCTCCGTCTATGTCAGAATGCAGCTAGGCGCAGTGACTGTTCTTGGTCATGCTGGGGCTCAACCAAGTAAACTAGGCTCGAATTTATATAGCCAAGTTGAGCTCAATCAAAATTTTAATCACATTATAACTTGAGCCTACTTTATGATTGAGGTGAAATATAATTACTTATAAAATACTGATGAAGGTGAAATTGTTAAAATCTTGAAGTTGAGAATTCTAAATTAATGAATCAACTTATTACAAAACTTTTTGAATTTATTACTAATTTATTTTTTGCTTGGAAGTTAAGTTTTGTGTTTAATTGAGGTCGTTTGAGTTTGAGCACTATATATAAACTAGTATCTTGTAGAATTCAATGACATGAATTCTAATATCAAATTAAACTATAAATCTTGTACTTCTTAGTTCTTATGTCCCATTTCATGTGGAAAACTTTCCTTTCTGTTTTCCGGAAAAGAATTGACACATATTTGTATTTGAAGGTAGTTTAACTTTAAACTTCCCATTCTAGCCTTAATCACATGATTTTATAGCCATATGCATGCCTTGACATGTTTGAGGCTACAAGTTTTAAAAGGCAGTCTTTGTTTCTTAAACTTCGTACCAGTCAAACGCTCTTACATAGAATAAGACAATAAGACAGATGGAATGCACCTTTCTATAAATCCATCTATTCTGAAAGTAATTTTTCTTTTCTTTTCTTTTCTTAAGAAAACAATTGTAAAAGTAAATTTTCCTAAAGTAGTGCTGCACCGAAGCAAAAGTTATAGTCAACTTAGACTTTGTTTTTTTGATGAAGTAAGAAATTTCATATAAAAGGCATCAAGAAGATGCAGTAAGGTACAAAAGAGGGAAGGAGAAGTCAACTCGGTACAAAAAGTGCTAAGCTAGAGCAAAGAGCTGACACTAATTTCAATTAAATTTCAACTATGTTTTCCCCTTAAACGTTGAAGATTTGTTTTGAAGCCTTGAAGGTCCTGAGGGCTAAACTTTCTCAATTCCTCATAAATTCTCCATATTTTCACCATCAAAAGCTACTCATGATCACATAAAAAGCTTGTATAAAAGATTAGAGTCATTACCTTGATGCTTTGGAATGAAATCTCTATTGTTCACCTCCTCTTTACCTCTCTTTTTCTCCCTTTTTTTTTCTCTCTGCGCATAACTTCTTTGTTTTTGCTTCTGTTGTTTTATTTCTCTCATTAGAGCTGCTATTTCTGTCAGATTTTGATTCTCTTCTTTTCTTGGTCTTGATCAGCTTGTTTGTTTTTTCCTTGTTTAATTATATTTTCCCTCTCTCATAATCAAAAGACTTTTACTCAATTTAAATATTGGGGTTATTACAAATTGGGGAAAAGACTAGAGGTGGATTAGTGTAGAGAAATGTTCTATTTTTACTCCGAGATATGACGGGAGGCACTTGAGCCAAGATCTGTGAGCCAAAAGATGAAGCTATATAGCCTAACATGAGTGGATTTCCTGGTTGACCTATAATAGTAGTAGATGATGATCATTGTCGTGTAACTATTTGATGCTATATATATTCATCTTACTAGCTTGGATCAAGTAATAGAGTGAGTAGAGGTAGAACATATTCTTCAATTCCCTGCTATTTTACAGAAATTGATGAGTAAGGATGATTTTGATTAGGAAAGATGAGATTCAACAGAGGTGTTGAGCTAGAATGCAACAAGGCCTAGCTGACCTGGGTGAACTAGCTACTGTGTAGAAAAGCTTCGGTTGAACCATGTAGGATGACTTTGACTAGGAAAGAAGATTTAACAAAGGAAGTTGAGCTAGAATGCAATAAGCGGCCTAGGCGACCTTGGTGAACAGGTTACCGCTTAGTAATGGTTGCTAGACAAGTTTCAGGCATTGGAATGTGAGTCATCAATGAGAAGAAGTGGCATGTGAGTCGAGGCGAGACAAAAGAGAAGTTGTGTCATGTGTGCCGAAACTGGTGATTTTGAGCTAGAGTGCAACAAAAGGCCTTGGCGACCTTAGTGAACAGGTCACTGTCTAGATCTGTAGTCACATAATTAAGAATATTCACAATTATGATTAGCATATCACATAACATTTAATAAATATACCCCAGGAGCATGCCTTCAAATTGAATATATATGAGAGCTTCATATAGAAAATGGCTTGGGAAGCTGTACAATTTAAGAAACAAGAAAAAACTTCTTTGTATATCAGTATGTCTTTACATCCCATGAGAAGCGGTATTTATACATGTGAATCCTAACTGGTTATGGAAAGACAATCAGTTATAATAAAAGAAAATATTATATTCATGTAGTTACGCTAGGAAAAAGGAAATAAAGTCTCCTAAAATTATGCTAATTAATCAACACAATCAATACTCCCCCTCAAGTTGGAGCAAGGATATTGTACTTTCCCAACTTGCAAACCGAAGTATGAAAAATCTTTTTGCTGAACCTTTTATATGCACATCCGTGATTTAATTCTTGATGGCACATGAAGAAAACTCAAAGTGCCACTAGTAACTTTCTCTTTGATGATCTGCCAATCAATTTCAATATGTTTTATTCGGTTGTTTTGAACATGATTCTGAGCTATACTAATTGCACCTTTGTTGTTGCAGTGCAAGGAAAGTTTCCCTTTTTTAGATAATCTCAATTCTTCCAGTAACTTTTGTAGCGAAAGAAGCTTACAAACACTTGATCTTGCAGCTTCACTTTGCTTCTTACTTCTCCAAGTAACTAGATTCTCTCCGACGAGTGTACGTTAACCGGATGTTCTTTTGCCATCTCAAGATCCAACCCAATTCACATCTTTAACAGCTTCTCTGTGGAGGTGACCTTGTTTAGAGAAAAGCAAACCTTTCCCCTGAGTAAACTTTAGTTACCATAAGATGTGAAAGACTACTTTCTTATGAGGTTCTCAGGGATCATGCATGAACTGGCTCACCAAGCTAACAAAATAGGTCATGTGGTGGATCTAGTTTGAGATAGATAAATGAGTCTCCCAACCAACCTCAGAGAGTGAAATGAGAAGAGTGAGTTTACCCTTTTGATGTCTTAATTTTTTTGAGACATGTAACAGTTCTATTCAATAAAAACTTAGCCACCCCAGAGAAAGGTGCTAAGTTGGAAACTTTACAAGCATCAAAGAGGTACTTAAACCCTGCCCAAACCCTATAAAATTATATATTTCCAATTTAATATACTTGGTCTCCTACTTCCCCCACATATTCTATCTACACCAGAAAAGAACAAGCTAGGACAATTCATCCTAATTTTCTCGATAGAACTGCTAGTGCCTTCAAATGTCTACCATTCCTTTCCTTCCACACTGTCCTCCAAATGAAAGCAGGAATGATCTTCCACCAGTCCTCCTCCCCACCTCTATTCCGATACTCCACCAATTGTTCAGCAATGCCAAAGTAGAACAAGGTTTTACCCAAGTTATTCCCAAAATACAAAAGAACTTGTGCCACAGATTTATAGTTGTCCGTGTAGGAATAAGTGTTCATAGATTTTCACCTTCCTCTTCACACAGAAGACATCTTGAAAAAATCTGAAGACCTCTTCTTTGTAGCTTATCTTGAGTTAGGCAAGCTGTCCTAATCACCAACCAGACAAAGAATGACACCTTCATAGGGATATTCACTTTCCAGACTTGTTTGCAAGGCCAATTTTCGCTTACCAGATCTCTTTGATTTAACAGCCGGTACACTAATTTTACTAAGAACGCCCCTTTACTGTTTAGTTTCCACTTGAGCCTGTCAGTAGAATCTGTGCATCCACCAAAAGTTCGCAATATCTGAAGCATTGTGACGAAACTCTCTACTTCCCAGTCATTGAGAGCTCTTCTAAAGAAGGTGTGATTGGCATTTTTTTGCTGGTAATTAAAAGAGATCATCGCTTTTGAGAAACCAAGCTCTATGAATTTGCTTAAATCCATACATGGATTTCTTCGATCTATGCACCTTTCCCTGACTCTATTCAATATCATATCCAGAGGAGTCTCTATATATATATACCTCTTCCTCTATATCTGTATGAAGGAATGTATTCTTCACATCAACTGGTACAGGTTCCAATCAGGATTAGCTGCACATGACAAAAGAATTCTGATAGTGTTCATCCTTACAACTTGCTAATTGTCTCCTGATAGTCAACTCCATAAGTTTGAGTGATTCCCTTAGCCACTAATCTTGCTTTGGATCTTTCATTCGAACCATTAGCTTTATGTTTCACAGTGAGAATCCATTAGCAGCCAAACTACTTTTTTGTCCGGTGGTGAAGTAACAAGTTCCCAAATCTCGTTTTCCAATAAGGTCTTCATTTTTCAATCAGATCTTACTTCCATTTAAGACCTCTGAAAGCTTCCAGTAATTATGGGAAATAGACACTGAAGAAATAGACAAGTCTATTGCTATATTTATGCTAGAAAAAGCAAAAACAAAGTCTCCTCAAACTGTGCCTAGTTAATTTACATAATCAACAAAAGGAAATGTCGATTCTGATTTTTCAAAGCTGTCTTTTTTGCATAGAACTATCCTTTGTATCTATGGGCTCATTGAGTTTTTCACTTTTACGGCAATTGGTTCTCTTCTTGACTGAAGACTACAACAATCCCATATTAGAAGCATCACATTTAACTTCAAAAACAAATTTGAATTTGGTAGAGAAAGAATAGGTTCATCGGTCATTTTTTCTTGATGAGCTCAATCTTCTTTGTCCTAACCACCCAAAAGATTCCACCTTTTAAACATTCAGTAGTAAGAGAGAATTGTGTTGAAATTTTTGATTAACTTCCTGCAAAAGAAGCAAGGCCTAAAATGTTTAAGAGGTTTTTTTTGTATTGAGAGGAGAAATAGAGAACTTGCAAAATGACTTTTCACTTATTGGTTGAAAGATCTGTTTCCCTAATTAGTCCAATGGAAGTAGTAGCTGATGGCACCGTTAGGACTAAAGTAAAAACATAGTTTGAAGTTGAAAATTTAAATGTGTTGCTGTTGTTTTTTTTTCCTTTCATATCAAAGGTAAATCGTGATAATTTTCATTACCTGATGTCTAGTCTTTCAGAGCATGTCATTTATGGTGTATTTTCAATGTGGAGAATCTGTTGAGTGTACCTATCTCAATATAATGGATATATCAAGGATAAATTACTTGTTATAACTCAGAAATGTCGTAGGAGAGAGAGATTTGCGTTTAGGAGTTAAGCTTATTCCATTCAAGACAAGTAACTACTCAAATGCAATGTTGCTTGGACTCTTTAAAAATATCATTTGGTGTTATCGGATCCTCCAAAAGTAGTGCGTTTTTGGAGGATCCAAAATGGATACAACAATATTTTTGGAGAGTCCAAGCCACAACTTGAACGGGACCACGGAGATTTGAAGAGGATTTCTAAGGGAGAATTTTTGTATTGTATCAGCGCCAAGTCCATTCCTGTTTGAACTCCCAATCCACACTCTAGTTGTACTTGGGCGTGATTAATTGGGGAATGGACATGTGTTTTGCTTATATGGACTTGGGCAATCCTCTTCTTGTGAGCTAGCTTTTGAGGTTGAGTTAGGCTGAAGTTCCATATCTGTAAGTGTATCCGAGTGAGGGCTCCATCCCTGTTTGGGCGTTCGGTCCATGCTTTAGTTGAGCCTAACCGTGAAGGGGAGTTGCAGAGTAGGTTAGAGTCCCATATCAATTGGGAATGACTGGTGGTCTGGTTTGTTTTTATGAATGTGGATAGTCCTTCCTTCGCGAGCTAGTTTTTTGGATTGAGTTAGGTCCAAATGTCATGTCTTTACACCTATCATACATCATCATAATAAGAGCTTTTAAGTTGCCCAATGTCAACATTTATGATCAAGACTACATGCTAAGGTAATCTTTACATGATGGCACTTAGACCAAACATACATATTCTACTCCCACAGGGTTATAGCAGAGCTTCCGTGTTTCTTTTATTGCACTTGTCCCTAAAAAGTAAGGTGCAATAGAACTTAAAAATCTAACACCTATTAGTCTTATTGGTAGTGCTTATAAGATCCTGGCGGAAGTGCTTGTTGAAAGGCTTAAGAATGTGATTGGAGGTCTTGTCTGTGGTTTTTAGAATGCCTTTGTTCAAGGAAGGCAAATCTCTTATGCAACTCTTATTGCCAATGATGTTTTGGGCTGGAAACAGAAAAGTGGTACCTATGGTCTTCTTTTTAAGCTTGATATAGAGAAAGCTTTTGATAAGCTGAACTGGTCATTCCTTATCTCAATCCTAAGGCAGATGGGGTTTGGAGAAAGGTGGATTATATGGTACAAATATAGTGTCTCCATAGTAAAGTATCTATATTGGTATATAGAAGTCTCGTGGGCTTTTTCTTATGAGAGGCATTAGGCAAGTGATTCCCTTTCACCCTTCTTATTACCTCCCGACTCTGGAGGGGTCAAGTAAGATATTAGAAAAGACCAAACAATCACATTGGCTAGTAGGATTTATGGTGGGCAATGGTTTTGTTTGAAGTTTCTAATCATATTTCTTGTTTGGTGACGACACACTTATCTTCTACGAAGCTCAGAAATCCCAAGTGCAGTACCTTAACCCGACTCTTATGCCTTTTGAATCCATGTCAGGACTCAACATTAACATGTCTAAAAGTATTATCTACCTTTTATGAGGTCCCTGACTTGTAGAATTTGGCGGCCTCATGTATTGCTAAATTGGTTCTTTTGCCACTACCTATTTGGGGTTACCATTGGGGGCTAGTTGCAAATTTGTTGGGTCAATCAAAGTACCCAAAATTGATTGACTATTTGGTATAGATTCCAAACCCACGTCATAACGACACGGGTGTGACACCGAAAGTAAGGAGTCCATTTAACTTGGTTAGAGAGTGAGTACATAAAGTATTCAATAAGTTTGATACTCCTCCCTCTAAAGGATGGTACACGCTTTAAGAAAATATACATAACATTTATAAATCATTTACTTCATAAATCTATCACTTAGAGCAGTCATTTGTGTTGTAAAGAACATTTAGCATCCCAGACTTGACCATGAGTTTTCAGATCATGTGCATGTTATAGAACACCTTCATAGGGCTCATTTGAAACATAACAGATGTCATAGTTGTTATAACAAGTCCTACTTTGTTCACGAGAGCCATCATTTCTTACAATCCATTCCACCCACGAAGGCCATACTTTCATATGATCAATGGGTCATCATACCTTTTTGTAATTTACCTCTGAGGGGTTAGGTTCTTGATACTTCATCCATGACGACCATACTTGCTCATATTCATGTTTCACTCACGAGGGCATTACATATTCAATTCAATATCACAATGTGGCTTAACATGTATCACTTCATTCTATTGTACATAAACACTTTATTTAAACATTTTTACCTCCTTTTATATTTGTTTTGCCTCCCTCCCTATGAGCTCCCATATTTTTTACTCCCTTGAACTCGAACCCACAACCTTAGGGTTGGAGGTGGAGGGTGTTTATCATCTCAACAAACCTCTCTTGCCACTTCACTGGTGTTTATCAGGGCTGGATATCTGGCGAATGAGCAAATTAATATAGGGGCCCAACATCGTCAAACAAGAATTGTGATGAGCCCTAATCTGTTCAACATGCAAATAAATGAATCTTGGGCCTAACTCAACCCCCACAATTTAGCTCTTGGGGTTGAGTTAGGCTCAAGATTCATTTCTTTAGAACATTTTGTGCCTCATTTTGGGTAGCACAATTAATATTAATGCATTCACCAATCTTACATTTATTTTGTTCTCATTTTTAAGCATTCATATACATTTTTATTCATAATATTGAGTGCATAAGCTGAAAAGAGCTCAAAGCATAGTAATATGTCTCTTCATAGCATAACACAACTACAAACACAATTTCATATGGTGAAACTTACATATATTGGTCCCCACACACACATCCACATTAAAATTTAAAATCACATTCATCATAAAAACATTTAAATCATGTCAAATAGGCGGAAAAGGAACAGCTCGTATGGGGTTTATAATGGATTTGTATTTTGTCTTAATCTCGAAGCCTAGTTCTTCTTTCCTTGTTCTCTTTTTACCATTTGGTCTTTTGGGGGAATACCAGTGACGAGGGTTAAATAGGATACAGTTGGCATTTAACATCACTTCTATATGACTTCTAATATTGAAAGTTAATGACTGCTGAGATTCCTAAAATGACTGTTAGAGGGGAGGTATGTATTTCCAATTTAGAGGTGAGGTCTATTTAGTTGCACTAATTACAAGAAGTAAAAATACTTGGCTGTTTTCCACTGTTTTCTGGTTGCTATTTGATTCATCTGAAGCATTTAAATCTGAAAAAGAGAATCTACAAAGTAAATAGACTATCAAAGACGATAAGATGAAAATGCTTTTTAGATGCACTCTCGTAAAAGGGTGATTTAGAGTCTGCAACTCATGGACATGATTGGAAGCTTCAAATGAAGACAATGACAGAATTGGCTATTTTAGGCATTTAAGTTTTATGACTTCACAATATGCAGACTATAAGATCCCGTGGTGAGAGGTCATTACATGAGCAGTTTCAGCACCTTTTGTACCACTCGTAGTGACTTTCTGTAGAGACATCCAGCTCCTAGTACTAGTCTCTGTTTTACTTTGGCAGCTATACCAGGCCTGTCAGAATTTAGCTATTGGCGTGTAGTTAAGATAGATCTATTCGATAGAATGTCCAGATGATTCAGCTATATGCAATTCCAATGATCAATTAACCCTGATTGCTCCTCTTTTCATGTTGAAATTCTCTTATAACCATTGTGCTAAGTAACTAGTCTGTGGACTGACATTTTAGTTTCCTAATCTGGTCCAGTTAGAAAAGGAGGCTCTTACAAAGGGGGTCCCAACAAGTCAAGCACTTGACATTGAAATTCCTCCTCCACGACCTAAAAGGAAACCAAGTAATCCTTATCCTCGTAAGACAAGCGCAGCAGGTCACTCATCACAGGTGGAAGCAAAAGATGGGAAATATTCGACAACTTTTTCTTCCATCTGTGAGGAGAGGAACTTATTTGACCTGGAGAAAGAACCGATTACTGAGGTATGGGTTTCTCTTGATCTTGCACATCTTTTACTTTGTTTTCTTTAAAGGCCTAGTTGTATTCTTGTTCTTTATCAGAAACCTGGCGGAAACGAGAAGCTGGGCAATGTACAAGAAACCCAGAACAAGAAAAACTGCTCCCAAGGGTTAACTAAGGAAGGTGCTTCTGCAGCCTCTATGTCTTCAGGAAAGTCCTTGCAAGCACATGTGGCACCTACAGATGTCTGTGCCTTTAGTGAGTCTGTGTCTGTCACCAAAGGAGTGGTTAACAATGATAACGCAAATAAATCTTTTCTCATTGTTGAATCCAAAGAACATCAACAGTCAGAAATACTCGATATCAGACAGTCCTTTCAAGGTAACAGCTCCTGTAACACCTTTGACGGGGGGAAATCTTGCCAGTCGAGTGAAAAGTTGGCACAAGGTGAGAAAAAACATCCATCGTTTCAGCCAGACCATTTGGGGGAATTCTCAAGAAATGATATGCAAGTGCTACACAACTATCCAAGACATGTGCCAGTGCATATTCTTGATGGAACAAATGGTTCTCAAATAGCCCCAGATATGTTTAATCATGAATCTACGAGTCAGCAGATAAATGGGGTCCCGGGGCTCCCAAATTTGTATTCTAACCCTGCTTCATCCGCCACATCTGAGCACCACAGTAACGCTCCACAGTCATCCATTCATCAGTCATTTTCTTGTTTCCACCCCATTTTCACCCCTATTCGTGATCCAGATGATTACCGATCGTTTTTTCAATTATCCTCCACCTTCTCCAGCCTTATTGTTTCTGCTTTATTGCAAAACCCAGCAGCACATGTTGCAGCAAGTTTTGCCGCTAGCTTTTGGCCTTATGCAAATATGGAACGTCCAACGGATTCTCCAACTGATAACACCGCTAGCCAGATTAACTCAGCTCCTAGTATGGCAGCAATTGCTGCTGCCACAGTAGCAGCTGCAACTGCATGGTGGGCAGCCCATGGGCTCTTACCATTGTGCTCTCAATTTCAAAGCAGTTTTACCTGTGTTCCTACATCAGCAACATCAATGCAAGTGGATGCCTGTCAACCTAGAGTAGACAAGAATGAAGGAAGAGAGGGAACTCATGATTCTCCCCATGCTCAGGAACCTGTCCCAGAATGCTCTGAAGCTTTGCAAGAACAACAATCAGGTTCTAAGTTGCCACCTTCTCCATCATCAGAATCGGAGGAGAGTGAAGGTAGGAAGCTAAAAACTGGGTTAACGGCCACTGATACTGAGCAAGGAGCTGCAGTTACTAAAATTAATGAGCCAAACGCAGAAAAGGGCGGGAAGCAGGTAGATCGCTCTTCCTGTGGATCCAACACACCTTCAAGTAGTGAAATTGAGACAGATGCGTTGGAGAAGGATGAGAAAGGTAAAGAAGAGCCCCAAGAATCTAATATTAACCTTCTAGCTGGAGAGGCTGCGAATCGGCGTTATAGAAATTTCATCAGTCCAACCGAATCTTGGAAAGAAGTCTCCGAAGAGGTAATGAAGCTTTAGTTCTTGTAAGTCCTCCAGTGACCATTTCTTGCTTTAATGAATATTTTGCTTCCCACCTTTTGCTACAGGGACGGATAGCTTTCCAGGCTCTTTTCACCAGAGAAGTGTTGCCTCAAAGTTTTTCTCCTTCACTTGATCTTAAAAATAAGGGAAAGATCATTCTTGAAAAGTTGAAGCAAAAGCCAGACGAGAAAGTTCAATGTGGACCGCAGTTAGATCTTAATGATATGGCATCCAATATCTGTTCCAGTCACCAAACAATGGAAGATAATGTGTTATTAATTGGCAACAAAGAAGTAGAAAAATGCCTACCAATAATAGAACTTGGACAAGTAAGGTTGAAAGCTCGCCGTACTGGATTTAAGCCTTACAAGAGGTGCTCATTGGAGGCAAATGATAGCAGGGTGACAAGTTCTAACTGTCAGGATGAAGAAAAAAGCTCGAAAAGACTTCGGTTGGAAGGAGAAGCTTCTACTTAGTGTTGTATCAATGTGCAATTCTACGAGGGAACCTGTGTTGTTGCACGGAGAGCTTTATTCTATCCTGTTATTATCTTTTCCCAGTTACGTTGTCTAGTTCTATTGTACACGAAACTTGTCGTGTAGGTGTGTACCATATTATTTTTATGTTCTCTTTTATTTGGACTTGTATGCAAGGAACTTTGAAGTATGAACCTAAATGTGGATGTCTTCAACAATCATAGCAAATTTAATGGACCTTGATTGGACCAGTTCCTCGGAAGCTTTTGTTTGTGTTTATGTTGACAGTTTTTATGTGAATTTGGCGGGTCGTAAGAATCAAGTTAACACATTCCATTGATTTTTCTGAATATATATATATATATATATACACATATATATATATATATATATATATATTATATATATATATATATTATATATATATATATATATATATATATATGTATATATATATATAAAGAGCTATATCTCTTTCAAGGACAAATAAAAGTAAAAATTTATTTATACTGTAGAAGACCAGAAAAAGTGGAGCATGTGGTTATATCTTAAACAAACAAGTTTATTCACAATTAGAAATACACCTAGCTTGGGAGGTAGGATATATACATGTGTGTGGAATCTGTATTGGATGTCCTGCAAGGTTTATACATTCAAGTTTTAAAAATTTAAGAGTCTCGTAAAGTGTTTTTGTAAAAAAAAGAAAAATCTCGAGAGTAATATTACCAAAATATTCATGGGCTAACAAATATGCAGAGAATATTTAGGAATTAGACATCCTTGTGTCAGACACATATCCATATGTATCAGTCCAGCTTCATGATGAAGCAATCACAAGTTCCCTGCTTGACAACATTATCATATCTACAATACTATAACCATCATAATAAACTTATCTAAGTCTCTTTCTATTTTCAAATTTTCTGGTCTCCCATCGTACCAGCTTCAAATGTAGATGACTCTCCTCTTAAAAATAAGAATTCCTCCTCAGATAAACAAGAAAGTACCATGCTTAATGAACTTGATTCAAGTAAAGACAAGCTTAAAATACACTTAACACAAATTTCAAAACTATCCCAATTGGGTATATATGTGATGTAGTCCTACTAAGAGCCGCCAAGATGAAGTTAATATACAAATCCTCACATACGGATCATCTTCTCACTACACTGCTCAGCCAACATTCAAAATGTATACTAGTGACCTCTCTAGAGAAAAAGAACCAAATTCATAGAAGTTTATACCTTGCCCACATCAGCTTATCTGCATTATACATTCTACATTCTGCCACTTGCATTCTCCATTATGATTATGCAACTGTTTAAGTGATGACCATCCCATTTAAAAGCTTAAGTTGTTACAGAGATGGACCACTTTCTTGCATAATGCAGTGATACATTAACACAATGTTGCTTCACATGAGCAAAATATTACGAGGCTGTGTCAATACTCATACAATTCTTTGATTTGTTCATCTAAGACTCTTAATGTTTCATATATGAGTCCTCTCTGTTGGTGAGAATAGTCACCAGCGGCAAATACACTTTTCTTCCTTTCCACTTCAATCCAACTGCAACCAACTGGCTTCTTAAGATCTCTCATTTTCATAGACCTCCTTATCTCTAAGACGCCATCCCATCTAGCATTTGCAGCATACAGATTTGACATGACTATATAATTCCCGATATCATTAGCATTAACTTGAAACAGGTGATCAGCCGCAGCACAGCCCACATCAACCTCCTGATGGATTTTACAGGCACCCAGAAGCGTTCCCCATATATCAGCATCAGCTTGAAAGGGCATCTGGGTCACAAAGGAAAACGCATCTTTAATTCTACCTCCACGTGCAAGTAGATCCACCACACAGGCATAATGCTCCATGCTAGGCTTGATTTGATGCGCCTTTTCCATTGAATCAAAGATCTTTAACCCTTCATCCACAAGGCCAGCATGACTACAAGCAGATAGCACTGTAGTTATTATAACATGATCTGGTTTAAAGTCCATCTCAAGCATATGATAGAATATCCCAAGTGCTTCTTCTCCCATTCCATGCATAGCATACCCTCCAACCATTGCTGTAAACATAACAAGATCTTTGACTGGAGATGATTGGAAAAGCTTGTATGCATATTTTAGAGTAGCACATTTAGAATAAACAGCTACGAGAGCCCCAACTAGATAAACATCATCATCTAGAAAAGCCCTTATCACATATGCATGGCACTGCTTTAGCAAGTTGCTTGAGGCCATTTGAGCACAAACAGGAAGGAGGCTCAAAATGGACATGGTATCAGGCCTCATTTTGTGATGCAGTAACTCGGTAAACAGACTCACTGCTTGATCAGGACAATCATTTTCAGCATAAGCTCTAACCATCAAATTCCAAGTGGTAAGATCTCTCTCGGTCATCCTCTTGAATATACCATGAGCATCTTCATGCAGACCATAATTCACAAACCCTGAGATCATTGAGTTGCATGTGATTACATTCTTGCTTCCTGATAAATTCTCAAATATTCTGTTAGCATATTTTAAATTGCAACACTTTGCATATGCATCAAGTAAGGCATTAGCGAGAGTAGGTTCAGTATAACTTAACAAGATACCATATCTTACTGAAAAACCATGTGCTTCTTTAATCTTATCCAGTCTGGAAATTTTAGCAAAATAGCGCACCACAGCCAATAATGTGATGGAGTCAGCTTTCATCCCCTCTCTAAACATTTCCTTTAACAAGATAATAAATTCTTCGTGAAGTTGGTTTTCTGCTAAGGCATCAAGCATAGTGTTCCATGATATCAAGTCCTTATTAGAAGTCAACAAAAATATGTGATATGCCTCTTTAATGTTTCCACATTTTGCATAAAAGCTTATAAGGGCATTAACCACAGATATATCCTGATGGAGGAAACTATGACGAATTACATACCCATGGATCTGCTTCCCGATCAACACATTATTGAGCTGTGGGCATACTGGAAGAATGCTCATAAGAGTAACAGAGTCTGGTCCAGTCATCTCCTCTTTAGTGAATTCACGGAAAAAATCTATTGTCTTCCAGCATTGACCATTTGCTGCATATCCAGCAATTATTGAGTTCCACGACACCAGATCTTTATTTTCCATATTCCGGAACAAAGTCTCTGCTCCTTCAAAATTGCCAACCCTCAAATAGCAGCTCAAAAGAGCATTGATGACAGTAGCTTCTGACAACAACTCAACCCGTCGCAAAACATAACAATGCATCTGCCTTCCCAAGTGGTAACCATCTATCCCTCCTAAACTAGGACAGGTAGGAATAATATTAGCTATAGTTGCATAATTAGGTAGAACAGAACCTCTCAACATCAACCTGAACAATTCAAACGCGGTATCTGTAAGCTTATTCTCTATCAAACCTGCAATCATTGCATTCCATGAAACAACATCTTTATCAGAAATTCCACGAAAAGTAGCATCGGCATCTAAAATATTCCCAGATTTCGCATACATGGATATAAAAGCATTTGCTACCAAGGTTTGACAATCCAACCCATGCTTTAGCGCGTAACAATGAAGAGTTTTTCCAGCACCCAAATGTCGAGAGCGAGGAACCATAATAGCCAAAGTAACAGAATTTGGCTTAGGATAACATTCTCTTTGCATTATATTAAACAACCTCCCCATCTCCAATTGATGTAATGGCGAAGAAGCAAATCCAGACAAGAGAATATTCCACATGACTATGTCAGTATATTTAATAGTATGGATAAGTTTTTGACAATCATCCAGAAGTTTAGATTTCGCATACATATTAAGCAAGGCTTTTATAATAAATTGACAAGAATGATGACCTAACTTAATAACACAAGTATGTAAAGCTTTCCCCAACATCCCATCTGCTATGGCAGCACAACATTTGAGTACATTTGCCAATACTTGGTAATCAGCAGCAAAAACAGTTATTTTGCTCATAAAGCTACAAACTAGTTCATTCTTCATTGTTGCTTAATGAAACGGGGAACCCCAATTTCTGGATTATCAACATTAACAATCGACTTTGAATTCCTAACTAATGGAATGGTTCGTCACTTCATACTCAAATCAATGAAGAGAAACTTACATACATGCAAGAGAGCCAGCCGAGAGAGGGAATTCAAAAGCACTTCGCTCAATTTGGGTCTCTCTCTCAAATCTTTCTCAAATTATAATAATCTCATGTTTTTTTTTAACTATATATATTAATTCTTCTATACACATAAATTATTGATTTATTTAGGTTTGAAATTATATATTAACAACAATATTTGTACTGATATTTTTGTACACTTATAATGTATATTATGTTAAGAGAGGGAAGAAAAAGAGGATTTTTGTGATTAATTTAAATGGTCGAACAGATTCTTTAAAATTATCTTATCTTAAATTATATTGTTTCATATCATTTAGATTCATTGTTAAGTAACAACGAAAAAATTCATTTTTTTTATGACAATTGATTTGATATAATCGCGTTATTACCTTATTATTTTCTTCTCATTTTATCTTTATATTTTGACCTTTAAAGGAGTTAAAGTAAATAAGTTATCAAAATTGTTGGACAAAAAAATAATCACAAGGAAGATTGGTGTGACACAACAAAACTTAATGTCTATGAATTTCTTTTTATATGCATAATTAATTTCTTTTGAGTAATATAGTGTCGTTTGGAGAAGAATTATGTTTGTTGGCAGGTTAAAATTGAGAAGAAAAATCAGGAAGATGAATTGTTATTTTATATATGATTTTGCTTTTGGGTTTGTCAATCAACCTGGCATGTTCAGATCGGGGCGCCTCGACGATGATGTAGTCGAAATTTGTTAAGATCCGTTATATATATATATATATATATAAAGAATAAGTAGTAAACTTTTCCTGTACTAGTTGACTTATTGTAGAACAATTATTTAACATCAATTTAAGGGGGATTAAACCAAGACCCAAAATGGGAGCAAATGAGCCATTACCAATCTAATTAATTTTACAACACTATTAATCATAACTCGTACCTTTATACACAATCATATACAGAGAAAGACATATCACATTTTTCTCTTTTTCTCACGCAAATGATCAGAACCTCTATAAGAAACCTTTGGATATATATAGACAATCATTAAGCTTATAATTTTTATGAGCTTACCCATTTCATAATAACTTCAAAAATGTTAAATTGGTTCATCCAAGAATACAAGCAAAAGTGTGGTATTATATATCAGTGTATATTTTTGTGTATGCACATTTACCTGTATATCTGTGTACCTCATGCATATATATTTGATGCCATGAATTTTGTGTATGATATACATTTTATATACATGAGATACACATTATTGCAGTGATGTTATCCACATCAACTTTATATGATTATATCTGAATTTCTTTTTCTTTAATAACCACTCTGAATGACTTTCAATCTTCCTCAAATTTCGTATAATCTTCCTCAACGAATTCGAATTATACTAACTCATAAAACAATTATAAACTTCGTCAATAATTTTGTGTTATCATGGCAAACTCAATTTTTTTGTTATAACTGTTCAAGATTTAATATATGTATACACATATAAGAATTTTTTTCACATAATATAATTATTTTTAATAAAAAAATGTATTTTAACTAACGTATTCTAATAATTCAGGGTATTTGACTACGCCAAGCGTAAAATACCTCTAAGTTGCTTCATAGTAGGACTAAAGTAATATCCTGCTACTAGTCATTGATATTATTAATAATATTCGTCACGTAGAAAATTAATTTTTTTTTCTTTCACATAAACTCAAACTGGCACTAATTGGACTATATAAAATGTTGGATGTCCATGTCACAGAGTTTAATAAAAGGATTAAGGTACACCAATTAAAATTTAAAATTTATAAATTTTATTAGCAATCTCAAACAAATATAGAATAATATTCAAATTCATAATCAATTATATCTAATAATATTTGAATACATATACATGATATATATGGACGAAAATTATTAAGTTTTTTGTGAATCATAACTCACTGAACCTGCCTAGGTAGACAAATGAGAGACACAATTTATGTATCACCATCAAGAAATGAAAGGATTTTGGTAGTTGCTACTAGCTCCCAATTAATTATGTTGTAGATTGATTTAGACTTTGGAATTTAATAGAACCTTGAGATTGAATTTTTCTTGGAAAATATCCTCGTAACTTAAAATAATAAAAGTGTAATCGCATTTTAATAATGAGCGAAAATTTATTTTTATCTGATTAATAGAAATTTCTTCTCTGTCAAAAAAAGTTATTTAAAATTAAATCGAAAAATAAAAGTTTGTAAATGAAATTGAGACAACATATTGAGAAGAATTCTCTTCACACATGATGATAAATTTCGTTTGCGTGCCACAAATTGAAATGGCTTACTGTCTTGAACCTCAGTTCTACTATATCGTAATTTTATATTTTAATTAGAAATATTAAATTTAAATTTTATTTGACAAATTTATTGATATAAATTCAAATTTAATTGAATTGTGTAGTGAATGAACAAAAAATGATAAAAATAGATAGATATTCAATTTCTTAATAATTAATTGTAGATATATATGAGTAGATTTGGGTTGTCACTTGACATATGGTAACAGAAAACAAATGAAAAAATCTAAAATATTTTGTGAATGGCTAAAATCAAGATCGTTTTCAAGATGACAGAAGAGCAATTAATGTTGATACTACATAATTTCTCCACTCAAATATTAGTTTTACATAATAATATTAGGAACTAGTGAGTTTTTTAATAAATATAAATATAAAGGATCTTTCGTTACACAAAATATTTTTTGTTAGAAAAATTAGTATAGTTTTAGTGAGATAGGGGATAATTATAGTGGTACTATTCAGACAGAAAATCAGCCTATATTATAAAAGAAGATATTATTAATTATAAATATTAAGAAGTAAGAGGAAATTTCTTTCAAAAATGCATCTCTTGTTTTTCATTATCACATTTATTTTGACTTCTCAAATCTTTGTTATTTACCATATGTTTTACAATCGTTACCAGAACAGAATTATGATATAATTATTCAAAGTTTATATAATCGACATACTGGATTTTCATAAGAAATGAAAATAGGGTGGAGTGATTGCTTTAATAATTATAGTGACTTGTATTTCCATTTGATTTAATCACAACCAAAAACAAAAAAAAAAGGGGGAATAACCCAACAGCTCATGTATATATGCCTACATAAACTGGTGGTTAATTATTAAAAGCACATATATAAAAATACAAGAATCCAAAAAAAATGAAAAGCTGGTTTTGGTTATTAGAAATAATAATAATATTCCTGTGTGCAAGGCGTACTAAATTTGATGTTTACAGAAAGCTTATCACACTTTTGTTTGTTGGCAGAACTTACAAAGACTTTGCTCAAATTATATTCTCAAGAAAATTAATCTACTCTCAAAATAAATTTATTTGCTACATAAAATTATTGTATTTAATTTAGAATGAATATCAGTTATTTTTACAAATATTGGATGGCATATGATACTTGAATCGTTTTGTTAATTATTAACATCTTGTTTGGATGGTTGTTTCTGTTTCATAATGTATTATATTATATTAGATTGTATTGTACTATTGTATTGTTATAATGAATGCAGTGCTCTGATAGATTGTTTATTCTCCATCATCACATAATATCACATGCATATTCATAATTTGAATGATAAACCTACAAGAAAATATGATAGCAAATAGAATTACGTACGTACTATGAAAAGATAAGATAAATGATAAAATAAAGTTATTAAATTCTTAATAAGTAAAGACAAAATGAGAAGAAAATATATATTAAGGTAATAACGCGATCACACCAAATTAATTGTTACAAGAAATGATTATTTTCGTTGTTACATAACAATGAATCTAGACGATATGAAAAGAATAATCAAAACAATTATTGTATTGATAAAACTAACAATACAATACAATGGGTAACAACTATCCAAACAAATAAGGTGTAAACCAAACCATTAAAACTACCGTCATTTAGGTGTCAATAAGAGGCGTAAATTAATGGATAAGAGTCTTTCACTTTTAACTAAAATTTCAGATTTAAATTTTGAATACAAAAAATGAAATTATATTAAAAAGCATGAGGCTCACTACGAATATATATATCAAACATCGATAGGAAAATAAAATTAAAAAAGAGAAAAGTTGTTAGGTGTCCTTCCTTGTCATTAGTCCTTGATTAACAAATCAATATTCCTTAATCACCTCATTTATTTATAATCACCCCCATGTGCTTTGCCAACGTATTATCATCACCTCTATGGCCCTACTTATCAAATCATTAATCAAACATATATTATCATTCAATTATTTTATTTGAATTAACCTTCCAATCAACCCCCATTCCTCATATATAATACACTATTTTTAGTCATTATATTTATGTATAAGTAGGTAAAAATACTATTCCTATCAATTATTGATGGATAATCCCACCTGTTTAATTTGTTGCACTTGTTTCAATTTTTAATTTTAATTTTTAATTCAACGAATAAAACTTAAAAATAGTATGGCAGTTATGTAATTTAGATAGAACAATGAGGGCAGATATGTAACGGGGAGATTTATTTTGACGGCGTGATTTTTGTAGAAACCAGCGAAGCCACGTTAGCAAGTTGGATTTTAAGGTCCCACGCCACCTCTGATTGACCCATTTGCTAGCTGTTAATTTCTTTTACCCATTTTGCCCTCAATATTCATTCATCAAAATCACCCACTCCAATCATTATTTCCTCAAATTAGTCAAAACCAACCAATTCATTACTTCAAATGACGATAATATCCCTGATGGCCTAGTTATTAATGATATAAAAAATTATTCATAGTAGCAACCAACTTTATAAAATAATACATAGATTTTCTCATAATTTATACGTATATTAATTATATGATTTTTAAATTGCAAACTAAATATTGTATTGATTTTATGTAACTAGCTATTGAACATGATATTACTTATGTGACAGTTAATACTTACATAATTGATCACCTTCAAACTAGCACTACATCAAAAATAATCATTAGTGGTAATTAATTAATTTTTATTTATCTCGTTAAATATGTATTTTTAGTGACAATTAGAGCTTTTTGTGTATGACATTAAAACCTTTAGGAATATTGATTCTAATAGCACTTAACTAAGCACTCTTTATTAATATCAATATTCAATATCGTTAAAAATTATTTTTGTTATAGTGTATCTATCAAATGGCCATTTATTATGTGTATCTCAATTCTTCGTTAATTCATGTTATCTTCCAACAGAATAACTATGGCAATCAACATTTAAGCAAATAAAAACTAAGTATGAAATATTGTTTATCTTCGCTAAGAGTTGATTTTTTATATCTAGATACTTTTATTGACCAATAAATTCTTGACTACAACTTTATATATTCCTTCAAATATTTTGAATCGATAACTATTAGATATATTAAGTGTTTCCAAATATGTATTTTTTATTTTTAATTAAAACAAAAAATTCTACGTATAATTTTATGTTCAAAATTAGAAAAAATCGTTTCTCGAAGTTTATAACTTTACCTAAATTAAAACGGGTGAAGTATTATGTAAGGGTGAATTTGGTATTTAAATTAGTTATTTATTGATTTTTCTTTTTCGTTAAAAAAAACATGTGTGTCGTGCAAGTATCCAATGCTCAAATTCTACGATCATCTCTGTTCACATAAAAAGCCAGAGGTGTGAAAGCATGGTGGGTTAGGTCATTTTTTTTAATTTTCATAACGAAATTTAATATTTAGTATTTTTGTAAAAAGTTAATATTAATTCATAACGATATTATATAATTTTTTATCAAAAAAAAATTGAATTAACCGCTACACTCGTGTAGAAGCGTGCAAAAAATGATTTAACTGATATACCAATTGAAAAAAACATAGTTAATTTATTGGTATTAGGTTAATGATTTTGTATAATTTTTATTGGGTTATTAGTTTGGTTTTCAATTTTATGATTTGCCAAATGGTTATATCGATAACCCAATAAGATTATATTAAAATTATTCATTTATTCCTAAATATTATACTATGACTTATACAATTTACTAACCTTATATTCTAAATTTTAGTATTACTGACGATTGTAGGTCACACAAACTAGCCTTTTTATCGTTACACTTTCTCTATTCTCGACACAAATTAGTGAGTATTATTTTTTCACTTGTTGCACTTCTATTTTTATAGATATAAAAACATTTTCTTATCGAATAAATTGAAATCAAACCGTTGAAGATAAAAAATAAAAAGAATCTATTTCTCTAGTGGATAAATTGATAAATTAAACTAAACCGATCATGCATATGGATATATGTGTAAATAATGAGAAAGGGAGGGAGTATTTGGAGTTGAAAATAAGTCTTTGTTGGTATAAGGCCTTGCCAGGTCCTTATATTTGGAAGCACAGTTGGCTACAAATAGAAAAGTTTTTTTTTTTTGAATTGTCCACTTATATATAACAACAGTTATTTGTTATTATTGTTATTATTATTAGAGAGCAAATATATAATTGCAAACAAAGAAGAGAGATATTTCAGTTTGCTTTCTCCATATTCATGTAAGTGAAACACACAATACTCAATTCTTTCTTGCTTTCTTACTACAAAAAGGTTATGATCAATTTTTTGGCTAAAAATTTACTTTGTTAAGTTGTTACTAATTCACTATTGAATAGAATTAACAACAATTTTTGTTGTTTAGTTATAAAATTTGTCTTTCGTTAACTCTAATTACTTTTTAGCTTTTTGATGATATATACTTAACTCATCGCTGAATAGGATTAACAATGGATTTTATTGTTAAATTAGCTATAGATTTGTTTCTCATAATATGTTGTTAATCCATTGTTAAATAAGATTAGCAACAAAATTTGAGAAAAGGAGAACGTGTAGGACAAACTCAAGGTCAATTCTTTATTTTAGGTGTTCTATCTATTGTTAATTCCTATTTTTTCAGTAGTTTTTTTTATATAATATATTTGTTAATCCATCGTTTCATATGATTAGCAATAAAGTTTATTAGCTACAAAATTTAATTATCGCTAATTCTTATTTTCTTAGTAGCTTATTGTTAATCCATCGCTTAATAAGACTAGCAACATATTTTATTTTGTTGTTTAGCTACAAAATTTATTTATCTCTAATTCTTATTTCTTAGTAGCTTATTGTTAATTCATCACTAAATAAGTCTTATTTTGTTTTGTTGTTTAGCTACATAATTTAATCATCTTTTCATCCTACTTATTAATGTTTTATAGCAAGAATTTTCATCATGTTGTGTATTTATTTTTTCTTCCTACAAATGTAGATATTTTGTGAGTATTTAATACGAAACAAATAAAGATGGGATACTGGAAAGCAAAGGTTCTTCCAAAGATCAAGCAGATCTTTGATAAAAATGGACCCAAGAAAACTGCTGCTGCTGAGGCATGCAAGACTTTTGATCAAGCTAAGGTAAAATAAAATATATATTTATCAAATATTTTGAAGTCTAAACAATTTATAAGTTTTTTAAAAAAATATTAAGGGATAGAATAAACGATAAATTAGTAAATTATTCATTTTATTTATGATACTTTAAGAAGCATGTAATGGACAGAATTATCTGAGAGAGTCACTTTTTTTGTTAAATAAAAATACTAAAATAGAAAAAGAATTTATTTATACAATTTCTTAGATTTATATATTGATGGATAAAAAATCTTTATATAATCATGTCACTTTGAATAACTTTATTTAATAGTATACTTATAAGTAATAGTATTATATTATCAATATATATAATTTAAATTTTTAATATGAATTATTGTCTGCTAAATTTCAGGAGGAATATAGCAAGGAGTTTGAAGAGAAGAAGACTGAGCTTCAACCCAAAGTTGTTGAAATTTATGAAGCTGCTGCAGTTGAGATCAAGGTTTTTTTTCTAATACACTCATTATTTATTTGTACTATAATATTATGCAAATTTTAGCAGAATTATTAAATACTATTCTTTTTGGATTTCAGAGAAGTGTCTAATTCTTTTTAATATGCTCAATTATCTAATAAATTAGGGTAACTAAATTACACCATTACTAAAAAAAGTCACGATTTTCTACTAGAAAATGTTACTTCCACAAAATCAAGTTGTAAAGAATAAATTTTCCATTGATTTGAAGCAGGAAATGTCTTTATTTCTGCATTTATTTATTTTTCAATATTGAACGTGAAGTGACATTTATTTAATTTTTGGAGGAATAAAGTATATAAATAGTATGATTGTATGGACATTCAAGCTGTAATAACCATTTCCGCAGAAATATAAGCTAAAATTATCTACAATAATAAAAGTCAATTCATTTTTAAAAATTTAGTGCACTGAAGTACGTTTTTAAAAAAATATATACAGAGCTTAGTGAAGGAACCAAAGGGTGCAGGGCTGAAGAAAAACTCAGATGGGGTTCAGAAATTCCTCGATGACCTTGTCAAGATTGGTAAGTATTTTACTTATTGTTTTTTATATGATTTTGTAAAATATATTTTTAAATTGTTCGCTCCGATAACCCATACCAATATATGTTTAACACATTTGTGTTTTAGTTCAAATTTACTAAAATATTTTCTTTTAATGATATAATTTAGCCTACATCTCTTGTTTTCTTTCTTCTTAAATTTTTTTAACTAGTAAGCCGAACTAACTAAACTTTGGTGTATATCATTTATATGTACTTGTAATAATTGAAGAATTTCCGGGATCAAAAGCTGTTAGCGAAGCAAGTTCAAACTTTGGGCCTTCCTATGTATCGGGCCCAATTATTTTTGTGTTCGAAAAAGTTTCCACTTTTATAGTCACGGAAGATAAGAAGGAAGAGGAACCCGCAGCTGCTGATGTGGCAACTGATGACGTGCATGCAACAGCCACGTCAACTGAAGAGGTGGAGGTGAAGGAGAAGGAGAAGGAGATAGTTATTGAGTCTGGAGAACCAAACAAGGAAGAAGCACCTGTTACTGTTGTTGCTGACGTGGCCAAAGTGGAACCACCTGCTGACGTGGCACCTTCAACTAAGGTGGAAGAAGCACCAAAGGTGATTTAATCATGTGCCAAGTTTGAAGACCATCGAATATATGTATACGTCTTTTCCGTCTAAAAATTTGCATCTTTATCTTCTTTTTTTTTAATGTGTCTATTGTTATTTACTGTGAGAAAGAAGACACAAACTTGATTTATTATTCTTTTGTTAGTGTTCTCTCCTTGTTTATTTTCTTTGTACAATATTATCTCATCAACAATGTCTTGTGTATTTTTATTGATTTTTTTCCTCATTTGATTCTTCAATACTCTAGCAATTAAGATGTTTATATAAGTCGATTTTGATTTGATTTTCCTTTTTTTTCTTCCTTAGTATAAATTGTATGGTTACGAGTATTTTTATACTTTTATATCTGCAGATTAATTTAAAACGTGTCAAACTTAAAGTTGGAGTAGTAACTGAAAGTCTCCTCCCTAGTCTTAACCTTTGGCTTTCGTTCCATTGAAACTGTCATATGATTTGTAGCAGTCTAGTAAAGATAGACAGGATTTAGCTTATCCAAGTATTGTTGGAGTAATTTTGTATTGAATTAATACGGGATAAATTTTGTAGTTAAATAATAAACTTTATTAATAAATTTACTTTTTTATTAACTACGAATAAATTAACAATTTTTGTGTTAAAACTGGAACCAGATTGTAGTTTTGAGAAAACAATCTCAACAACTAATTGCGTGTAGATATTATGGTCGATGTGATAGTATCGAAAGCGAAACGAAAAAATTGAATTAATCCAATTTGATATAATGTTTTTAATTCTTGTGTGTTTATCTCATAATTAAATAAATATAAGAGAGATGGTAAACATTTTTAAATAAAAGGTTAGTGACACGTAGCAACTGTTTGAGGGGGATATTTATTAATCTAATATGAGATATTGTATCATCGGCCTAAACTCTAACCATAATTTACATATTAATTTCAGGTCATATACATCAAGGATATGGTTGTGCTTATATTGAATAACAAAATAAAATACGAACACAGTTCTAATAATAATAAAATAAAAATAATATAATGTAAATTATTGAGAAAGGAAAAGAAGGCATACATCAGAGAATTAAATATTAACAGATAATACAACTCATCAATTCTGATAGCAACCAAATTCGATTGCTCACACGCAAGAAACTATAAGTTGGACCAATACGTATAATAATAATAATAATAATAATAATAATAATAATAATATTGATTGATGTGTCGAGAAGAAGTTAGATTAAAGCAACTAGCGTTAATTTATGATTTCATAAGAGAGTAAGTTACTCATATATTAATTTTGGCAAATAGAAAATGAGTTAGTTTTACATAAAATTAATATGGCGTTTAGTTAATAATTAAAAATTTTACATGATTCATACGTAATACTTAATATTTCATAACTCTAATCACTTGTTATTAATAAGAAATGATCCCTCTAGCTTCTATGAATAGTGATAAAGTCTGTGAGTATAGATTCATCCAGCAATTACCAGCATACGTGTGACCAAATTAAAAATAAAACAAAAATAAGAAAATTAATAAATAAACCACGTGATTTACCATGATTAAGTAACGAATTACGGTGAGATAAAAAATTGTGTACTGTATGTATTATGCACTCCCTCTACTCAAGTCTATTTGTCCACATTAAATTTCACGTGCCCTCTTAAACAATAATGATTAGTACAAGTAATTTACCAATATTCATATTAACATATAATTCCAAGTCTTGAAAAATAAATAATTTTAATATTAAGGATAACAAAAGAACATAATTTTCTTTTTTGTCATTTTTCCATCAAAGATATTTGAGATTGATGCATGACAAGTGGAAAGGATGTTTAATTCCAGAGATAGCTAAACTGAACGTATTTAATTGGTCTTCAACACTCACTTATCCAAGTCTAATTTGAGCTGGAAGGAGGGTGAACTATTCCCTAACTTAGGGCTCGAACCTGAAACTTCCGATTAATGATGAAGTACAACTCTAAGACAACTCTTGTTGGTCCTGCCAAGCGCCTTTTGACTAACACAAGTTCAGACAGAATTTTCTCAGAACCCACTGCATCTAAACTCCGAATCCATGGGTGAACAAGCAGAGGCCTGTTCTGCAGTAGCTACTATCTATGCCTTTACATCCCGATAAAATCATTCTTACTAGTGGAAGTGTAAGGAGACTATATCATCTAATATGTAGAGTGTGAGAACAATACACGACTAAGGTTGTGGTAAGACACATTTACAAGTAATGTAAGTTGATTGAGGAGGCAATGTCTCTGGTCTATTCTAATATGTTCTCCTCAATCAGAGCTTCCAATAGCTATATTTTGCTTTCAAGTATTGAGATATCTGTATATATACATATCATCGATATTTTTTGGCATCAGACACGTCAAGATAACAAACTTTCCTCTCATCACATCATTAGGTTAAAGCCTCAGTTTTAGTTAACATTATAGATTCTAACATATCCTCTACATCAACCATTTCCATCCTTCCTCAATCCCCTCAGGATGACCCCCAAAGGAAAGGGGCTAAACACAGGAAATCTAATCAAAGAAATGCAAAGACAACAAATATAGAAGACCAAAACAAGTAAACTTTACATGGATTGAAACTAACAGATCCATTCCTTAGGGTTGATACAAGCATCCAAGAGTTTCCATTCTTCAGACCCCTCTACTGGTTGCTGCATAGAATATACAATCATTTAGTTGGTATGAACTCAGTTTATTTACTAATTGGTTTCTTCTTAAGAAGGATATCAGCAGAATGGATTACCAATGCAGAAAAGAAACTTACATGGTCGTACTCCCAACGTGCACTTAATGGAAGAGAAACAAGAATACTCTCAATCCTACCTCCTGTCTTGAGACCAAATGTAGTTCCACGGTCATAAACCTTCAAGTACAAAGCAAAAAAGGACCAAGTCAAAACAATTGTTTCTTATTTTATATTATTGTTGGCAAAAAAGAACTTAGGGAACAAAGTAATTCACCAAGTTGAATTCCACATAGCGCCCCCTCCGTAACTGTTGCCATGCCTTGTGTTCATCATTGAATGGGGTATCCTTCCTCTTCTCTATGATAGGTATATATGCTGGAATGACAGAATTGGCACACTCTGCACTCAACAACAAATACATTAGGAGAGGGTATTTTATCCATTCCAACAATTGAAAAGTTAACTGTGCGTCAACTGCCATCATCAGATTAAGCAAACAGTTTGATGTTTCTAATTATTCAGAAAAAGGAATGGATTAAATCTAGTCTCCAGCTATTTAAGGTTCAAGTAAATTTTTCTACTTGGAAAAAGACCAGTCAACCAATGGAGAACTGAAACTATGGACATTGTATTTCCCCATCTAGGATATGCATCTAAAGATGAGCATAATATAATCCCTGCTACAAACAAGCTTTCCAGAGCGATTCTAAATTTACAGGTGACCTTTTCACACCATTTACCTGTAGAAAAGGAGAGAAGCATCTCCTGATCATAGTCGTTTAAATCGTCAAAAAAAATTCCTCCAAGACCTCGCCTCTCATCACGGTGCTGCAAAACAATGAGCTCAGTCAAAACATGATTGTGACATTACTTTAATTGGACAAAAAAGTAACATGCAACCATGGAAGAGTAACCCCATTAAAAGCTTATGGTACTTTATCATCACTTAATAACCAGAATGCAGCATTACAATTCTTCACAAGGACTGTAGTCCTCGACAGAAATTCCAGATATAGAATGTGAAAAAGGCAAGACTGCATACTGAGTGTTTCTACGATATTGCTTCCGCTCATGTTGCAATAGATATAAAAAGAATGCATAATTACATCCAAGAAAAGGATCAAAAGCTCCCAGAAAACAGAAAAATTCAAAGCAGTCATGGATCAAACTCAAACAAGTTAACCTAGCTAAAAGATGATGAGTGATGACAAAGTAGGGTCTGCCATTACCTCGACAGTTTCATTAAAGGATCAATTTGCTCAGAAATTTCTAGGGTTTGTAAATTTCCTGACACCCTCTGAATGCCTGATTTATCTTCAGGAAGATAGCAGCTTTCAGCAAAGGGGGGCAATTCACATGTGGGAATCGTATTAGGTGCTTAAGCAAGACTGCAATTAATATAGATATTTGATCCTTACAGCACGCTTCACGAGAAACCAAAGCTTAACGTACAATTTCCAGAATTAAATATAGAGAAATAAAAGCTGATCAGAGGCAAACACAAAAACAAAAGAGCACTAAGGTACACCTTAATGAGGAGAAATGCTTGGAGGATTTCGTGTAACTTGACACTATTGCCCTTAGTGTCTGGTTCAATTTTTGGTTTATTCTAAAGTAAATAGTTTTTGAAAACTATTTTAGACATTGTGTTGGATTTTCTTTTCTTTTTTGGAATAAGCAGTTGTTTTCTGTTTTGGTTCTTCAAGGAACTCTTTGGTTCTGTTTCGAAACAAAGTTTAGTTATCAAATGAAACATCATTGATTTCAACTTTAAAGATTTTTTCTATAATTTTTCCAATCCAAATGCCACAACTTAATACAGTTACATGTTAGACACAAAACAATGACTCTGATGCAGTTGGAATTGTAAAACTGTTTAAAATTCCCTAATGATGGTTCGATTACAGCATTTTCATGCCTAGTGGGTAAATCTCCACTCCAGATTCTTTAACAGTCTCTAGCACAATTGCCCTATTATTCCAGTTTCTGACAGATTATGGGAATAGAATTTCATATGGAAAACAACTTCTATCTGCTAGTACATGAAACTCTAATACCTTTATATAGAAATAATCATCACACCACTTCTTGAAACGAGGGTAGAAACTAGCATCAAATTTGTCACAAGCACCTTTTTGCACCTGCAACGCAAACAGAGGGTTGCAATCAACTTTTGAAAATCCAAGAGAAAAGTCTGATAGAATATGAAGATCTTTCATTCTAGCCAAGCATAGTGATGATGTTGAATAGTGGTGCTCAAAGAGCAGTAACTACTTTGCAGGGTGTAAGCGTGTGGAAAGACCAGAACAGGCAGGGAAGACTCCGCAAAAGATACGGATCCTTAGTAAATAGTAAGAGATGGCAGAAGAAATATGGTCAGGTCAGATTGTAGGGCTTGACATACCCCAATGAATGAAGCACTTCCAGACTTTAGATTTGTTGCCAACCAGGAAAGACCTGGGACTTTTCTGTCACTTTTGAGTAAATAAAGCAGCTTGTAAAAAAAATCTCTCAATGCTTTTCCATGGTAAATTTTCTAAATTAGACATCAGAAATTTTGAACTAATGAACCAAAGATCTACAAAGGTGTAATTTTTTGGCATGCTTATACCGAATGGAAGTGCTTCACATCCTCCTCGAAAATGTAAGCAGGTGTCAGATCAGTGCCACCTCCAAACCACCATTGCCTAGGTGCTCCTGGAGTATCTGCATTAATATTAACCACAAGTAACATATAATTAATATAGTTCAACTTAAATCAAGATGCAGATATTACAGACATGGACTTACCAAAGGTATACATTGGCAATCCTAGCTAACAACTTAAATACTGCTAGTCTCATTTCTGTTGCAGACCCATATTATGCATTAATAAACATAGCCAGTGAAAAGATTCAAAAAATGCAAGAAGCACACAAGACAATTGGGGAAAGAACACTAAATTCCAATGAAATATCTTAGTGATTTGGTATATTTTCTATCTTAAAAAGGTAACAAATTTTTTGAGCAGCTCTTTTAAGAATTAGCACTTCTACCATAATATTCCCACTTTAAGCTCTTCTCAATCGTCTACTAGTGGTCTCATGCCAAAGCTTCCCCCACCACATAGCTCTGTTTTCTGTCTCCATAGTGTGCTGCTTACTGATGCAATGCTCTGGACCATTACTGCCTACTACCCTAGCCTCTCTACAGGTGCAGCCACCCTCCATGTATCTCTCAGCAGGCACAATAATCCTTCACATCTCCCTTTCATAATGCTGCATGCATCATGCCTGGAGGCCTCCTTCACATCATTGCTTATCTAGTATAAAACCGCTTGAAGCTGTTGTTGCTTGGGTAAAGCTATGAACATCTTAGGCAAATCTTACATCAACAAAAAACATGGAGAGATATTGAGTATATAAGGAAGCAAGCATTAGATCACAGTAATTCATTCTGAAGCCATGCAGGCAATTGTGTACTAGACTGTAAAAATTAGTGTCAGAGCCACCCCTTGTGTATCCTTGTATGTTGGTTCCTTATATACTCAACATCTCCTTGTATCCTTGTGTATCCTTGTAGTTTGAGATAGTTACACAATTCAGCACTACTCATGTATAAATAGAAGTTCGGCAAACCCATGACACATTCCTCATCCTTCTTCACTCTTTCCTTTTCATCCTTTCCCCGAATCCCAGACTTCTGCCACTCGTACCACCGCATTCATTTGGTACACCTCTTTTTTGCCCATCTCAAAATAAGCAATACCTATCTCCGCCCTCATCCACAATTCCAAATGTGCACCATCCACCATTGTTCTGTTTTCTTATCCCTCCCTAGATAGCAATGACGTAATCTATTCTCATTACTATCCCAACCAGAAATCTATAGTTCTACCCTCCTGTACACTCAACCCCATGCCCGCCTACCCCTTGAAGCCCCTGCATTCGTCAAGAGATCTATTTTCTTTTCCATCCCTGGCTGCAATCAACTTTCTTCCCCATCCCAAACCATTAGTGTATCCTTCCCATTCCCTGCACCCAACCCCCATGCACCACCACCACCACCATCCACGTTGCTACATTTACTTTCTGAATGAATCTTCTTCTTTTAGGTGCGCTACTTTTGTTACTTTTTCTGTCATTTGAGGTATTCTAATGACGGATGGAGATTAAGTTATATATAAAAAAAAATCACTGATTGCACTACAAAGATTAAATTGTGCAAAAAGTACTTTCATTTTAAGAATAATGTTCTTGTGTTGTTGTTACCCAATAAATAGGAAAGTATTAGGATGGCATGTAACTTCATTTTAGAGAAATAACTACCCCATAAAATGACAAGTTCATTATGGCCAACAGAAAATAGGAAGCAAAGCAAAGCAAATATGCTACACCTTGTAGCTGCATTAATTTTGATATCTACTCCAACAAGAATTACTCTGACTGTGAGGGAAAACTGCAAAATGTGCACATGTGATTTACATTCGTCAACACTACTAATTTCTGTGAAAAGCAGGATAAGTGGATTCTCTAGTCTATGTATATGACTGCAATATCTTTTTATTATTATTATTTTATTCCAAAATCTCAAAGAAAAGCACAATAGGTATCAAGAACACTATCTAGTCCTGCGCAATCTCTTCTTTTCTCATAAACTCATAGTTTCTACTCCATTTACATCGAAAGCAGATCAGCATCACAGAAGAATAACCAAAATTATGAAGGGGAATACCTTTAGGAGCATCAGTCTCGAAGTAGCGATAATTGAAATGTACAGTTGGTGCAAAGGGATTTTTTGGATGTATAACCTGGTAAAGAAATAAAACCTTTATCAGTGATGATAATGTTTGGCTAGTGGTTCAGTAACATATTCAAGTAAAATGGATCAAGATTTTCCCAGAGAATAATACTAAAAGATGGTAGTTACTCTAGTAGTCTAGTCCATGCTGATTCTTAATTAAGCAAGTGGAATCAATTAACTACCCTCAACCTCAAACTAGCTGACGTCAGAGATATGAATCCCCTATATGTTCCACTCTAATCAGGCATTCATTATTACTGAAATTTTTAAGCTTTTGGGTGAACTACTAGCGAGATGAGTGATAAATCATAACAGTAACTCTTAAGGGAAAATTTACTTGCCTCTTGAATCGATAGACACTAATCCCCAAAAAAATGTTGATAAACAAAAAGAAAAGGGAATTTTACATCGTTGGCCAACAGCAACCTTCTAAGTTCATAGGTGGAGTTCAAGTAAGCAAGTGGAAACAAAAAGGAAATAAAATCAAAACTACTAGTGCAATATACTTGTAGAATGCCATAATCTTCCGAAAGACATTCAAAAATCAACGTGAATCCCTTTGGATAACTTTTGGTTCTTAGCTAAGCAAGTGAAATTGATAAATTAAGTCTCAATTCAACCTAATTAGGTTAGGCATTTTTAATCTGTTTATATATTTCATTCTATTCGGGAATCCATTACTATGGGATTCATCATAAATCAACTGGTACTTCATATGAATAGAGTTTATATAAGTGAGTGGAGACTGAAGGAAAACAAAAATAAAACTACCAAATGCAACATACATGAAGAATATCATGTCCTTCATAAAGGCATCACAAAACCAACATGGATCCCTTTGAATCACCAAAATCTGAATGTGACTTATAACTGCTTGTTTGATGGTCGTTACTTGTTGTATATTGTTAGTTTAAATACAATTTTCTTTTGATTATTAGATCGGCAAATCCATCTTTAGGTAACAACGAAAAATCTCATTTTGTGTGACGACCGATTTGGTGTATTTGCAAAATTGTATTCATTAAAATAATCCAGTATATGATACAATACAATATGATACATTATGACACAATATGTAACAACCATCCAAACAGAAGATAGCCAAAGTAAGAAATGTGGACCAAAGAAAGGTGGAAAGACTGGCTGAATTTTATGACACCATAGATCACCACTATACAGGACCAAGGATGGAAATGCCACAACAAAGGCTTTTTCACAGTCAGCTCTACTTATACGAATTTGAATCGGATGGGGGTCTCAAATCAGTTTCTTAGCCTGGAAGCTTATATGAAAAGTGAAAATCCCCTACAAAGTTGCAGTCTTGATCTGGCTGGTAGTGAAAGAGGCGGCTCTAATTCAAGAGAATCTCATGAAGAGGGGCATACAGATGTGTCCAAGATGTTATTTTTGTGAGCAACAGGCAAAGAGAATTGACCATTTGTTTTTACAGTGTAAAGTGGTTAAGCAGGCGCCAGCTATGGAACCTGTTTACTAATTTCAGATGCATAAGGTGTACTATGTCTAAAAGGGCAGTTCAGGCTCTAGCAAGCTGGAACAATGAGGGTAGTGGTAGCACATAGAAATACAGATGAAGAATTATCCCAGCCGTGATATAGTGGTAGCACATACAAAAGAAAGAATGAAATGTGAGAAATTTACCGAGCTAACGCCAGCAGCAAAAAAGGGAATAGGACCAGGTTTAGTATTTCCATTATCAACTGGCCTAGCAGCTCGATAAGCTTCAGGAGGCATAACACCATAAACAACAGAAACATTAACACCAGCCTTCTCAAAAACATTCCCATCTTGCAATACCCTACTAATCCCACCACCCCCACCAGGCCTGGACCAAACATCTTCCTTGAATTTACCCCCTCCATCTACATCTTCCAAAGCAGCACAAACACTATCTTGAACCTCCCTAATCATCTTCTCAAAACGTGCTCTAACCGAATTCGACTCATCCCCCGATGACCCTTCATCAGATTCTCTTAGAAATGTATGTGGTCGTTCAGTTTCTGGGGTTTCCTTCTCAATCATCCTTGATGACACTTGAACTTTGATGGAGCAGTTGTTGTGTGTTGATTTTTTACTTGTTCTTCTGCATCCAATGGTAAGTGGAAGTGATGAAAGATTGGCTACTGATGAAGGAGAGGAATATCTGAGTGGAAAAGTGGAAGTGGATGAGGATGAAGGAGAGGACAGAATTGCAGAAAACATTGTAGATGAAGAAAAATTGAGAGAAAAATGAGGAAGTAGTTGCTTATATTAGATTTATTTACAAAGGGTATGACCAATGGGGAGATAAGAAATAGATTATTGGGATAAGAAAATACCTTACAAAGGGATACCCAACTTTGCTAGTGTTATATTTGGATGGGAAATAATTTTTTTTTAAGTATATATTCAAACTTTAATTAAAATTCTTGTCTACTATTATATTGATGTTATAATTTGTCAAATAGTAAATTTTATAATTAGCTTTTTCTTTTAACTTGTACTAAGCATATCGAACTTGATTTTTACTTTATCAAAGAAAAAATAGCTTTAATTTTTTTTAAAATTAGCTATATTAGTTGCTCTATAAATCAAGTGACAAACACATTCACAAAGAAGTGATTCAAATTCTCATTTATAAGTTTATTATATAAATCACAATCTCACTTCAAGGAGAATAGAATATCATATGTTTTAAAAAAAATAATTTAGATATAAATGAGTGATAATTTATGCAAATAGTTGGACATTATTTTTTTACTAATACACTACACTTGCAAGTGTCATCTTGTATACCTTTGTATCAACATTATTATTTTTGCAATAAGAAATAACTCAATGGAGTTCTTTTGCCCTTGACCTAAAAGTTTGTGGGCTAAATTGTAACCAAAAGAAAATAATGGACCTTTTCATAAAACTGATTTTCTCGGGAAAGTGTACAAAATTTGACGTGATTAATTCCAGATTCAAGCTCAATCCTCCACCGCGCACGGCCGTTCCCGGTGACCGTCTCACCTCAATCACCAGTCCTCAACCACGGAATTTCAATATTCCAATCATTCCTAACTTTTACGATTTCTCACTAAAAACTCATGGAGACTCCGAGAGTACAATTATTGGCTGAAAAAAGTGAGATCTCAGTACCATCACAGTACGTACAACCACCGGAAACCAGACCACAAATAGAAAAAACTAACGTAAAATCAGCAGTACCGGTAATCGATCTCAGTTCACGAACGAACCTCCTGGATGAACTGAAGAAAGCTTGCAAAGAATGGGGAGTATTTCAAGTGATAAACCATAAGGTTCCGATTAGTTTGTTGGAGGATATAATGCGTGTTGGTCGCACCTTTTTTGGAGGTTGCGAAATGGAAGAGAAGCTTAAGTATTCTTGCGATTCTGCTTCTCCTGCTTCTGAAGGATATGGCAGTCGCATGCTTGTAGCTTCAAATGAAACGGTTTTGGATTGGAGAGATTATTTTGATCACCACACCTTGCCTTTATCTCGTCGCAATCCTTCTCATTGGCCCGACTCTCCGGCTGATTACAGGTTCTTCCCTTAACTAATACAAATACTCCCTCATTTTCATTTTAACTGGCCTCTGTTGACCTGACATATAAATTCTCTTGCTTTGCTAATATGAACAAGTAAAATAACATCTATATTTGAGTTGCTGGCCCAGACACTATTATTTTAAAAAAGACACTTTTCTTTTAAGTTGAAGATCGCTTAACTTCATCAAATAACTCATGATGGCTTTACGATTTAGCATTATCATAGAATACTAAAATAATGCAAGTGCAAAGATTGTACAAATTTTGGAGGTTTCAATTTTTCTTATTTGATTAGTAGGGAGAAACTTGAGTCCTTTTACTAGTCTTTAGCGTTTCTGTTAAGAGTCTGTAATGGTCATTTTATGTTTTTACCACTGCTTTTCTGGAATGTTCACTTCTTTTTCTTTTTTTTTTTTGTAAACACAACATTATATAATAACTCCATTACCGCGAATTGAAAGGTAACTGATAATTTCTCGGAATTCCTGCAGTGCTAAAGTGTATCTGACTCTGTGTTTAAGTGTTGATAAATTCTTTTACAAGAAACTAATTGAAGATACAGTGATTGGAAGTTGTTCAGGACATGAGTATCAATTATTTCCTTTCTAAGCCTGTTTCATGCATAAAGCTCGCCTAAGTTATTAACAAAGTAAAACCTCTTAATTCCAACAATTTCCAACCCCTATGAGCACTGATCTGCATTTTCTTGACCCTAATGCTGCTGCACACTTTGTCCCAAATCACCATCATCAGGCTGCTTCAGTGTACTCATGTTCCTACATTTTCCCTCACCAAACTAAATACAAGTGAAGAATCTGCTGTTTTTCATTCATAGAAGAAGTTTGTGTGCAGATTAGACTTTAGAGCAATATTAAGCTAAAATTTGCAATAAATGGCCCCTAAAAAAGTACTTGCTAGGAGTTAGTTCTTGAGACAGAGTTACAGCCACATCAACTGAGACGTCTAAATTAAGAGAAGAAAACAAAATTGAAAAGGCCAAAGGACAAGAAATAAAAAGAGGCAAAACAGTTGAATCCTACCTTGTCATCCTTACATGGATCTTTCACTTGGCTTGATATACCCGTGCTGAAAGGATGTGACTTTGGTATGAGTAGGTTTTGTGGATTCTCCAAAATACACTAAAAATTAGTAAAGAAAAACTACACATATCTAATGCGGATGTTTACACACCTGTGTGAGATATGTATTAATAAACTTCTGCATTGAGTGTCCATCTGTTCAGGGGTTTCCTAATTCATCTTTTTCCTGATTATCACTTAAATTTGACTGACAATGTCAATTTGTTGCAGAAAAGTTGTGGCAGAATACAGCGATCACATGAAAGCTCTTGCACAGGAACTTCTTGGTTTAGTCTCTGAGAGTCTAGACTTGACATGTCAATGCATAGAAAATGTTGTTGGGGAGTTTTACCAAAATATCACTATTAGTTACTATCCACCCTGCCCTCAACCGGAGCTTACTCTTGGACTGCAATCACATTCTGACTTTGGTGTTATTACACTTCTCATCCAAGATGACGTGGGGGGTCTTGAGGTTTTCAATAATGGAGAATGGGTTTCTGTTAATCCAATGTCAAATGCTATCTGTGTGATCTTAGCAGACCAAACTGAGGTACTGTTTCTCGCTATGGTTACTGATTAATTCATGCTTCTTGCATGCCATGTTTTGCTTTAAAATTTCAAAATACTACTATCATACTGAAAAACTCGCTTTAGTTGTTGATCAAGGAAGAAAAAGTTGTACATATGAAGCTGAAATTATTTTCAATTATCGTGTATAAGTGAATCTGTTAATGTGTGTGCTAGTGTTGTATGTGACTTTGTGGTTCTGTTTCAATCACTTCCACCCTGCTGCACCCCAACCATGTGACAAGCTGGTTAAGGGGGTAACCCTAATCCAGTTGACTTTTAAATTGAGAAATTTATGGTCCTGGACCAGAATTCGGAGGAAAGGTATGGGTACCTGATGCTTAAGGGATCACTAATAAAGGAACATGTTTGTTGAACAAATGCTTTCCATTCTGTTGTATCTGTTAACCCTATTCCAGTTGACTTTCCTATTGAGAATTTCATGGCCCTGGACCAAAATCCTGAGGAAAGGGGTGGGTATCTGTACCACTTTTTAAGCAACATTTTATAAATGTCTGTTAGTAACTGTGCTAATGTTTCTTAATCCCAAGTGGTCATGTTTGTTGAATTTGGCCTTGGAGAAAAGCTAGAAAATTTACAATTCCTCAGTTTGCTTTCTATTTTATTGCATCTGCTAGCATATTGTTGGCCCTATTTTTTCCTTTAGTGGGGTGGGGGGTTCATTTTGTTTGTTTCATGTGTAAGTTTTAGGACTTCTGAAGTTTCTAGAGAGGATTGAGAGGATCAGACCTGGTAAGTCTCGAATTGAAGAGGAGACAAATTGACCGGCCTTTTTTTCTTTCACACAAAATATATCCTTTAAACACTGATTGAAAGGGATGAGGGCTGAATTATAAGCAACTAAACTTCTAATAATATATAAAATACCCCATGTCTCCACACCCAAGCCCAGTCGTTCAAAACTCTTCTGCAAACTATTATTCCCAGGCCTCTCGTTTCCTCTTCTCTTTTGTTGTTGCGATTTTCATCTTTCTTCTACCATGTGAACTTGATTGATGACATTATTAACTTTGATCACTTCAACAAATTCCGTCAGGTTTTAGTTCTTTTGAACTGATAGAGGGTTTTTGCCTAGAAACAAAGCGACAGTTTTTGCCTCCCACAGAGGACCATCCTTTGCTATAGAAAATTTATATCCGTGTTAGAAATGTTCTTCCTTTCCAAGTTAAATGTGTTATTTTACACCTATCTTCCCTAGACTCTCTACACTCATCCTCCTCAAACTCTACTTGTGGAACTATATTGGGTATGTTGTTGTTTAGTGAGGGGTGTGTTTGATATTCTTTTAATTATCTCAATATGTGTTGTATTTTCGTGTTAGTACCGTTTTGAATGAACACTATTTTCCTGCAGATCATAACTAATGGCGAGTACAAAAGTGCTCAACACCGGGCAGTGACTAATGCTGGAAGATCCCGACTCTCAGTTGCCACATTCCATGACCCTGCCAAAACCAGGCAAATTTCTCCAGCCTTCCATCCGCCTAGATATCGTCCGGTGATTTATGGCGACCATGTCTCCTCATGGTACACTAAAGGGCCAGAAGGGAAGAGGAACCTTGATGCACTTCTACTTTAATTGTTAACTCTCTTTCTGCAATTATTCATTCAAAATGTAGATAAGAGTGATCTCTGTGTTATACTTTGACCAACATTTATGAAGATAGTTAGATCAAGATGGGCTAAACACCTCAACTTAACACAACTTTTGTTCATTTTTCTCTAAAGATATCAACAAATATTCACAAACAAGTTTTCTTCCCTATTACCCTACAATTTATGTAGTCCAAAATGGTTTTAAGAAAAGCTTTTTGAATATATTATCGTAATTAAACATCTCTATGCAGCCCCATGCGGCGTGAATTTTTGAGCACTTTCCCTTGAATTGGGCCTTACGTAGCGCGAATTCAAATTAGTCAGGCCTCGACGCGATTATGGATAAAAAAATAATATATATTCAAATTTAGTATGTTTAGTATATCTCTAATTGTGTGTCATTTTTGTTTTTTGAATTCAAATTATATAAATTTTATTTGACATTTTATAATATATTTTTTATCCAATTGATATGACTAAAAAAATATGTAGCTTATAGAATTTTTTATATAGTTTTTTAATATATAAATTTAAAATTTATAATATTAATTTTATTTAATCAAATTTAGCTTCAAAGATTAGTTAAATTAACTCTCATGAAGTAAAAAATATCATATAAATTAAAACGTAAAAAGTAAATTTTATTAAATGTACTTTGGAGTAAGATGCGAAATGTCATCATAAAATATGTCTTTGGTACTTTAATCTTTATATATGAGATAGTATAAAGATAACGATTAAAAAAGATATTTAAAAGGCGCCAAACAAATTGTGTAGGTGCAAGTAGTTCAGATTTCATTAGAAGTTTGGGTAGTAATAATTTGTGTTTGGATTATTTTGGGTCAATTTTGAATCTAACTTTTGTCATGGATTGTGCTCAAGCTCTTTTTTTTCTTTCTTTTTAAGCAGATTGTGCTTAAAATCAACTTATCTATCAAATAGATTTTTGGGTAAATAACACAAATTATTTTTTTTATGAGCTAGTGATATAACAAATACTATCATCATTTGCACCTAGAATGCATATATATGACACGTTCAAATACATGTATTTCAATTATCAGATACCTATTAATACATATATACATACATATACATATATATATATATATATATATATATTATATATATATATATATATATATATATTATATATATATATATATATATATATATATATGCAAAACACATAAGCGGCCTCTTGAACTTGTCAAGATTTTCCGTATAGACACCTTAACAAAAACTCTTTCCTACTGAACACTTAAACCACTCAAAAAGTGTACCTATTAAACACACCTGGCTGAACACTTAAACCAATTATGTGTTCCGCCATATTATATATATATATATATATATATATATATTATATATATATATGATATATATATATTTAAGTATGTAATTGGGAAAACGTGTGATTTGAGGAGGAAATCATGCATGTAACAATTTTGAAGTATCTCACGATATCATTACTCCTATAAATTTCAAAACATTCAAAATCCTTTTAAGTTTTTTTAGAGAATCAAAAGTTTTTGCACTTCTCCTTCTCCAATAATTTCAAGCTTTTGACTCAACAATGGTGAATATCGCTGTGCTGAAAAGAATTATGTGTTTGAAATTTAATGACATATATTTATACATGTTCAAATGCCCCCTTATCTGAGTAATAACTCAAATACGCAACTAATTAAAGTTATATTTGCTTTTACTCATAATAAAAAGGAAAGTTGATCTAATATAATGAAAAAAAATTTTTTTTTTGAAATTGTAACTAATGAGAATTTTAACTGATATGTTCCTTTTTCTAAAAAATATTATCTCCTCTGATTTTCTCCTTTCTAAATAATTTTGATCCTTGAAAATCAAACAAATAAAAAATACATAACAAACTAAAATATTGACATTTTAGATAAATATTAAAAGTGCGGCTAGAAAAACCTATTAACTATCAAAATATTGACATTTTGAAAATTTTACGACAAAAATGATTCATATTGTATCCAAGTCTATAAACTCCTTTCTTCCTTCATCTTTCTCGTGTTATCCGCCATGAAGCTTTTAGTAGTCATCACCATTGATATGCTTTTCTACTTCCTTAGATGATTTGTGATAATTGTATGATATATGTACTGTACATATCTACTTTTCGACTGTTTTAATGATTTTCCATTTTTTTTGGTTAATGTTTAAGACTTCTTTTTCCTCACACGACATGTATTAAATTTTACCGGACTCATTTTTTTTATCCTTCCTTAGAAAAAGTTATGGGCACTTTGTATCGTATCTATATTTATGCCCTTTACTACTCATACAAAGATTTTCCTTCCTCGCTTTACGTGTTTTGACTGTCGAATCTTTAATATCGTTGTTCAAATAAATCTTTTACTTAATCATTAAAGATTTTCCCTCTCTTTCGTCTTACATGAATTAATTTTGCTTTATTTTTACTCGAGTTGTGAATTGCTATATCCTTAAATTTTTTACTTGTCAAAAAAAAGATTTTCTTCCCACGACCTACATGTATTAATTTTGTTGATTCTTTACTCAAATTACTAATACTTATATCTTGCTTTAATTAAATTTGTTACCTATATAAAACTCGGATAATAATAATTTATTCATAAGCACTTAATTTATTATCGATTAAAATTAACTTTAAAACAAAATATATCCCTTTAAATGAAAACATAAAATAAAAGAGATTACGATATTAAAGTCCAGAAAGATCATTTGATCATAAATAAAAATTTAATTTCTTTTTTTACAAGGGCAATAACTAAGGAAGAACATTGATTCTACAAAATAAATTATTTTTTTTATAGAAGAAAAAACATTGAAGAAACTAGGTAAAAAATATACTATATAACTTTAGGTATTTTTTTTCTTCATATGTATACTTTTACAAAATACATTTGGATGAATTACAAAAGTCTGTCTTATCACTAATATATATATATAACTAAACTATATGCATTTCAAAGAAACTACATAAATATTTTGCCTTTTTTGCTTTCATGCATTTTTATTTGTTTTGTTGACAAAAAGAAGACATTTTGGTTGCTAGGTCTACAGGAGCAAAGAGTGTACTTTCCTCGTGACTTTGCAAAAACTCAAGAAATCGCCGCCCCTTTTTCCCCTTTCCAGAGAGTCTACTGAAGCTGAAGAATCTGAACAAAGTTCGAATCTTTGAAACGAATAAATTGAATTGATCTTTTAGCTCCACTATTTTGCAGGTTCTATTCTATCTAGCCCATTTTATTCTAAGTTTGTTCTGTTTTATATGCGCATATTTTTAAAGTTTTGATTTTTTGGTTGATTACAGGATCTGTGTTGGCCTTATTTTTGTGTTATTGTTGTTTTTATTTATTTGGGGTTCTTCAATTGGGTAACATCATAGTATATTGTAATGGATGGTGATGGTAGTGGAGTTTCTGAGAAACCTTCTTATTGGATTGATGCTTACGAGGACATCTCATGTGATGATCTCATCCAAGATTTTGTTGGGTCCAACACTGTACCCGTTGCACCATTGAATCAATTGGGTCCGGATGAGAGTCTTGATCCTTGTTTCTTTGGTGGTATTGATGGGATTCTCGAGAAATTAAAGAATGGTGATGGTTCTGTACATTCTGTGGATGGAAACAACAGTAATGTACACACTGAAGCTTTAGCTGCACCTGGAATTTGCAAGGACAACGGGCCACAAGTTAAAAAGGATGTGGACCACAACAAAGGTGATTTGGGGAAGAAGTCTTTACAAGAAGGAAATGGATTTTCCAGGCATAAGGAACGGGGTTGTAATGATAAAGAAGAGAAAAATGGAAAAAGGGCGCGGCTTGGTGATGATAGCTACCAGAGGAGAGGCTGTGATAGACCTTTGGCTAGAAAGAGACTTCGCGAGAATGATGAGATCAATAGAGTAGGGAGGGATCAAAGAAAAAGAAGAGAATATCATGGTGGTCGTGGTGGAAGAGATAGGAACTGGAGGGAAGGGAGTGGCTTTTGGGAATGGGACAAAGAAAGGAAAGAGATGATCTATCGTGTGGGTTCATGGGAAGCTGATAAACATCGAGAGGGGAAGTTACCAACTGATAGAAGCCGTGAAGCTTCTGGAGCTATTGAGAAGAAAGATGACAAATTAAAGGAACAAGCTCCCAAAGAGGAAGCACGCAAGTATCAGTTGGATGTACTTGAGCATGCCAGAAAGAGCAATACAATAGCCTTTCTTGAAACAGGAGCAGGAAAAACGCTTATTGCCATCCTCCTCATGAAGAGTCTATGTAGTGACTTGCAAAAGAAGAACAAGAAAATGCTGGCAGTTTTTCTGGTTCCTAAGGTTCCACTTGTTTATCAGGTACTTCTTTAGCACATCTCCTGTTTCCCCATTTTCACATCTGCGAAAACTGGAATTGAATTTGATTTTTTGTTTTGGAACACAGCAAGCAGAAGTTATTCGTGAGCAAACTGGCTATCAAGTTGGCCATTATTGTGGTGAAATGGGCCAAGATTTTTGGGATGCACGAAGGTGGCAGCGCGAGTTCGAAACTAAACAGGTTGTGTCAAGCATCTCTCTTCTAATCTTGTGCTAATCATGACTTATCTATGTACAAGTTTGTGTTGGCTGAATTTAATAATATTCTTATTGACCTTGTCATACCTTTTCTACCACTTGTTAGTATTAAGTAATAGCTGCTTGTGAAGTCATATTGGTGGAAGTAAGCTAATTAAATGTTCTTTTTGGGTGGTTGTTTGTGATATTTCTTTAATTCTGTTTTCCTTTTGAACAGTTTCTATAATCTGCTTCTTTGTATTTTTAATGTTAAAAAATTGAAGCTTTCCTCATTTACGATCATTACATTTTGTAAAAACAATAAAGGTTTAATCAGCATGTAATGATTCTTCTTTTTTAATGTCTGTATCGCACATTGGCTTATCGTCACAAACATCAAATATAGCCACGAGTCTTTATTTTTAATGAAGTAAAGGTTCCATTGCTGGCTATATAGCCATGGGTCTAATCAATTGGAAATAGATGCAAGAACCAGATGGGTAGAATATAACAGTGTTACGGTACGTTGTACATCAAATTGCAAATTGCATTATATTGGACCTGTTATGATCATATCAGTTCATGTTCAGATATCTTACAAACCACATACTGATACCTACTAAAGAAAACCACATATTATGCTATTACAGACACTTTTGTGACAGGTGACAATATCTTCATCATCTTTGTGCTGGCAACCATATTTACAATTTAGAAATAATCAGAGACCATCCTTGTTCATCTTAGAAGGAATCTAAAAACTCTTAACAAGGTTTCAGCTTCATCTACATAGTTCTATTTACGCCAAAAATAAAAAGTCAAAATGCAATTCATGTTGATTTTTTGTAATTAACTACTTCCATTCTCAACAGACCTCCCATTTCTTTCTTTCTACCCGGTCCACTTTATCCATCTTTCTTGTCTTACAACTCCTTCTACACTGTTCTTGATTAAAAAGATTTCCTCCTACAATGTTCCAGCATCTCAAAAGATCGTGTGTATTCTTAGGCATGGCCCAGCTATGACCAGGCATACATAAATAGAGCTGCCACAGTTGGTCAGTGATTCCACAATGCAGAAATAGATGACTATTATTTTCTGTATCTGCATGACATAGGAACCATCTACTGCTCATTTAAATTCCCCTTTTCTGCAGATTTTCTTGAGTCAGACATACCTTATTAGCTACCAAGTACCCAACCAGGAGAAACAAACCATTGAAAGGAGTTTTTTCTTTCTAGATATGTTTCCAGTGCTATCTTGTGCTGTGCTATCCAGTAACAGAAAGAGAGTAATATTTGTGTCTAACATGCTTATGTTCTTCTCAACTTCAACACCATAAGGAGTGTTGGTCCTTCCCTATATCCACCTACTATGCATTGACAAAACTGTCCCTTGCTCAGTGCGTCTGCAAAAGTATATAACTGGATGATCTTAGTGATACTGGAGAGACTGCGGTGTTGGAGATGATGGGTGTGTGCAGTATGAAGGAATATGTTTTCCATGGAAAATAAGTGGAGTTCTTACTTATTTTCTTGTGTTAGGTATGTGAGCACAAATATTATCCTAAAAACATTTTATATAATCTAGAAAAGTATTATGAGAGGTGGGTGGGGGTATGGTGGCGGGGGAGAAGATGAGGTGCGTTGGATGGTGGTGGGGAGGAGACACAATCAATGTGAAATGCCACTTGTGAAACTTCTTTTCCCTATTTTCATTGGGGAAGTTATTTTCCTCATTTTCAAGGAACTAGTCTTCCTTTAATATGGAAAAATTGGTAAATCTCCATACTAAACACACCTGATATGTCTTCGAATTTGTGTTTTACGTGATAACGACTTAGCAAGATTTTGTTTCTTGATCTCCACACATACTAAAAATAGGAACGAGGGAATACACATGCATTGCAATGACTTCCTTCTGTTTTCTCCTTTAAAATCTACTTTGATATGTGTTAGTTAAGCCAAGGCTTGTTTGAAAGCAACCTCGCTACCTCCACGAGGTAAGGGTAAGGTCTCGCACATTCAACTTTCTCCGGATCCCACCTATGAGATTTCACTGGTTATGTTGTTGGTAATTCACATCCAAAGGTTGGTGGAATTCAAACTCATTAATTCACTTGCTGAAGAAATAATGCACCAAAGTCCTTATAAAAAAAAAACAATGTACCAAAGTAATCTGGATATTCTACTTCAGAGACTCTCTTTTTTTCTTTGAAAAATGTTAAGTGTAATGTGAACAATGTTGCTGAATCTGATTGGGGTGTCTTCTCTTTCTCCATCAGCACAGGCCATTTTTGTGTTACTGGAAGGCTGATCTGCTATTTGAATTCTCGATCTATATTCTAACCTTCTGAAGGATCACAATTGCTTCAATTTTGTCCAGTTCTTGGTTTCAGCTAGAAATCTAGCTAGAATTTTCTTTTGATAAACAAATATCCACTTTTGACTGATAATATATCAAGATAGTGTTAATTTTATTAAAGAATATGGATGTTGGTGTAATCTCTTTCTTCTATTGAGCCTACCCATCCATGCAAAGAGGTATTTTTTCTTTAGTCTCAAGTTAAACAAATAGCTAGAGTTGTTTGCTGCATGCGTCAGTGTGATCTCATTTTCAGGTTGCGCATTAACCTCTGTATATGAAACATGATGGAGAAACTATCACATCACTGTGTTGTGGGAGTTGGTTGAAATTCCCATTCCTTCTCACTCTAGTACTTCTGTCTTTGCAGGTCCTGGTTATGACTGCTCAGATTCTCTTGAACATATTGAGGCACAGTATAATAAAAATGGAAGCAATTAATCTCCTTATTATGGATGAATGCCACCATGCTGTGAAGAAGCATCCATATTCTTTAGTAATGTCTGAGTTCTACCATACAACACAAAAGGAGAAAAGGCCATCTGTTTTTGGCATGACTGCTTCACCTGTTAACTTGAAGGGTAGCCTTTCTTTTCCCTATTATGGTTTGAACTTGGTTTTATCGTAACTTATAATTTGCAGTTGAAGTTTCCTCTTCACTACTTTGTTACTAAATCTCAAACTCGGCTTAGTCATGCTTTTTCCTTTTCTATTTTTCTGTATGTTTGGGATGCATGAATTATGTCGACAGTGATGGCCTTGAGACAAAGTTTCCTCTTCCCTTTTGTATTAAATATTAAATTTGGCTCTATTCATGTTGTTTTTCTCTGTATTCTTACTGCCAGTTAGCTACTGCATTTTATAAACTTGTCGTGTATCGATTGATGCAGGTGTTTCCAGCCAAGTTGACTGTGCAATAAAAATTCGTAATTTGGAGACTAAATTAGATTCTGTCGTCTTTACCATAAAAGACCGCAAGGAGCTGGAAAAACACGTGCCAATGCCGTCAGAAGTAGTAGTGGAGTATGATAAAGCTGCTAGTCTGTGGTCTTTTCATGAACAAATAAAAAAAATGGAATCAGAGGTTGAAGAAGCTGCTCTGTTAAGCTCCAGAAGAAGTAAATGGCAATTTATGGGGGCTTGTGATGCTGGAGCTAGAGGAGAGCTGCGCCAAGTCTATGGTGTTTCTGAAAGAACTGAAAGTGATGGGGCTGCTAATCTAATTCAAAAGTTGAGGGCTATCAACTATGCTCTTGGTGAACTTGGACAGTGGTGTGCCTATAAGGTAGCAGATGTTACCACTTTTGTTGTGCCTTATTACCTTGTAAATGTGATGTTCTTGCATGCAGCATCTTCTGAAACTCCTTTTCTGTTGTAGGTAGCACATTCTTTTTTGACAGCTTTACAAAATGATGAAAGGGCAAGTTACCAGCTTGATGTCAAGTTCCAAGAATCCTACCTGGAGAAGGTTGTCTCTCTCTTGCAATGTCAGTTATCAGAGGGAGCTGTAGCACAAAGTAACTTGAATGCGGAGACGCATAAAGGTGACAATCCAAATAGTGATTGGCCTGATGAGATGGAGGAGGGCGAGCTTCTTGAAAGTCATGGTAAGCGCCTATTACAGTCAGTTTAGTTATGTGTCCATATTACAAAAATTGTTTACAACTCATACATTGAATTTTGTGAATGCGGAGAACATATACTTGAATTTTGTGAAAGTCATGGTAAGCGCTTATTACAGTCAGTTTAATTATGTGTCCATATTACATATATTTGATTCTTAATCAGATATTTATGTACTCTGTGCAATTAGTTGAGGTACACGCAACATGGCCCGGATACCATGGTTATCAAAAGAACATTACCAGTTTTTTGGAAAGTGAGATAGTGGCAAATATCCTTATGCGCTGAACTTTTATTTCTTGAATTTTGTCTGGAGTCTGCTTCTCATGTTTATATCTTTTACCAAGCATGTAATTGTGTGATCTTTGACATAATTGGAGATGTCTATTGCAGTTGTATCTGTTGGAGAGCATGTAGATGTGATTCTAGGAGCTGCGGTGGCTGATGGGAAAGTGACACCTAAAGTTCAATCATTAATTAAGATTCTTCTCAAGTATCAGCATACTGAGGATTTTCGTGCTATAATATTTGTTGAACGTGTTGTGACTGCATTGGTTCTTCCAAAGGTGCATTGTTGCTACTTTCATTTTCTTAACAGGATAGTCAATTGTCGTAGCACTATGCACTGTAATAAGTTTTGTTAAGCATGCAGGTTTTTGAGGAGCTCCCTTCCCTAAGTTTTATCAATTCATCAAGTTTAATCGGCCATAACAATAGTCAAGAAATGCGAACAGGTCAAATGCAGGACACAATAGCCAAATTTCGAGATGGTCGTGTATGTCTCATTACCAAGCTATGGTCTCAATTTCTGTGTTATTAGTTTTACATCAGTAACCTATCAATGCCATTTAAAGTGCTTGCTCTGTTTTTTTATTGGTTGTAGATTGTTGTAATTATATGATATTTTAGATTAGTAGCCTTGGCTTATTTATGCATTTTAAGTTGGAGTCAACTTTTATGTGTTACATAGCTACTTAAAAGCTTTACTGCCTACCTTGCTACTCTTGAGTTCGTTGCTGAAAATGCTGTTGAATTTTAAATGTAGAGTTTTGTTTTGTTTAATGTTTTTTCTTCTTGTTGTAAGATCCTATTTGGATTGACATATTTTAGGTGCTTTAAATCAAAATAAGTTTTAAATAGTGTTTGGGTAAGATGAACAATGCTTTAAGCACTTGTTTTTTTAAAACCCAAAATAATACTAATATCCAAAAGCCATAAAGTTATTAGCACATCCAAATAGTCTCTGTTGATTAAATACTTCTAAAACAAGATATAATTTGAATTATCTGCCGCAACTTATTCTGTTGGAATTTCGCAGAGTACGAATATCTATTAAGAAGTAATTTTAGTTGTCTTTTGATGGCCTAATATTATTCAAATTATGCTCTCATTATTGCATCTTACTGTTGAGAATTCCTAATTTCATGTGGTCAGCTCTATGCATAACTGAAACTCTGGAAATTTTTTGCTTTAGAACTTTGGCTGTGTGCCAAAAGCAGCTCGTGTATAGTTGATAATTCTATTTTCTACTAACTTCTTTCATGCTTTTGTCAGATTAATTTGTTCTATTTTCTCCTAATTGTTTTCATGTTTTTGTCAGATTAATTTGTTAGTCGCTACTAGTGTAGCTGAGGAAGGACTTGACATCCGGCAATGCAATGTCGTCATTCGGTTTGATCTGGCCAAAACTATTTTGGCGTATATACAGTCTAGGGGCCGTGCCCGTAAGCCCGGATCAGATTATATTTTGATGGTTGAGAGGTATCTGCATCTTTATGTATTCCAGCATGTATAGTCCTCTTCCTTGTGCACTATATGGATTCTAAACCGTTATAATAAATCATTGTGTAGAGATAATTCATCACATGAAGCATTTCTGAGGAATGCCAGAAACAGTGAAGAAACGCTGCGGAAAGAAGCAATTGAGCGGACTGATATTAGTCATCTCAAAGATGCCTCCAAGTTGATCTCTGCAGAGGCACCAACAGATTCAGTTTATCAGGTGGAGTCCACTGGAGCTGTTGTGAGCTTAAATTCTGCTGTTGGGCTGATCCACTTTTATTGCTCCCAATTACCCAGTGACAGGTGGAATTACATACATACACCAGTCAGAAACTTATTTTATTGACCGGTTTTACAGGTTTTCTGTCTCACTCCAGGTACTCGATTCTCCGTCCGGAGTTTATAATGGAGAGTCACGAGAAGTCAGGTTGCCCTACTGAATATTCATGCAGGCTTCAACTGCCCTGCAATGCACCTTTTGAGACACTTGATGGCCCTGTATGCAGCTCAATGCGCCTCGCCCAGCAGGTCTGTGTTTCTCTTTTGTTCTCAATTACCAATTTTGGTATAGCAAGTATTAAAAGTAGTTTTGATGCAGGCTGCTTGCTTGGATGCTTGCAAGAAGCTCCACCAGATGGGGGCATTTACGGACATGCTCTTGCCTGACAAGGGAAGTGGGGTGGAGTCGGAGAAAGTTGAACAGGATGAAGAAGGAGATCCAATTCCTGGAACTTCCAGGCACAGGGAATTTTATCCTGAAGGTGTAGCTGATATTCTGAGGGTTAGTGCTTGAATTCTTCTGTGATGTATTATTCTTGCATTTATTAATTTCCTTAGGAAGGTATTCATTATTAGTTATTTTGCTGTATGGTTTTCTTGTTTGACGAATAAAATTATCAAATAAGAGAACTCAATTGGCATAGGGGAAAGGAAACCCCAAATAGTTGTCTCAGGCTCAAGTATATTTCAGAACTTGAGGCTTTTGGTTGGAAAGCCTAGGTCTTCAGTTTTTCAAAAGAAGTGGACTTTTTCGAGTCTGAGCTTGGCAAGTTATCTACTTTCTTTTTTTCCGGAAATCGTTGCGTACAAAGTTTGCAAAAGTTGAAAAGGTTTGTGCAAAAACTTGTATCATCTTTTCAACCAAATGTCAAACTTGTTTGGTCAATTTTCAGAGAATCTATATGTAATTGGTTGCGTGGATATGAGTTCTTTAGAAGGAAGTCATAGGTAGAATAAGACAACAATCGACATTTATAAGGATGGTTAATTAATCAAGTTTGGATGCCTATATGATTACAAAGGTATGAATAGAATAAAGCACAAGTTTTAACACTCATAAAATGAGAACGTGGGTGAAACTTTTTCAATTGTTGGTAAACTATCGTATAAAAACTTTGTAATAACCGATGGAGTCCCATGTCGGTAGGATAAGGGATCCCTGGTCCTTTGATATGGTTTTGGGCTATCCTCCCCTGTAAAGGATGTATTGCGTCCTACTCTGTCTGTCACAAAAAACAACAGGAGAGCTATGTTAAACAAATTAGTAGTGAATGATAAAAGCGTAGATTCTATTCTCTTGTTTTAAGAAAGCAAATGCTTTTGTGGGATGTGTTGAGATAGTAAATATTAAATATAGCTGTAGCCTGTAGAAGCTTCATTGGAATATGCAGGTTTATTGAAAGCTTTAGACACCAATCTAACTGATCCTCAAGTTTATTGTCTTCTGTTTTGTAAAATCTGGGCATGGCAATGTATGAGTGGAAGGAGTGATAAGAATGTTCTTTCATTAGACCTGTAGCATCAATTGAGGAGCTTGTAGAAAAAAACAATTATTAATAGTCATATCTAATCTTTTTTATTTTTTTTCTATAAGATCTATTCTACATATTGCATCCATGTGTGTGGCTTACTAGTCAAACATTGGGTACCCAACTGAATAGTCGAGGTGGCTCACACACCGACCAGGATACAACTGTTACAGAAAGAAAAATCTTATCTATTCAAGGATCCTGCTAACACGGGATGCTTTGTGCACCGCGCTATCCTACTGTTTTTTTTTGTTTTGATAACCAAAGATGTAATCTATATATGTTATGACAAAGGAATAGTTTTTATACATTTTTTTCACTTGGGGAACAAACTTTCGTTTAATCATTGTCTTTCAATATTCTCAACACACTTACGCACAACTCATTTTTTTTCCCTGAAGGGTGATTGGATTTTGTCGGGAAAGGATCCTCTTGTCAGCTCAAAGTTCATTCATCTTTATATGTATGCTATCAAATGTGTAAATATTGGCCCCTCGAAGGACCCATTCTTAACTGATGTGTCAGAGTTTGCAATACTGTTTGGCAACGAGCTGGATGCAGAGGTTTTTTCTTTTTTGCCTTTCATATCTTAAACACGAACATATGTTTACCAAATATGAATTCTGTTACTGTTGCCTCATTTAATAATCATTTCGACCTAATATCATTTATCGGGTACAGGTATTATCGATGTCAATGGATTTATTTATTGCTCGAACTGTAGTAACAAAGGCGACTCTTGTCTTCAGAGGGCCAATAGATGTTACAGAGTTTCAGGTTGGGTTTGCTTTTATTATCTTAAGTTATAATGAACTATTGTTAAGCTTAGCATTTAAGTACCTTGAACAAAATTCTAATTTCTGCTGATTGGCAGTTGGCGTCCCTCAAGAGCTTTCATGTAAGAATGATGAGCATTGTTTTGGATGTTGATGTTGAGCCGTCCACCACTCCATGGGACCCTGCAAAGGCATATCTATTTGCCCCTGTTACTGGTGATGAATCTGGAGATCCTATAATAGATATCAACTGGGATCATATTAAAAAAATTACCGAAACTGGTGTATGGAGCAATCCTCTTCAGAGAGCTCGCCCAGATGTATATCTTGGTACAAATGAGCGTTCTCTTGGTGGAGACCGAAGAGAATATGGCTTTGCGAAACTGCGACATGGCATGGCCATCGGACTGAAGTCTCATCCTACATATGGTGTTAGAGGTGCTATAGCGCACTATGATCTGGTCCAAGCATCTGGTTTGGTCCCTAACCGAAGTAGCCTTGATGATGTTGAAGTTGATTTGAATAAAGACAAGATAATGATGGCTGATTGTTCTCTTAGAGCCGAAGATATTGTAGGAAGAATTGTCACTGCAGCTCACTCTGGAAAGAGATTTTATGTTGATTGCATTCGTAGTGATATGACTGCAGAGAACTCATTTCCAAGGAAAGAAGGTTACCTAGGTCCTCTTGAGTACAGCAGTTATGCTGCATATTATAAGCAAAAGTATGTTTCCAACTATTATCTTAGTGTTTCCTCATTTTCAGTATGTTTCCACTAATATCTTAATGTCTCCTCTTTTTCCATGTCCTCGAAGTTTGAACCACATTTCTGAATTTCTGCAGCTAACAAATGCTTAATTATTTGCAAGGATTGGGTGGTTCAGTGCACCTTGGTTGTACTTGAATAACAAAAGGCTTCTCATGTAGAAGGTTAAATTGTTTTCAAGTACAACCTTGGTGCAATTGGCTGTCCAGTCCAATTTGTATGCAGGTATGGAGTTGATTTGGTCTATAAAAAGCAGCCTCTAATAAGAGGGCGTGGTGTTTCATATTGCAAAAACCTTCTGTCACCACGATTTGAACATTCAGAAGGTCTGCTTATACTTGGCATTCCCTTTTTTATAGGACTGAGCTCGTCTCTTCTCATGCCTTAAAAGTCTTAAATTTGGAACTTTTTGTAGAACATGAGGGTGAACTCGAAGAGGCAACTGACAAAACGTATTATGTTTTCCTCCCTCCTGAGCTCTGTGTTTTGCATCCACTTCCTGGATCCCTTGTTCGGGGTGCTCAAAGATTGCCCTCGATCATGAGGAGGATTGAGAGCATGCTGCTTGCTGTTCAGCTTAAGGAAATGATTGGTTACCCTGTACCAGCACTGAAGGTAAAATAAACCTCATGATTTTCTGGAGTTTGTCTTGCAATTTCACTTGGTTGCCTAAGCCATTTTTTTTCTTACAGATCTTGGAAGCATTGACCGCCGCTTCTTGTCAGGAGACTTTCTGCTATGAAAGAGCAGAACTTCTTGGAGATGCATATCTGAAATGGGTTGTTAGTCGGTATCTTTTTCTTAAGTATCCCCAGAAACATGAAGGCCAACTCACCAGGATGAGACAGCAAATGGTAAGCAACATGGTACTGTATCAAAATGCCTTGAGTAAGGGAATCCAGTCGTATATCCAAGCAGATCGATTTTCTCCATCAAGATGGGCCGCTCCTGGGGTGTTGCCTGTCTATGATGAGGACCTCAATGAGGATGAAACATCGATATTTGATCATGAAACAGCAGAAAATGGTACTGTAGCAGCAAAGGCTCTAGCTGGTGATGAGTTTGAAGATGAGGAAACTGAAGAAGGTGAGCTTGATAATGATTCAGGGTCATATCGTGTACTCTCTAGCAAGACTATGGCTGATGTTGTGGAAGCATTGATAGGAGTATATTACGTTGAGGGTGGAAAGTATGCTGCAAACCACTTCATGAAATGGATTGGAGTTGAGGTTGATTTCGATTTCAATTTCAAAGAGACAGAATACTCTATTAGGTCTTGTAGCATTCCTGAGAATGTACTCAAGAGTGTTGACTTTGATACATTACAAGGTGCTTTGAACATCAGCTTCAATGATAAAGGCCTACTGCTAGAAGCAATCACCCATGCTTCGCGCCCATCTTCTGGGGTCTCCTGTTATCAAAGACTGGAGTTTGTGGGTGATGCAGTATTAGATCATCTCATCACGAGGCACTTGTTCTTTACATACACAGATCTTCCCCCAGGCCGATTGACTGACTTGCGAGCTGCGGCTGTCAACAATGAAAATTTTGCACGTGTTGCTGTTAAGCACAGTCTTCATTTACACCTTCGTCATGGATCCAGTGCTCTAGAAAAACAGGTTCTTTAATTATGCTTCCACTTAGCATACTCATTTTTCTAGTCAGTATTGGGCTTTCTATGGTTGCCAAGTATAATTTTACCAATGACTTTTCTTTATTACATCTTTTCCAGATTCGTGACTTTGTGAATGAGGTTAAAAATGAACTATCAAAACCAGGTTTCAACTCCTTTGGTTTGGGAGATTGCAAAGCTCCTAAAGTTCTTGGTGATATTGTTGAATCAATTGCTGGGGCTATTTTTCTAGACAGTGGGTGTAATACTAAATCTGTATGGGAGGTTAGTTTCAAGGGCCTTGTAATATAATTTATGTCGGTGCTGTATCTAGCGATTGAGTTATTGGCAAATGAATTTGAGTTGGAATGTCGACTTACTTGATTTGTGAATTTTCCCAGGTTTTTCAACCGCTGTTGCATCCAATGGTTACACCAGAAACACTGCCGATGCATCCAGTTCGAGAATTGCAAGAGCGTTGTCAACAACAAGCTCAAGGCTTAGAGTACAAAGCAACTCGAAGTGGGAATATGGCTACAGTTGAAGTATATGTGGATGGTGTTCAGGTTGGAATGGCGCAGAATCCTCAGAAGAAAATGGCACAGAAGTTGGCTGCCAGGAATGCCCTTGTTGTGTTGAAAGAGAGGGAGGAAGCTGAAGCTAAGAAGGCTGATGATGCAAAGAAAAAGAAGAATGGCAACCCGAGTTTTACTAGGCAGACACTAAATGATATATGCTTGCGCAAAAATTGGCCTATGCCACTGTATCGGTAAGGAAGATTTTTTTAGCACTCTCATCTTACATGCTATGCAATTGTTATCATATTGCTGGTGAATTAATAATTTGGTCATTTTCTCAGATGTGTGCACGAGGGTGGTCCAGCACATGCGAAGAGGTTTACATATGGAGTACGCGTAAATATTTCAGACAAAGGATTTACAGATGAATGTATTGGGGAACCTATGCCGAGTGTAAAGAAGGCCAAGGATTCCGCAGCAGCTCTTTTATTGGAACTCTTAAATAGACGGTACTCGTAAAATCTTTTGCAACTCCAGTCTTGTGGCGTGACGTCCCTACATTTTTGGTTTTCAGTTTCTATCAGACGCTGCTGAACTATGCTACTTCTCTCTTTAGCTATATATATATGTGGTATTCAGTTCTTTATACTGCAGACATTTCTCATCTCCAATTATAGTGAATTAGTATAACTTATATGTATTCCAATTACAGTTTGTCTATATATATATATATTGGAGCTTCCAAGTTGTATAAGAAAAGACGCCTTTTTGATTGCACATTTCTATTGAATTCTATGAGCTTTGATGTATCGAGTATCTGCGAACTTTCTCCCCTCATTTCTACATTGTTCATTTTTAAAGGTGATTTGCTCCATTAATATTTATATTGGTTAGGCAAGCATATTAGTATAGAAGGTTACCATATGAAAGAAAGTTAATGTTTTTTTTTTATATAAAGGATAAGGACTAATCAAGAAATCTTTTTCAGGGTATTTATTAAGGGTAAGAATATCTCCCTCACTTTGTAGGATTAGTAATTTTCTTGAAGGGTGTGGTGTGCCCAAGCTAAAGCTAAAGCTAAAACATGAGGTGATTTGTTATTAAAATACAAAGTTCATGCAATAGTATGAGGATATTGTTCAAGTTTATTGAAACAAAAAATAAAAGCAGCAGGTCATTACTGTACAGCATGTATTTTGATGTGAACCTATATAGCTTAAGAGAACCCTCTGGCTGCAGGGACATGTATTGAATCAGGAGACATAGATATCATCTGAAGAAGGCTTGAATTTGAAAAAGTTTCTTCAAGATTATTAGTTGATGGACATCTCCTACTTCTACCATCAATTCCATCTTTTGTTATGTGAACAAGTTCTCTTGAAACGTCTCCCATGTGAAATTTCCCATTTTGGCAACCAAATATTATGCATCTTGTTGCAAGGTCTGCAACTATCTCTATCTGTTCCCTCCTCAAAATAGGCTGCTCGTGATAGTAAAGACGTGGATCAACTATCTCTTCTACTTTCCCACTTGTTATCTTCTGTAAAGCTGTCTTTGATGGAACATGATCTGAGCTGCTACCAGTAATAACCTCCAAAAGAACCAACCCCAAGTTGTAAACATCGCTATGCTTTTTGTCGTTTGTGGGGAGCTCTAGCCCAAAAAGTTTAACGGTCATGTCCTCATCTAGGAAGATGCAACTGGCGTTGAGTTCATGATGTACGATGGGGGGACATATCTCAGACTGCAGGAATGCAAGAACATTTGCTGTTTCAGCAACAATGTTTGTTCTGTGGTGCCAATCAAGGCCTCGTTTAGTCTCATCTTTAGTTTGAAAAAGATGTTCTCCAAGCGTTCCATTAACAGGATACTCATACACCACTAGCGGGGTGTATCCAGAATCGACAGACCATCCAAGAATGTGTGGAATATTCTTGTGTGAAACAGCATGTAATGCCTCCACTCGTGACAAGACCTCAACGAGTTCTCTTTCACTATCACATTGGAGTCTGTGTACAGCAATTCTTGATCCATCCATTAGAGCTCCAGAATATAATGTAGCTTTGCCACCACCATGATCAATAAGTATTTGCGCATCTTGAAAACCTTTTGTGGCCTGTTCTAGCTCATGGTAAGTAAACATTCGAATTGTACAAGGTTTCTGGAACGAGACGTTACCCTGACTCCGTCTCATACTAGGATGATCAAATATGTCCGTCTTCATAGGCCGTCTTAAAACACAGAAAAGTGCTGTCAAGGAGGTAATGGTGAGTGCTGAAGTGACAACTCCTGTGGGACACAATTTCTATGAGTTAACAATTACGGCATAATACATGAGTATGAGTAGACACTCAAAACTTAGCCTCAACTGACAAGTAAACACTCCAACTTTGAGTATGCACATCTAAACGCCTCTCCACTGTATCAGTTGCACACCGAGTTGGAGTGTTTCGTTGTCAGTTGGGACCAAGTTGAGGTGTCTAGATGTGCACTGGAGTTAAAAACGTGCCGTATTCAATTGAAATTACAGTCACCAGTACAAAGTACAGACCAGCTAGAATTTTTGTTTTCCTTCTGCCATGACTAGTTGAGTAACATGCTTTGCCATATGCTTCCTTTCCTTCTTTGATGCAAGCTGTCAAATAACTCACATTCTGTTACTAGTTAATCATGGAAAATAAACTCTTATGTTTCTTCAACTTATTTACACCATAAAGTTAAAGATGACCTACAATAACGCGTAACTGTTTATAGTAACGTACAACACTAGGTAAGGATGAACTCACATTTGAGGCAGCCTACTCCAACAGCAAAACCATCACCTACATATCCATCTTGGCATTCACATCTAATCCCGGAAGCAACAGTTGTGGCATTGATGATATCTGCATTGGCAGCACAAGTAGCTGTGGTTGAATTCCCTGGAACAGCCCACTCCAACTTAACACCGCGTTTTCCTATTTGATTGCCAGATATGTCAACCCAAGATGAGAATCCCCTGCATCCAAACTGTGAAAAAACAGAGAAACCATCTCTCCGATCTGCACTCCAAGCACTCCTATCAGATAACGGATAGCAACACGGAGGATAGCTGTTTCTACCCGGGGATCCATCACAATGAGGCATTATGCTTTTCTCGCAATCTGGTTTACACAATGATGAATCCTCACAGTCATACAATCCTAAGATATTATCTCGAGATATACCAAAGTAGTCATTTCCATTAAATCCAAACGACTTTAAGTCGTTGTACTGACGACAATAAGTTGTGTTTGGGAAGTCCACAAGCACTCCATCAGAGAAGAAGTGGAGAATTCGATAGCTTTGAGAACCAATGTTGAGGAAAGGTGAGGTTGAGTTGATGCAGGAAAGACGGAAATCATCTGAGAGTGATGATTTACATACAGATTGATTCATGTAGAATGGAAATGGTATGTGAAAGTTCCCACATTTCTCACCACAAAAAGCTTCATGTGAGAAGGAATGAGCAGTGATAAAGAGAATAGTGAAGTAGAATTGAACTAGAATAAATGGGAAATTAGAATGCACGGACAACATCTCCCCGATGCAAGTGATACTAAGGGTCTGAAATAATTGTATGAAAGTAGAACTAACAAAATTTGTAACAAGCTCGCGTACAAAATCACTACTCAAAAGTGTCGAACCTAGTCAAGAAGATAGAGAAAAGATGATTCTAAACACACAACCATACCAAGTCCCAACAGCAATCAAAATGACACAGTCTGATTGGACGTGGACGGAATAAATAGGAATAGCTAAAAGAAATCAGTATCTTAAGACCCTATAAACTTGCCTATAGATTGATTAGACTACTTCTCTTTCTATTGGATTGTTGTACTAATTAAAAGAATATGTCATTGCATGAATATGGTAATGGCAAAAGATATTCACTATCTTTCTCGTATAACCATCAAGTTTGTGTGGAAATCTTGAATTTTAACTTGAAATTGAGGAGTCTATCTTAGAAGAAAGGGCCTGCAAGACAATTGGTCTGAGTAATAGGGTACATTTTATTTGCCAACTGGACACGTGCCTAGTTGGGAGACTCACCAGCTCCAAAAACCACGTCTCGTTTCAAAATTACTATACTCAAAATGAGTGTCCATTCATCAAAAAAATAATATTAACTTTCTGCGATAATATTGTTGGACCGAGGAAATATTATTACCAAAATTAAATATTAAATATCACATATAGATAACATATGTCACGCACACAAGAATAATGTATCAATATATATTTACTATAAAATTTAACATATATATAGTTATATGTTTATAATTATTTAAAAGTAGAAGAACATACTCGTTCAGTTGTTCTTATTAGTTCAATGTATTAAGGGAAAAAGGATAAACATATTTTTAAACTATCGTAAATGGTATGTAAATATTTTTCGTTATATTTTGGGATATAAGTGTCTATGCCGTTCAGAATTTGGAGCATATACGTCCCTCACTCTAACGAAAGACTAAATAGAGACGTGTGACACAATCTTATTCGTCGATCAAATATTTAATAAATATCAGGCCAGTGAATAAGATTATGACACAAGTATGTCCGTTAGTATAAAGGGTATATATGTCCTGATTTTGGACGACAAGTGCACTAATGTCCTAAAAATATGACGAATAAATATTACTTATGAATTGACAAATTAATAGAGATGTAGTTTTTAAAAATTTATCATTATTGTTAAATCACAAAAAATTTCAAACTTATTGGAACACTAGTAGTCGAGTATATGTGTATATATATATGTGTGTGTTTTAAAAAAAAATTAAAAATGTAGTATAAGTATCAAAATTTTTAATAAAAATTTTTAAACAAAAGAAAAATTGTTTAATTTCTCGAACAACAATAGTCATATAAAATTACAGTTGATTAGTGTATCTGATATTATATGCAACATGCAATAATTACGTAATTCCATATTTGAAAGTTTTATACTGGGGACAATAATTCCCTATTAATTTAGTAATATGTACTCTCACATGATGTAGGGTAAATATGGAGGAAATGAAATCTCTTAATGATTTACAAATTAGAAATAAATAATATTTTTTTTCAAAATAAAAATCTCTTATGTGGATAAAAAATTAAAATCTCTTATAAAAGAATAATAATTATAAATGACCTTTACAACCAATTCTCCTATAAATATGTTATTTTAAGCTACCAATTAGGATTAAAATAATAATAATAATTATAATAATAATTTTATCTTAAACCTTGCAAATTATAAATAACTTAAAATAACTATATCGAGATTCGTCTTATTTGAGTATTACGGTATGTTAGGTGGCTGTATTTACAAGTAAACAAAAGGTAAATAAATCGTAGCACATATTACAAATGAATTAAGTTATACTACTATATAATGAGCTTTTTACGCATTAACCCTTCGTGTGATTATTTAGGTGTGAAGGTTACCACGAAAATTTAGCTCGATATATAAAATATTTTGTGTCTACATAAAATTTGAAAAAAAAACTGCTTCATAAACATATAATATAGAAAATTTATCGTAATATAAATATTAGATTCTTCTAGACTCAAAGTGTGACCATGCACCATTTTTCCTAAAAATATCCTTATTGCAATATGACTTTTCGACTCAAATGTATTTTATTTGTTTTCATATCATCATTTTGATCCAATCATGCCCAATTCGACCTTCACTTTGCCATCATTAGATATAAAAAGAATTTAAAAATAAAGAGATGGTTTATATCATAATATTAATTATTATTGCTATTATTAATATTGGTAGAGGAAAAGTTGATTTATATATTAATGTATGTTAAACATATATATATGTATATTTGTTTGTAACATACTACTTTAGATCTGGTTGTAGAAAAAAAGTTATATTTGTTTGTAACATATATATTTATAATATTACTGTGCACTTGATGAGCTTTTTCAAATAAATTCATCTGGACATATATTAAATTATCTATTAAGTTAATTTCTAGTTTAGCCTTTTGATATTGATGATGATTTTTGGTACACTATGTTTGTGGTTTAAGTCTTTTTTTTTTTCAAAGGTTCCCTCAAGGGGCTAGTTTAAGTCTTCTTTTACTTTTTTTTTTTTTTAAATTTCTAACTGATTGGTTTTTTCGTACCAAGTATTTTCATATGTATATTATTTAGTCTATCTATATTTGTCTAATTACATATAAATTTTCTTTTATTCAATAGAGTCATTTCAAACAATTGATATGAATATTTATTACGGTAAAATACTCATATTATTATTATTATTTTAAGGGATATGCAAAGTTAAAAATGAATAAGTAAAAGTAAACGTAGGAATATAAAATAAACTCATACCAAACACATTCTTAATGGTGTATTTAATTACTACAAGAGATTAGATAATACAATAAAGGTAAAGTCAAGTTTAAACTTAACTATACAATAAAGGTGAGGTCAAGTTTAAACTTAATTATACAATAAAGGTGAGGTCAAGTTTCAACTTAATGAGCTTCATTATTTTCTACAGTTTTTTTTGGTCATTTCTGTTAATAATAATAAAATCAATGAAGAAAAAAAAAGAATTCTTAAATTTAAAGTAGATCCTCTTTTATTCTACTTATTATGGGTGCTTAGCCATTAATAAATATGATCTAAGAACATGTTAGTAAAATTACTAGAAATGAAAAGTGATATATAGAGACAAAATCTTTTCTTCCCATTCACCCTTTTGCTTGTTATACAAGGGATTGATTATCTATCTTCTAATGAAGATTTGGGTACATAACAATCTTAAAACATTGACTCATAATAAATAAATAAAAATAAACGTTCAGGACGTCCGTTACTTTTTCAATAGTAAGAGTCTAAGTCTGTGACACTTGTTCATGCTACTGAATGTTGATCATCATTGTCTGTAGAAGAATCCTCTTTCTTCTTCTTCTTTTCCTTTTCTTTCTTATATAATCCATACAAATAGGAACCAAATCCCCACACACATAATATAGTTGAAACTATTTTAATTCCACCAAAATTATCCCCATACACTATAACCCCAGCCAATACGTTAACAGCCATTAACGCTGTCATGCAAACTCCCCCTGTCAATGAACTTGTTATGAACACCATCCCAGCAGTACCCATAAAACAAAACTGCCACGTCACCACGTTTAACATCACCGTTATCCAGTATGCTTTTTCACCCATATCAAATACATGTTTACTCTCGTTTATCATCTCTGTAAAACCACCATCAATAATCATTCCCAACATTGCGAAAACGGTAGCTGTTAGTTCCATCACCATCTGCATTTCCATAACCATGGAATAGCAATAAACATGTTTATAGATTTTTTCCATTAATGGGAGATAAAGAGAGAATAACAATCCAGCACCAATCGTTGAGAAAAATCCTATGAAATATTTTTTCCTAGTAATACCCTTTGGTTTGTCATGATTCGAGTTCACCGCCAATAGAACTGAACTAAGGGTTAGTAAAACAACACAAGTGAGGTTTGAATATGTGACTTTTTGTTTCACAATAATGACAGTAGTCATAAGAGTGAATACTAACTGTGACGATAAAAGAAGAGAATTAGTTGAGACGGAGAGGTAAGAATTACCCCAAGAATATAAAAGGTTGTTGAGACCTAAGAAGAAACCAATCGCAATAGAAAGTAACAACATTTTTGGTGTGAAGTTTGTAAATGGTTTTCTTTGAGTTGATTTAAACACATAAAAAGGTGAATAAATTGGGAGGAGGAGAAGAGGGAATCCAGCAGATTGGACCCAAGTTGATACCCAACGACTATTACCTTTGTGATTAAAGTAAAATTTTGATAGTAAAGAGGATGATATGGAACCACTAAAGAGTAACAAATAGTTAATTACTAAAAGAGATAGGTTACGTTTATTAGTACCGCCGTTTGAAGTAGTACTAGCACTACTACTACTACCTGTTTCTTCGACTTGATGATCATTTTGGATCATCAAATCATTTGTTATCTCACTTTGATATTCACCTACAAACTCCATAGAATTTTATTATTATTATTATATATTAGAAGATAGAACAATGGAACTTTGGTGGATGAATGAATACAATGGGGTTTTTGGTGAGTGTTTATATAGTGGTTTCTCTATAAAAAAAGGTGATGAAAGTCAAACCAAAAATAAATAAAACATTATATAGTAATGGTTGTGTATGACTAAAGAGAAAACCTATTGAATGCTTTTTTTACTATCATAAATGACCGTGGGTGGGAGTTGATCGAATAATCAGTTTAAATATTTTAAAATATAATAATCATTTTAAATTTTTTATTTGGGTTTTGCGAAAAACTTACTAGAAAACTCAAATATTATCACATTTGTGATCAATGTATATCAACAAATTCACGTATATATAATTTCCGGATATTACATCATATATTTGGCAAACCTTCACCTGAGCTATATATATACTTATATTAACATAGGACTAATTAAATAAGTAACAATGTACATAAATTAACTAGGGTTAATTGATAAGGAATTTAAATAACATATATTTATCGATTTAATGTAAATGCATAAACTTTTTCTTTTACTTAATTTCTCAATTGGTAAAGTCACCTTCTTTTTCACTTTACAATAGGCATATGTTTTAAGTATATGCAATATATACTATGCAATTAAAGGACCTAAATCGTATTGAAGAGTTGACTATTATATTCCACATAGACATGTTCTTCTTTAATGTAAAGGTTGATTAATCTTTGTATTTTTCTATTTTAACATTGTGATCGGATCCTTTATGAACATTACGCATAGCAAAAGTTTTAGTACATCGAACTGTCCCTTGACCTACATGGATTCTAACCAAACTGATCTTGACCTATTTGGGTTCCAACTAAACTGATTGAAAGAGTTGGTTTTGGTTCTTGTGGAATCAAACTAAATGGAAGATGAATTAATATGAATATTTGGTAGGAAGATAATTAGTATAAAATACAAGTCAAAGATTGTATCTTGGTAGGTGAAAGTTAGGCAAACCATAAAATGGTTTGGTATCTTAACCTTGACAATTTTGACACATAGTGATGTCATGGATGACATCAATAGGATGAATTTGTTCCTATAAATAGGTAGCTCTTAATTCATTTTCAAATCATCCTTTCACTTGTCTTCTCATCTTCTAAGGCATTGTGTTCTCTCTCTTGTAGTATTTCACTTATATTCTTTGTATAGTGAAATAAATATCAGTGCAGTTGTTCTTTGGTGGACGTAGGATCATTTTGATTCGAACCACGTTAAATATTGTTGTTCTTCCTTGTTCTTTAGTTTCACGTTTCCGCTAACAATTGGTATCAGAGCAAGGTTCTGTCTGAGTATGCTCTGTGGTTGCAGCACCGTCTGAACTTCCACATCAGAAAGGGATTACTTTGGTTTTCTGTAGTTCCAAATACATTGTAGTAGAAAAGGAAGAACAAATAAAAAAAAAAATGAGTTCCATGAAGTTTGAAATTGATAGATTTAGTGGGCGCAACAACTTCAATATCTGGAAAATCCAGATGATAGCGTTACTGCGGAGGGAAGGTTCAATCCATGCTATTGACGGAAAGTACCCCGATAAGATATCGGATTCCGACAAGGAAAAGATTGAAGGAGATGCATTGAGTGCAATCCAACTGTCCCTTGCACCTAACGTACTTTGTGAAGTGAGTACAAGTACCGAAGAGACGGCCAAAGAGTTATGGGAAAAGCTGGAAGGGCTTTACCAGGACCAGTCAGTGACAACAAGGATGTTGTTACAACGGCGTCTTCATACATTTAAGATGGATTCAGGTACTTTGTTGCAAGACCATCTAGATGCGTTCAATAAACTTGTGATGGACTTACAAACTGCTGGAATTAAAAAGGACGAGGAGACACTTGCATGTTCTTTACTATTTTCATTGACTTCAAAATATCGTGATATTGAGAATTCAATGATGTATAGCAAACAACCTATTAAACTTGAGCAAGTGCGGCAAGCACTAAACTCTTGTGATGTGCGGATGCATTTTGAAGGAGACAAAAGTGACGAAGCTAGTGGACTCTTTGTAAGAGGTCGTACTAGCCAAAAGGGAAGGAGCAAATCGAAGTACAGATCAAAGTCTCGTGTGAACAAAAAGAATGCGGAGTGTTGGGGCTGTCACCAGAAGGGGCACTTTGAACGAGATTGCCCTATGTCGAAGTCCAAAGAAAAGGCGAGTGCATCCATTGTTGAGAAAGTACATGATAATGATGATGATTATGTACTAACAACATCATGCAATAATGGAGTCTATAACAACAAATGGATCTTAGACTCTGGTTGTACTCTGCATATGACATTCCGAAAAGATTGGTTCAGCAGCTATGAAACAAGCAGAGGAACTGTATTAATGGGTAATAATGCAACTTGTAAAATAGTTGGCATTGGTTCAGTTCATGTTCGCTGCCATGATGGAATCATGAGGACTATTACAGAAGTCCGTCATGTTCCTGATCTAAAGAAGAATTTGATCTCCCTGGGTACTTTAGATAAACAAGGCTATAAGTACATGAGTGAAGGAGGAACTATGAAAGTGACTAAAGGGTCTTTAGTCATGTTGAAGGCCAAGCTGGAGGATGGCCTCTACACACTTGCGGGAAGCACCATTATTGGCTCTGTAAATGCATCTACAGTGCAGTTATCTAATGATGACAAGGCAAAATTATGGCACATGAGACTAGGCCATATGAGCGCACGAGGATTGGAGATGTTGAGCAACCGCAACCTTTTGAATGGTGAGAAGATCAGCACACTTGAATTTTGTGAGCACTGCGTCTTAGGGAAGCAGAAAAAGGTCAGCTTCAGCACTGGCAAGCACAAGACGGGAGGGGTGCTAGACTACATCCATTCAGATTTATGGGGTCCCTCTAAGCTTCCATCAAAGGGAGGAAAGAGGTATCTTCTCACATTCATTGATGATTTTTCACGAAAGGTTTGGGTGCGTTTCCTGAAGACAAAAGGTGATGCTTTTGAAGCATTTAAAGAGTGGAAGATTTTGGTTGAAAATCAAATTGAGAGGAAAATCAAGTATCTTCGCACGGACAATGGCTTGGAGTTTTGCAGTGAAGAGTTCAATGATTTCTGCAAGGTTCATGGGATCGCAAGGCATAAGACGGTCAGGCACACACCACAGCAGAATGGAGTTGCCGAGAGAATGAACAGAACTCTTCTTGAGAAGGCTCGTTGTATGCTCTTACAAGCTAAGATGTCCAAAGTATTTTGGGCTGAAGCAGTTCATACTGCTTCTCATATTGTCAATCGGTCTCCAGCATCAGCGATTGACTTTAAGACTCCGAATGAGGTCTGGTCAGGTGAACCCTCTAACTATTCATACTTGCGAATATTTGGGTGTCCAGCTTATTATCATGTTAATGAAGGTAAGCTTGAACCAAGGGCTAAAAAGGCCATATTCGTAGGGTATGTTGATGGAGTAAAAGGCTACAAACTATGGTGTTTGTCTTTACTCAAATTTGTAGTTAGTAGAGATGTTACCTTTGATGAATCCTCTATACTTGATCCTCGTAAAGTTTCTGTGGAGTCATCTAGAAACGAGAACAACGAGCAGGTGGAGCTACCGGTGGAGCTTACCAAGAAACGGGATCAAGAGACTCAAAGTGATGAGTCAAAAGATGCAGAAGAACTTGCTTCCAATGAACCATACACAATTGCGAAGGGAAGGGACAAAAGGCGGATACGGAAACCGGAACGTCTTATAGAGCAAGAAAATCTGATTGCACAAGCGTTCGTAGCTGCAGAAGAAGAGATTAAGGATCTCGAGCCCTCTTCGTATATTGAAGCAACTTCTTGCAAAGATGCTGTACAATGGCAGTTGGCCATGATGGAAGAGATGGAGTCTCTTCACAGAAATGAGACATGGGTCTTAGTTAAAAGGCCAAAGGGGATAAGGACAGTTGGATGCAAATGGGTCTACAGAAAGAAAGAAGGTATTCCAGAAGTGGAAGCTGCTAGGTTCAAGGCGAGATTGGTTGCAAAGGGTTTCAGTCAGAAGGAGGGAATTGACTACAATGAGATCTTTTCTCCAGTCGTGAAACATAGCTCAATTCGCGTGCTGCTAGCATTGGTTGCACAGTTTGATTTAGAGCTTCAACAGCTTGATGTCAAAACTGCTTTTTTACATGGTGATCTAGAAGAGACAATCTATATGGATCAGCCTGAAGGTTTCCTAGCTGAAGGAAAAGAAGACCATGTATGCCAACTGAAGAAGTCTTTGTATGGTTTGAAGCAATCCCCTAGACAGTGGTACAAGAGGTTTGATGCATTCATGACTACACATGGATTTTCGAGGAGTGCATTTGATAGTTGTGTGTATCACAAGAAGATGTCTGGTAACTCTATGATTTATCTTTTGTTGTATGTTGATGATATGCTTATTGCTGCTAACAACATCACAGAGATAAATATTTTGAAGAAACTGTTGAGCAAGGAATTTGACATGAAGGATCTAGGAGTTGCAAAGAAAATCCTTGGAATGGAAATTTCAAGAGAAAATGGTGTTGTACATCTTTCTCAGAAGAGGTACATCCGAAAAGTTCTTGAAAGATTCAATATGGATACGAGCAAGCCTGTAAGTACACCTTTAGCTTCTCATTTCAAACTTTCAGAGTTACAAATGCCTCAATCTATGGATGAGGTGGAGCATATGTCAAAGGTTCCTTATGCGAGTGCAGTTGGTAGCATTATGTATGCTATGGTATGCACACGTCCAGATATTGCCCAATCTGTAAGTGTAATAAGCAAGTACATGGCAAATCCAGGAAAAAGGCATTGGGAAGCCGTCAAGTGGATATTGAGATATCTCAAAGGAGCTCCTGATGTTGGCCTAACCTTTCGGAAAAGTGAAGGTATTTCAATTCTCGGTTATGTTGATTCTGACTATGCAGGGGATCTTGATCGAAGGAGGTCCACAACTGGATACATCTTTACTCTCGTTGGCAGTGCCGTTAGTTGGAAATCGACTTTACAGTCGATTGTCGCTTTGTCTACAACAGAGGCAGAATATATGGCAGCAACGGAGGCAGTGAAAGAAGCTATCTGGTTGAAAGGTTTGGTGGCAGAATTGAGTTCAGCTCAGCTTAAATCAATTCTAAAATGTGATAGTCAAAGTGCTATTCATTTGATTAAAAATCAAAGATTTCATGAGCGCACCAAACACATTGATGTCAGATTTCATTTTATTCGAGATGTCGTAGAAAAGGGAGCTATCAAGGTTGAGAAGGTTATCACAGACGATAACGCTGCAGACATGTTGACCAAAATAGTCCCGCTTGCCAAGTTTGCACACTGCAAGGACTTGGCGGGAGTATGCATCAATTGATGCAACTCTAAGAGAACAACTGCTAGGTGGAGCTGGTATGTTCAACAAAGGTTTGATTCTTCTTGTTTCTTACAATGGGATTGCCCAGTAAGCTTAGAAGTTTTGGCCGGAGTTGTTTATACGCATGCTTGGAACACAAACCAAGGTGGAGATTGAAAGAGTTGGTTTTGGTTCTTGTGGAATCAAACTAAATGGAAGATGAATTAATATGAATATTTGGTAGGAAGATAATTAGTATAAAATACAAGTCAAAGATTGTATCTTGGTAGGTGAAAGTTAGGCAAACCATAAAATGGTTTGGTATCTTAACCTTGACAATTTTGACACATAGTGATGTCATGGATGACATCAATAGGATGAATTTGTTCCTATAAATAGGTAGCTCTTAATTCATTTTCAAATCATCCTTTCACTTGTCTTCTCATCTTCTAAGGCATTGTGTTCTCTCTCTTGTAGTATTTCACTTATATTCTTTGTATAGTGAAATAAATATCAGTGCAGTTGTTCTTTGGTGGACGTAGGATCATTTTGATTCGAACCACGTTAAATATTGTTGTTCTTCCTTGTTCTTTAGTTTCACGTTTCCGCTAACACTGATCATGTTCATCACAATACTCAATCCAAAATTCGACTCCTCAATCACTTATATTTTTGAAAAATATTTTTATTCATATCAAACATACCCTAAAAAGAGAAAAAGATAACTTGAGAGTACTCATTCTTTTACATAAGAAAAAAAGTAGTAGATATCCATATTATTTGTTTGTGTACCCGGGTTTTATTCCCTATCGAATATGGACTAGTAGAATGTTTTATCAATTTTTATTTTAGATCCCTTTTTTATCCGACTTGATCCACCTAGCTATTTTTCACCACAATTATCTAGTACCTTAAATACAAATTACTACTAAATGTATATATCTATTGAGGTAAGCCAAAAATTAATAAACAGAACTCTAAATCTAGGAACAACAACAAAAGATAGAAAATATATAGATAGATTGACAAGTCCTTGATTCAAACTGAAAATTTTCTTCCAATGTGATAAACAACCAAAGAAACTAGAGAACATATATTGTCTCAATAACAAAAATTTTAGAGTAATAATTAACTTGTCAAATAAGCATTATATATCCTCAAGCTACAAATTGTTGTTCTTCAATCCCTATAGAACCCTCTTTCTTCTCCTCCTTCTTTTTCATATTATACATTCCATACAAATACGAAGAAAATCCCCAAATACACAACAAAGTCGAAACTACTTTAATTCCACCAAAATTATCCTTAAACACTATAACCCCTCCCAAAACATTAACGGCCATTAACGCCGTCATGCAAACTCCTCCTGTCAATGAACTTGTCAAGAACACCATCCCAGCTGTACCCATAAAACAAAACTGCCACGTCACCACGTTAACCATCACCGTTAACCAATATGCTTTTTCACCCAAATCAAACACATTTTTCCCTTCCTTTTTCATCTCTGGAAATCCACCGTCTATAATCATTCCTAACGTCGCCAAAATCGTAGCTGTTAATTCCATCACCATTTGCATTTCCACAACCATAGAATAGCAATAAACATGTTTATATATTTTTTCCATTAATGGGAGATAAATAGCGAACAATAATCCAGCACCAATCGTAGAGAAAAATCCTATAAAATAGTTTCTTCTCGTCAAACCATTTGGTTTGTCATGACTCGAACCCAAGGCCAATAGTACTGAACTAAGCGTTAGTAAAATAACACAATTGAGATTCGCGAATGTAATCTTTTGTTTAACAATAATGACTGAAGTGATAAGAGTGAAGACTAGTTGTGACGATAAAACAAGAGAATTAGTCGAAACGGGGAGGTAAGAATTACCCCAAGAAAATAAAAGGTTGTTGAGACCTAAAAAGAAACCAATTACAATAGATAGTAACAACATTTTAGGGGTGAATTTTGTAAATGGTTTTCTATGAGTTGATTTAAAAACATAAAAAGGTAAATAAATAGGGAGAAGGAGAAGAGGGAATCCAGCAGATTGGACCCAAGTTGAAACCCATCGACTATCACCTTTGTGATTAAAATAGAATTTTGAGACTAGGGATGATGAAATTGAGCCAATAAAAAGTAACATATAGTTAATTACTAGAAGAAACATGTTATAACTAGTGTTTGTTTCTTTTGAAAATCCTGTCTCAACTTCATGACCTAAAAATTCCATTGAATGAAATAAACAAAGAAACAATGAAAATTTGGACTCGATCGTTAGGGTGGATGAATGGGGGCTTTTGGTGAGTATATATAGTGACTCAGCTATGATATAATAATAGAGATTTACTTACCAAGAATACTTTTACTATATATTTTGGAATGAATATAATTCTAAATTTTATTTCGGTCAAAGATTGAAATCAGATCATAGAATTTTATGATTTGTCTTTATAAAAAGTTCACTTATTTAGAAGGTTGCAATTATATAATTTTACCCTTAATAAAAAAATATTTAAATAATTTTCTTTTTTTCTTACAAGAGTTTTAGTTTATTCATAATTATATAAAGACCTAGAACATTCCGAGTTCACTAAACTTTTACTTACACTATCCCTATGTCGTCCCTTAAACTCTTTAAAATCCAAGAAGCGACATTTAAATAATTCGTCAATATTAATAAATTGAATATATAATAGGAAGACAAAAAAAATTTATCTTCCTTAATTTGCATCAAAGAAATCAAATAAGAAAATATTTAACAAGTAAATAAAAACGGATTAAGTATCTTTTTGCTCATATCATTCGGTCATTACTCACTAAAATGTGCATTAGTCATCATCATCATGCATGTTCATATGTAATATTGGATACTCAATTAGCCTATTTTTTATCAGCCGAAAGGTTTTTGCTTAGGCTTGTTTTTTATTAAATTTAAAATTTAAATTTTATGAATTGAATTACTTTAAGTAAATAATTTTCACATATAGTTTTAATTTGTTTCATGAGATTTATACCTTTTCATTTTATAACTCTTTTTTTTTTTTTGTATTTTGTATTTCTTTTTTCATTTACAATATATATTGTTATATATCAAGTCTTAAGAAGAATGTATTTTTTCTTCTTTGTCTTTGTATTTTTACTTGGACTATAATTAGTTTAGATTCTTAAACTTCTAAAATATTTATATTTGTTAGCATAGAATACATACGTGCATTGCACGTGTACGAGAATTAATACTTTAAAAAGAAAAAAATTATTTTAAAATTGAAACTCATTAATAAAAAAATAAAATTATTTGATAAAATATATCAAAAAAAAATATTGGAAAGAATCCAAATCCAATATAATAAAATACAACAGTGCATAATATAAGGAGTTTGCATGACGGCGTTAATGGCCGTTAATATTTTGGGAGGGGTTATAATGTTTGAGGATAATTTTGGTTGGAATAACGTAATTTCAACTTTGTTAATGTATTTGGGGATTTTCTTCGTATTTGTTTGGAATGTATATGAAGATGAAGGAGGAAGAAGAAATATGAGTCTTTAGAGAAGTTGATTAATAATGATAACGATAAAGATGATGGAGATGAAGAAGAGAATATGACATAAATTGTAACGGATAATACATTAGGACGACGATGCCTTTTTGTTATTATTTTTATTAGTAGTATAATAGTTGGTCATATTGCATTTTTATTTTTGTTTTGAGTCAGTGTTTTAGTATTGTCGTGTATCTAAATTCTAAAATCCTCCATTTGAAGACAATCCCTTGTAACAAACTAAATGGAGAATGGCAAAAAAAGAAAAAAGTTGAGAAGAAAAGAACTTCATTTTACATTTAAAATAACTTTTATACTTTTATTTGGACTATAATTTAGTTCAAACTCTTAAACGTTTACTTGTTTGTTTGGATAGAATACTCACGTGCAATGGACATGTTCGAGAACTAATATTTTTTTAAAAAACAAATAATTTCAAAATTTTTATCTTTTGAAACTCATTCATAAAAAATAAAATTATTTGATAAAATATATATAAAAAGATATGGGGAAAAGAATCCAAATCCAATACATGTAAAAGTATAAGGTGTGTAGATTTTTAAAAGGGTAAAAAGAAAAACAATTTTTTAGTATTGATCTATATTTCCTCACTAGTCTACCTTTATATAGCCAAGCCCCTATATATATATATACCAAAAGCATCTTTTTCTCTATATAAGAAACCCCTCACCACCACCACCCCAATCCATCCATCCATCCAAACCAATTAATCTAAATTTTCTTTCAATGGAGTTTGTATCTCAACCCCAACCACAAGAACATGATGATCAAAGAAGAAATCTAAAAGATTTAATGATCATTGACAATGAAAATAGTGATGAAATTGTCCAAATCCAAATTATACATGAAGAAGCAAACATGAGTACTAGTAGTGAAACCACTAATAAATGCTACCTATTTCTTCTAGGTATGAACTATATGTTACTATTTATTGGCTCAATTTCATCATCTTTACTATCAAAATTTTACTTTAATCACAAAGGTAATAGTCGTTGGGTTTCAACTTGGGTCCAATCTGCTGGATTTCCTCTTCTCCTCCTCCCAATTTATTCACCTTTTTATGTGTTTAAATCAACTCATAGAAAACCATTTACAAATTTCACACCAAAAATGTTGTTACTTTCTATTGTAATTGGTTTCTTCTTAGGTCTCAACAACCTTTTATTTTCTTGGGGTAATTCTTACCTCCCCGTTTCGACTAATTCTCTTGTGTTATCGCTGCAGCTAGTCTTCACTCTTATCACTTCAGTCATTATTGTGAAACAAAAGATTACATTCGCGAATCTCAATTGTGTTTTTTTACTAACGCTCAGTTCAGTACTATTGGCCTTGGGTTCGAGTCATGACAAACCAAAGGATTTGACAAAAACAAAGTATTTCATAGGATTTTTCTCAACGATTGGTGCTGGATTATTGTTTGCTATTTATCTTCCATTAATGGAAAAAATATATAGACAAGTTTGTTGCTATTCTATGGTTGTGGAAATGCAAATGGTGATGGAATTATCAGCTACCGTTTTGGCCACGTTAGGAATGATTATAAACGGTGGATTTTATGAGATGAAAAAAGAGGCCAAAAATGTGTTCGATTTGGGTGAAAAAACATACTGGTTAACGGTGATGGTTAACGTGTTGACGTGGCAGTTTTGTTTTATGGGTACTGCTGGGATGGTGTTCTTGTCAAGTTCATTAACAGGAGGAGTTTGCATGACGGCGTTAATGACGGTTAATGTTTTGGGAGGGGTTATAGTGTTTAAGGATAATTTTGGTTTGATTAAAGTAATTTCAACTTTGTTATGTATTTGGGGATTTTCTTCGTATTTGTATGGAATGTATAAGAAAATGGAAGAGAAGAAAGATGATTCTTTAGAGAAAATCATTATTCATAATGAAGAGAAGAATATGACAACGGACGATGCATGATGTTTTTGTTCTTGTTTTTATTACTAGTATAATAGTTAGTCATATTGCATTTTTATGTTTGTTTTGAGTCAGTGCTTTAGTATTGTCGTGTTCTAAAAATCCTCCATTTGAAGACAATCCCCTTTGTAACAAACTAAATGGAGAATATAAAAAAAAAAGTTCATTTTACATTTTTTTGCCTTTCTTTCTTCTCATTACTTCTTAATTACATGCTTGATTTGAGTTCATGCAACCAGTATGATTATAAGAAAACTGACTGTTTATTATCGATATGATAATGTCATATCTTGGCGAATAAATATGAGAGAGAGATTGTAAGGGTATACTCTCCATTCTCCGTTTTCTAAATATGAGAGAGAGATTGTAAGGATATACTCTCCATTCTCAGTTTTCTAAATATGAGAGAGAGATTGTAAGGGTATACTCTCCCTTCTCCATCTTGAAAGCGTTCTTTAAACATTTTGACAAAATGATTAAACTCTTTCTTTTTAAGAACTAAAAAGATACCCTCACATAATTAAATATTTACATGTTTGTATTACATCATGTTTATTAATGACCAAACACCAATAAGTGGAATTATTTAGATGTTTTAGTAAAAGAAGATCTACTTTGAGGATTTTGTTTACTTCACTGATCTTATCATTAGCACAAATGACTTAAATCCAAATCCAATCAGTTAGACAAGAAGACACAAGAATATATATCTAAATTTTGTAAAAACATAATTAAGGACATTAAGTAAAAAGATAACTCTTTTTTGAGTATTAATAGGTTATAAATCGATAATTATTTTAATCGTTTTATTTAAATAATATCCACCGATCACTTTAATATACATATTTTTTACGAATACCTAATATTACATAACTTTCGGGTAAAATAATATATATCTTTCTTGCTTTTGCATTCAAATATATACAACTGATACTTAAGTTAAGTTTAACATGTGATTCAATTATATATGACTGAAACAGACTTATATATGAAAAAATTGAAAAGTTGTTAAATGGTTAACACAGTCTTTAATTAAGTATGAAGTTTAAACTTGACCGCACCTTCTTTTCCATTTTAAGGTATAGATTAAATATTAAAAATTTACCTTTTTTGTCAATTCTGTTGAGGACCTTTAACTTTTAATAACGTGAAGATAATTGTACAAGTCATATATGTGTATAATTAGATGGGACTAAAAAAATACTATATTTGGCAGAAAGTTCAAGTTATCCACATAGATGATAAAAAGAGATTATCATGTTGTAATAATTTAAACACATGGCATTTTATTAAGTGGTAAATGATGTTTCCTTATTTATTGTCGTAGAAATATTTAGCGACAATTAAATTAGTGTTATTACATTTAAAATTACATAAATCTTTAATGATATTTATATATATAGAAGACTTATAAATATTTGTATTATATTTTCACCGCTACATAATACAATTGTCGCTAATTGAAATGTCTACTATCATAAAATGTCTAATTTTGTTATAGATTGTGTGACTACTTGATTTTAAGGCCCAACCCTTATTTGTGAGGTTAGGCCAATATATTTCGAAAAGGGTTTCTATTTATTTATTGAATAGAGATTATAATTTGTAGATATCATGATCATGAGTTAATTATGAGCATTATGAAGATATATCATTGAGTGTCGTAGCTAGCTGAGTAGCTAGCTAGTGCTTAATATCATAACTATATATTTAATTTTATGATATCACTCACATGTAAAAGTTTTTTATGTCAATCATATCACACAATTAGTTAAGAAGTTATTAATCATATATATATATATATATATATATATATATATATATATATAATATATATATATATATATATATATATTCCAAAACCTAATATATTAGTTAGAATGTTAGAAATTTATTATAATTTCTACACTAGAGTTCTAATTTGGATCTTTTTAAAGTGATATGCTTCCGCTTGTTATTGTCATAATTTTATATGTAATTAGACATGTCGATAAATATATTTGTTTTTTGTGTTTCTACGGTTGAGATCCTATACATCATTGTGCCATCCATTTTGGAATTTGTTATTTAATGGCACTATAATTGTACAAAGATTTATAAGATCACTTGAAGTTAGGTCATGTAATACTATATACGAATCATTTTCTTTCCTTAAATATTTTCTAACTTTTTTCAAATTACATCTCCGCTACTTTATACATTTAAAGTTATAAGCAATATTCTATACATAAGTTTTAGCCATTACAATCCTCTATATAACACTTCAAATAAGATCACAATATTTTTTTCGTTTTTTATGGTTGGTGATTCACAATAGACTATCCACTTCTCAAATACTTATATTAAAAGACATTTGTGAATTTGGCACATGTGAGATAAACAAAGGAAATACATTGGAATTTCTTGGTAATTCTGACTAATCCATGGCTAAAACACTGATTTTTTAATTTATTGCTAAATTTAATAGTGAAATTTTATTCAATCGCTAATTTCTCGTTTGAAATTGGAGACACCGTTGAAACATGTTCTTAGGGAAGCCGACAGACACATCAATTTAGAAAGTTAAAACAATCTAGGTTATTTTAAAAATTTACAAATCTTTTTATGTGATGAATAAGAAAAAATAATTCAGAAATAAATTTTTAGTATATGTCAAAGTCTCTATTTGAGAAAAGTACTTTATAATCATATCCCAATAATCATAAATTATATAAACTTATGGTCGAAATACTAATCTCAATTAATAAAACTTTCATGTTTTATATTTAAAAAAATGACAGTATTCATGCCTCTCTATAGAAAGGAAAAAAAAATAAAAAATCAATAGAGGAGTGAGTATTTATTTTTGTTATCCATTCTGTTACCAACTCTTAACCGCAAAAATGCTCTATCTCTACTAAATAAATAAATATTCCACCGTCTCCAATGGCGCTTCAGCTGCCATTCCCACTCATCTCTTCCTCCTTATCATCATCAGTACCATTGTTAACTTCTTCAAACTGCAAAATTTGCTCAATTTCCATCTCACCCTTTACACATAAACGCCTTTTATCTCACTCCAATCTACAAAATTTTGGATTTAGTAGCAGAGGCAGAAGCAATTCTCTGTTTGTGAGTCGAGAAGACACCCAATTGACTAATGAGGAAGAAAGTTCCATTTCCACTGCTACCCAACAAGATGACGAGGACCCAGATCCTGAATCCCTTGAATATGTTTCTCAAATTAAACGAGTTTAGTCTCTTTCTTTTTGTTTTTTGGGCTTTCACCCAATCCGGATTCTGATGTATATAGGGTTGTAAATTTTGTAGGTGTTGGAGCTTCTTAAGAGAAATCGGGATATGCTGTTCGGTGAGGTGTGGATTTTACTTTTATCTTTTGAATTTTCTACAATATTGTAACGAGGCTGTCTACTAGTATAAGCTCACTGCATACCAAATTTGTAATGTTTTGTGCAAATTTTCAGTTTTATTCAGCTAATGTTATCTGAAAGATGTTGGTTCCTCTTACTTAGAGTTAGAACTAAAAGCTTGTTTACATTAGCTTCCTCTGCTTCTTCAAGTTCCATTTGTTGCTTTACATTTTGATAGAGATAGGTGCTTGCAGCTGGCTCGTTATCTAATAAATGAGCCTTCATGCCCTAATTAAGAAACTAAACCAACACTTGTCATTTTGAACAAAAAAGGGTATATTTTTAGTGTTTGAAGTGGACGAACAAATAACATGCACAACTGAGTTTCATGCCATCATGTGTATAGCTCTGGTCTTTGTGAGGCGATCTTTTTCTTTCAATACGGGACCTGTAAGTCCATGTAGGAGTAAGCGGGAGATTTAGACAAAGAGACTTAATTTGTTTGTTTTGCCTTTCAGTACTGAAATGAAATGGACTTGAATACAGTGGAATGGATACTAACGATTCTCACAGTCAAACCCAACTAACTTGGGATTCAGGAATAGTTGATTAATTAATTGATTGGTAGACTGTTTTAGTTAACTATCTCGATGGGGTAATTTAGATGTCAAATTGTTTCTAGATTGACTAAATCCTTTGGGTTTATTACAGGTTAAATTGACTATAATGATTGAAGATCCCAGGGACATTGAGCGAAAGCGGCTTCTTGGCATTGACGATGAAAATGCTCCCACAAGGGATGACCTAGCTGCCTGTTTAGAAGAAGTAAGTATTTGCTCCACAAATGCCTCAAATCAACTATGGCTTTTTACTCGGGAGGCTTCTCCGGAACTATATTTCTTCTTGTTGCGATCGAAGTTGTAATCTGGTTCTGGAAGTGTGACCTGGAGCTATGATTTGGACTACTAAGCACCCAAGTCTGTTGGTTCCAGATGTTACCTGAAATATAGGATATCTAGTTAGAATGCTCATATGCTTATGATCCAAGCCTAGTTGATAAATTGATTGACAATAAGAATAGAACAAATGAGACCTGTGTCGAATATTTCATAACATCGTGAATCAGATAGATATTTGAATCACGCTGATAGAAAGTTTTCTCAATTGAACAGAGGTTCTCGATGACAACGCAATACCAAAATTTCCATATATGGACCGATAGAAGATGTTATTTGAGGTTTTTTTTTGCGAAGAACAAACGTGATAGCCGTAGATGACATTTACATGCAGATTTCCAAATATTAACGAAGATAAAATTTCAGCATGGTAGATACATATTCATATATTCTGACAATGTGATAGTTGAGTTTAACTAGCAATATGGAGAAAATATGAAAATGAACCTGAATAGGTAAAAATAAAAGTTTGATGCGCTCAAGGAAGATAATTTAAATGTTACTATCTCCATCTCAATTTATGTGATGGTGTTTGACTAGCCACAGAGTTTAAGCAAGAAAGATAGACTTTTGAAGTTGTAGTTTAAAATAAGCCATAGATATTTGAATCACGCTGATTACATACATCCCTAATGCAGACCTGTGTCGAAGATTTCATAAACATCTTGTTTAATTATTTCTTTCTTAATGTTGCAGTACATGGTTCTAAGTATATATTTTCTAAGGCCTTGCTAAATCCTTTATTATAATTTTTTTTGTTGAAGATAAATGAAGGAGAAGTACCAAAAGATCGGGTTGCTCTGCAGATGCTTGCGGAAGAGATGAATTCATGGCCTAATTTGGAGGTATTACTGTGACATCAAACATTCTTCTGGGCACAATCCTACAATTAAGCATGATAGTCAACGCTCACAGTTCATCTTCCATCCTGTGCGGCAGAAAAAACACTTACTTTTTTAGTTTGGGAGGGGAGGAGGGGCTGTGAAGTGGCAATTCAGTTCTCTGTAAGGTGGCTTGATTGTTTCTTCCATAGCACTAGGCCAACAAATGCATTACTAGGTTCACTTGTGTCTCAAAGTCATCCATAAACAATCAAATATTTTGATTTCACAATTTTACTCAACTGCACTGCATAGTAGGTTGACAAACACACTATATGCTTTTTGAAGCAGTTTTATGCAGTTATCAGTCGTTCTAATAAAATGTGCCAGTTTTTAATAGCCAGAATCAGTTGACGTACTTAATGTTGGGGTGGGAGGTGGGGAGAGACTGCAATAGCATTACTCAGGTTATTATCGAAGATCGAGACATGTTACGATCCAAACCATGGATAAGAAGTGGTCTTGATTTGCATTTCAAATTAAAAATATTTCAACAAGATACTACTTCTTTAGCTAGACTCCTTTTTATAGTTAGTCAGCTAAAGTAAATGAGATGGCCTCTGATAAGAAATTTAATTTTCTTCTGTTCTAAATGAGGGATGTATACTGCTCGGGGAGAATCTAAATAATTTGACATATAAGTCGAGTTCTTTTCCTAATAAAAGTTAGCTTGAATGGCTTGGTGATATGTTAGTGAAATTTTATCAGTTTACACCAATCAACAGAAAGCAAATTCTAACCATCCAGTCCATGGTGTTGAATTAAACCTTTAATTCCCAAAGTCAAATACGCTGATCAAAATAGATGTTTTAATTGCATTGGAATTTTTAACACTGATTTATTGGTTGAATAGTTTCTCGTCAAGTTTTGATTTCTGGACAGTTTTATATCTTTCCCAAACCATTTTCTCCTTTTCTGAAAAGTAGCAGAAATCATTTCTTTTTTCTTTTCTTTCTTTTTGGAAGTTCGTACTCCAGCACTATTTTCTTTCATGCATTAAGCTTTTACATGAAAGAAAATCTTGATTTATTTTTTTCATTTCTTGAAATCAAATGAGACTCCTTGATTGATTGTACATCCCCTGGGAATGCGATGTCTTTGTAGTGGCACCAATTTCATCATTCAGACAATTAGTAGTTATACTGTATTCTTTTTGGATTTAGGTTGAAGCCTTGAAGCAAAATAAGAGCAGATCCCTGTATGCAAAAGCCACAGACACTGGTATTGATCCAAAAGAGGCTGCTAAGCGGCTCAAGATTGACTGGGATTCAGCAGCTGAGATTGAGGAGGCAGCTGATAGTGACGAACCAGACGTTCCTCCAATTCTGGTTAGTCGCCGATATAAATGCTTAGATATTTCTCTGGTTATTCCTCATGTTCTGATTGTTCATTAGGCTGGCTAAGTTCTATTTCCGATAATCAGCTTGCAATTTAAATGGAGTACGTTAAATGCACCAACTTTTACATGTTATTGAGTGAATACCTGGCAAAACAACTAGTTCACTTTTCTTGAAAAGTTAAAAGTATCAGATCATGACTAATCCTGTTTGGCCAAGCTTCTGAGAAGCCAAAACCCAAAAGTAACCTTTTTTTTTTGAAAAAAAAAATGCTCATTTTAGATAGTAAAGGTGTTTGGCCAAGTGAAAAAGGTAGTTTTTTCCCGTGAGCACTTTTGGAACCTTAGCATGCACAAATTGTTGCTACAATATGCACAAATTCTTTCTAAATTTATTCACAAATTGCTATTTCGACAATACTTGTCGAAAAGCACTTTTGACGAAAATAGTTTTTGAAAATAAGGTGTTTTGGAAGCTTGGCCAACAGTCTATAGATCAAGCTTAGCTGGTAGGCCAGAAAAAAGTTAGCTTCATGGAAGGTTATAATCCTGGTAGAATAAAGCATCGCCGCAAAGAGCTCAAATCTTTTCAGATGCATATATATAATATAGCTCCATCAAGTAGTAATTATGGAAAATTCTCTTAACTGTAGGTTTTAGTTTTAGACTATGTGCTTGATTAGCGAAATCAGGTGCTTATTGAGATAAAACTTAAATCATAAAAGCTAATTGTAATATGGAACTTTGCTAGATATGTTGCTGTCATTACCGCTTCATTTGGAGCTGGTTCTGACGAGGGACATTTTCGTGCAGGGATATGGAGCTTTATACTTGGTCTCTGCATTACCAATCATCATTGGCATCTCTGTTGTGTTGATTCTGTTCTATAATTCTCTACAGTGATACACCTTTTGGCATTTTTGCAGGGTGGATAAATTGTCAGTGTACACGATTTGTCCTTCGAATCATAACAATAGTGGATACTTAAATTTTGTTATAGAAAATGTATGATTGTATCAGTTGTAATATAAGAGCTCATGATGTATTTTGAGTAAAGTCTCCCCTCTCCAGGCATCAAATTCATTATACATATACTTTGTGAATGTGTGTTTTAGCTATATGTATGCAAGTGAATCAGTTAGATCTCTTGCATAGGCGACATTGTCGTTTTGTCTCATCTCAATAATTTAGTTAGTTGTATAATTCTATTATATTCAACCGTGTGATTGCACGTTCATTTTATTAAACTTGAGTTTAAAGTCTGAATTAAGTTGTCTAAAATATAGCAACTCATGTAGTCACCAGACGTTAATATAAGAATATTTAGAGATTTTCTTTATTCTTTTTGAGTTGATGGATGATGGAAGGTACAATAAATACTGAACCTTTGTCAATTAGCTAGGTTTGTGCATAAAGAAGGTACTTTTGTTTCATACTAGAACTTGTTGTCCACTTAGTTGATGCTAATTAAGTCAAAGTATCACATATAATTATATTAATGAGATTTGTTTTCCACACACGTTGGGACAAGAAGACGTGACAATCATAACTAATTAAGATACAATACAAAGACATGTCTCCCACAATATCTATGCTTAGCTTTCTCCCCCTTAAATACCTAAAATCTATAGTTGATGGACATCTCCATTCTCACTCAACTTTCAAACTCCAAACTTCAAATATGCCTTCATTCATAAATGTTCAAGATTCAAATGAATCTGAGTTCCCCATTTCATTGAAAGAATCAAAAAAATCTGACATTTTAACAATTCCTCTGCCTATGCCACCATCAAAGAAGTTCTTGAGCAACAGCCTTCCAAACTCAACAACTTCATCACCTAGATTTGCATCCAAGAAAAAGTCCAAAAACCAACCTTCTCCTCTCTCCAACAACCCTTTGGCTAGACAACACTCTGTGGCACTGGCAAACCTCGAACGGTTGAAAGAAGACCACTTAAGGAGGAGCAAGTCATGTGGTGAAGGAAGATCAAGCGCGCCACCCGATAAACATGTTGTTGGATTAATCACAAAGGTAATGAATAATAGTAGTAATAGTAGTGTTAAACATGTTGAGGAAAGCAAAGTAGATAAAGCAGAATCTATTGATCAGAAGTTCAAATGTGGTGCTATGTGTTTGTTTATTCCTGGTTTAGGAAAAGCAAAACAAGTGAGAGCCAGGAGGGTAGAAATAGAAACTGAAATAGTACACAGTGTATCAAGAAAAGTGTCATTGGAGAAATTTGAATGTGGATCATGGACATCATCAGCTATAATCAATGATGAAGAAAATGAAAATGATGATTCCAATCTCTTCTTTGATCTACCAATTGAGCTAATCCAATGCAGTGATGATAAGGACATGACTTGTTCACCAGTAACAACTGGATTTGTTTTTGACAAGGAACCAAAAGGGGTCCTAAAGAACATCACCACAGCAAAAACTAGTGAGTCGCGCCATGTTCGCTTTTCTACCTCATCCCCTGACCCTGACTCTGACTCTGGCTTGCCTACGTCCTGCATGACTCCTCGCATGCGCAAGGCAAGGGAAGATTTCAATGCACTCCTAGAAGCCCAATGTGCATGACCCAACGCGGATCCAAGTCCAACCACATGTTTTGGGTTTGACAACGTTTTAAGCTCGAACCCTACATATATATACTTCTTATGTTTCAATTTGTTTTGTCGTACTTTCCTTTTTAGTTCGTTTTTAAAAATAATGTCTCTTTCTTTGGCAACTCTTAACTATGCATATGACATGTTTAAACTTGCAATGTATATGACATGATCCTTACGGGTATTTCACCTGTAAAGATATATTTCATGTTCTAACAAACTCTTCTAATATAAAATAAAAGCAAATTAATAAAATAGAGATTAAACAAAAGAAAACATAGCATAATAAAAAGAATAGTTTGTGATATCCAATCCATTACCATGATATAAAGAGAATTAACTTAGACATGAATTTTAAGACTTCATTTTTCGATATCAAAATTTATTTTTTCAACAATCATATATTTTTATAAAAGAGAACTTTGTGCCAGCCTATATGGCGCTACCATAAATCAGAAATTCCTTTTAATTTATTTATTTTCAAAACTAGCTTTCCCTTTACATGAAAAAGTTGTGATTTTAATAAAGCGTTGTGACTTTAATGAAGAATTGTGATTTCTATGAAAAGTTGTGATTTTTATGAAGAATTGTGACTTTAATAAAATTTGTGAGTTTTATGAAAAGTTGTGACTTTAATGTAGAGTTGCGACTTCTATTAAAAGTTGTGACTTTAATGAAAAGTTGTGACCTTTCCGAAGGGTTGCAACTTTTCCAAATAATTGTAACCTTATCGATAAGGCACAATAATCATTTGTTCACACTACCCTTTGTTATCTATAAATAGAGGAATTTCTTCTCATTTTAAAACAACGTAAAATTTGAACCTCCTCTTCTTCTTCTTTTTCACAATAATATATTTGTGTACTTTGCTCATGTTGAGTGGCTTACTGACACCATTGCTTATGTTACAGATCCTGGTTTGTATTTTACAGTCACTGATTTATGTTTATGTTTATGTTTATGTTATTAAGACTAAATATATGATAAGATATAATAATATTCATTTGCCTTTACATTAAGAAACTTTTGTTACTACGTAATCTTATATATACAGTAATATATTGTTTTATTTTTAATGATTGGTAGGTTTTAAGTATTATTTTATAAATTCCATGATACTAAATTCTAGCGCAAAGCATGGGTAATTTTATATATTGACATAATTTATAACATTTATATATACTATTTCATTTGGGAAGTTAAAGTTCATTACATTTGGGGAATTCAACAACTTGTATTATTTTTTTCTTTAAAGTACTTATTAGTGGCAACTTTGATGTTCGCTAAAAGCTTTACAAGTCACCACTAAAAGTACTTATTAGGCAACTATGATTGCCGCTGAAGCTCTAATAGTCACCACTAAAAGTACTTATTAGTGGCAAGTTTAATTGCCGCTATAAGCTCTAAAAATCGCCGCTAAAAGTACTTATTAGTGGCGACTTTAATTGCCGCTAAAAGCTCTAAGCCACTAAAAGTACTTATTAGAGGCGACTATAATTGCCGCTAAAACCTCTATTAGTCGTCACTAAAGTGATTATTAAAAGCTCTATTAGTCGCCGCTAAAAGTACTGGCGACTATAATTGCCGCTAAAAGATTTATTAGACGCCACTAAAAGTTATTATTAGTGGCGACTTTAATTGCCGCTAAATGCTCTATTAGTCGCCACTAAAAGTATTTAGTGGCGACTTCAATTGCTTTAGGCGGCAATATAGTTGCCACAAATAAGTACTTTTTGTGGCGACTAATTAATCTTTTAGCAGCACTTATAGTCACCACTAATAAGTACTTTTAGTGGCGACTAAAAGAGCTTTTAATAATCACTTTAGTGGTGACTAGCGGCAACTAAAGTTACCACTAATAAGTACTTTTAGTGGAGACTAATAGAGCTTTTAGCGGCAATAAAAGTCGCCACTAATAAGTTCTTTTAGTGGCGACTACAAGAGCTTTTAGTGGCAACTAAACTCGCCACAAATAATAACTTTTAGTAGCGACTTATAGAGCTTTTAGCGGCAACTAAAGTCGCCATAATAAATACGACTAATAGAGCTTTTAATAATTACTTTAGTGGCGACTAGCGGCAACTAAAGTCGCCACTAATAAGTACTTTTAGTGGCGACTAGTAGAGCTTTTAGCGGCAATTAAAGTCGCCACTATTAAGTACTTTTAGTGGCGACTACTAGAGCTTTTAGCGGCAACTAAAGTCGCCACTAATAAGTACTTTTAGTGGCGACTAAAAGAGCTTTTAGCAGCAACTAGAGTCGCCACTAATAAGTACTTTTAGTGGCGACTAAAAGAGCTTTTAGCAGCAACAAGAGTCGCCACTAATAAGTACTTTTAGTAGCCACTAAAAGAGCTTTTAGCAGCAACTGGAGTCGCCACTAATAAGTACTTTTAGTGGCAACTAGAAGAGCTTTTAGCGGCAATTAAAGTCGCCACAAATAAGTACTTTTAGTGGCGACTTTCAGAGCTTTTAGCAGCAACTAGAGTCGCCACTAATAAGTACTTTTAGTGGCGACTAGAAGAGCTTTTAGCGGCAACTAAAGTCGCCACTAATAAGCACTTTTAGTGGCGACTAAAGAGCTTTTAGCGGCAACTAAAGTCGCCACTAATAAGTACTTTTAGTGGCGACTAAAACGAGCTTTTAGCGGCAACTAAAGTCGCCACTAATAAGTACTTTTAGTGGCGACTAGAAGAGCTTTTAGCGGCAATTAAAGTCGCCACAAAAAGAACTTTTAGTGGCGACTAAAAGAGCTTTTAGCGGCAACTAAAGTCGCCACAAATAAGTTCTTTTTGTGGCGACTAAAGAACTTTTAGCGGCAACTAAAGTCGCCACTAATAAGTACTTTTAGTGGCGACTAAAAGAGCTTTTAGCGGCAACTAAAGTCACCACTAATAAGCACTTTTAGTGGCGACTAGAAGAGCTTTTAGCGGCAATTAAAGTCGCCACAAATATGTACTTTTAGTGGCGACTAGAAGAGCTTTTAGCGGCAATTAAAGTCGCCACAAAAAGTACTTTTAGTGGCGACTAAAAGAGCTTTTAGCGGCAAATAAAGTCGCCACAAATAAGTACTTTTTGTGGCGACTAAAGAACTTTTAGCGGCAACTAAAGTCGCCACTAATAAGTACTTTTAGTGGCGACTAAAAAGAGCTTTTAGCGGCAACTAAAGTCACCACTAATAAGCACTTTTAGTGGCGACTAGAAGAGCTTTTAGCGGCAATTAAAGTCGCCACAAATAAGTACTTTTAGTGGCGACTTTCAGAGCTTTTAGCAGCAACTAGAGTCGCCACTAATAAGTACTTTTAGTGGCGACTAAAAGAGCTTTTAGCGGCAACTAAAGTCACCACTAATAAGCACTTTTAGTGGCGACTAGAAGAGCTTTTAGCGGCAATTAAAGTCGCCACAAATATGTACTTTTAGTGGCGACTAGAAGAGCTTTTAGCGGCAATTAAAGTCGCCACAAAAAGTACTTTTAGTGGCGACTAAAAGAGCTTTTAGCGGCAAATAAAGTCGCCACAAATAAGTACTTTTTGTGGCGACTAAAGAACTTTTAGCGGCAACTAAAGTCGCCACTAATAAGTACTTTTAGTGGCGACTAAAAAGAGCTTTTAGCGGCAACTAAAGTCACCACTAATAAGCACTTTTAGTGGCGACTAGAAGAGCTTTTAGCGGCAATTAAAGTCGCCACAAATAAGTACTTTTAGTGGCGACTTTCAGAGCTTTTAGCAGCAACTAGAGTCGCCACTAATAAGTACTTTTAGTGGCGACTAAAAAGAGCTTTTAGCGGCAACTAAAGTCACCACTAATAAGCACTTTTAGTGGCGACTAGAAGAGCTTTTAGCGGCAATTAAAGTCGCCACAAATAAGTACTTTTAGTGGCGACTTTCAGAGCTTTTAGCAGCAACTAGAGTCGCCACTAATAAGTACTTTTAGTGGCGACTAAAAGAGCTTTTAGCGGCAACTAAAGTCACCACTAATAAGCACTTTTAGTGGCGACTAGAAGAGCTTTTAGCGGCAATTAAAGTCGCCACAAATATGTACTTTTAGTGGCGACTAGAAGAGCTTTTAGCGGCAATTAAAGTCGCCACAAAAAGTACTTTTAGTGGCGACTAAAAGAGCTTTTAGCGGCAAATAAAGTCGCCACAAATAAGTACTTTTTGTGGCGACTAAAGAACTTTTAGCGGCAACTAAAGTCGCCACTAATAAGTACTTTTAGTGGCGACTAAAAAGAGCTTTTAGCGGCAACTAAAGTCACCACTAATAAGCACTTTTAGTGGCGACTAGAAGAGCTTTTAGCGGCAATTAAAGTCGCCACAAATAAGTACTTTTAGTGGCGACTTTCAGAGCTTTTAGCAGCAACTAGAGTCGCCACTAATAAGTACTTTTAGTGGCGACTAAAAAGAGCTTTTAGCGGCAACTAAAGTCACCACTAATAAGCACTTTTAGTGGCGACTAGAAGAGCTTTTAGCGGCAATTAAAGTCGCCACAAATAAGTACTTTTAGTGGCGACTTTCAGAGCTTTTAGCAGCAACTAGAGTCGCCACTAATAAGTACTTTTAGTGGCGACTAAAAGAGCTTTTAGCGGCAACTAAAGTCGCCACAAATAAGTACTTTTTGTGGCGACTATAAGATCTTTTAGCAGCAACTAGAGTTGCCACTACTAAGTACTTTTAGTGGCGACTAAAAGAGCTTTTAGCAGCAACTGGAGTCGCCACTAATAAGTACTTTTAGTGGCGACTAAAAGAGCTTTTAGCGGCAACTAGAGTCGCCACTCACTAATAATTATTAGTACTTTTACTGGCGACTAATAGAGCTTTCTGCGGCAATTGAAGTTGCCATCAATAAGTACTTTTGTGGCGACTAATAGATCTTTTAGCAGCAATTGATGTCACCACGAATAAGTACTTTTGTGGCGACTAATAGAGGTTTTAGCTGCAATTAAAGTCGCCACTAATAAGTACTCTTTGTGGTGACTAATAGAGCTTTTAGCGGCAATTGAAGTCGCCACTATAAGTACTTTTTAGCGGCGACTTTAATTGCAACTAAAAGTGATTATTAGTGGCGACTTTAATAGCAGTCGTTGCAACCTTAATTGCCGCTAAAAGATCTATGTACTTTTAGTTGCAACTTTAATGTCCGCTAAAATAACTTATTAGTGACAACTTTAATTTCCGCTAGAAGTTATATCAATGCCCACCAAAAGTCTTTATTAGTGGCAACTCTTATTGCCGCTAAAATCTAATAGTCGCCACTGAAAGTCTTTATTTGTTGCCAGTAAAAACCAACAGTAGTACCAACATTTGCGCCAAAAAATTATATAGTAATTGCCACTAAAACTCTTTATAACACCTGATATCTAGTGTTGTGAAAGTCATATTCTTTTCAATTAAAAAGTGTTCAGATCATCCTTTAGTGTTTGTGTCCGCCACTTAAATATAAAAATAAATAAATCTTATTCGGAGTTTTCTTTTAAGTTAAAGCTTTGTATTTAAGTCATTGATTTTATTCAGTTTTTAAACTTTTGTATGCTTGAGTTAGTCTTTCGCTTGTAGACATCTAATATAAATGTTTGCTGGGGGACCAACAATGGTTCTCGAGTACCGACCACTTCAAGTGTGTAGACTCAGGTCGTGAAAATATGAGTGTCACGTTCTGACATATATATTGGATCGAGTGTCACATTCCGACACACTAACAATTTGGATTCGGATTCCATAAGAGGACCATTGTGATTATTACATTCATGTCCATTGTCACTGATATTGAGAACTAGTATGATGCTCCTAAATGATAATTGAGGTGTGCATTTTGTATATGTAAGTTTAATGTGTCATGTTTATTTGTTATATGTCTTGCTGCTGAATAAATAGTGAATGTTCAGGCTCAATTGCGATGTGGTAGGGTCTAGGTGTTACTTTAGAAAAGTCGTATGTGCTCTTGAAAGTTGAGAATGAGGGGGTGTTCGTGTCATAAATGTTAAGTAGCTAGGTTTTACCTTGAAATGAATAGCAATTCTTGATAGAATAAACAATGGGTTCAACAGTTGGGTGGTGATGAAGAGAAAGGCTAAGTCGTGGGTGGTTAGCCGGATTTTTAATGGTTATTTTCAGGGTCTCCTCTAGGAGATAGAATAGTTAAGTTATGATCAAGAATGGAGCGAGTGAGGGGCTAGAATCAAGGGTTCTAGTATGTTTTAAGGTATTCGGAAATGGTAAAGGCAGGAGGATAAAGGTGGAGGGGTGATCGGTCTTATTCCATGTTTCCTACTTGTCGTTTTCTGTATATTATGTGGTGGATATCGAGTTGAACGATGATATCTGTCAGTACGTGTGTATACAGTGATATTATTCTTGTTATGCTTTTTGGGATGGTTTGGTTATAGGGCCAGTGATGTTTCATAGGTGAAGATGAAGACAATCTCCAAGAGCTCTTATTTTTCCTTCTATGTGGTGGGAGCTGCGTCATTGTTATTATGATTATACCTTGTAATCTTAGAAACTCTCGTACATGTTTAGACTAAATCCTTGGGGGTGTTGTTTATTTATATTTTGCGTTGGATGTCTAAACAACTCTTTATTTTATAGAAATTCCATAAATTTCTTTTATCTACAGTTTCCTTAAATTTCTGCAATTTTTAAATTTTTTGAGAACCGAGGGTTCTCCTACTTAGGTACTAGAGTAGGTGCTCGCACGACCCAGTGGATTGAATTTGAGATTATAATAGTGTAGGTTGTTTTTCTATTGATCTTCGACGACTCTCCTCTTTTATCTAAGCTTGACCGACAATACGAGCGAGCTCACAGATATGAAGTTTTTTTTTTAATTTCTCACATAAAATATTAATTTTATTAAATACACAAAATATAAACAAAATAAATATATCGTTATATTACTTCTTTTTTTCAAATTTATACCACTAAATAGAATTCTAACAATCGTTTATTAAAATAAACTATTAATCTCCTTCCCTATTTTTTCCTTCCTTACTCCCATGGTTGTTGTTTTTACTTTTAAAAAAAAGTACATGTTGGGAGTTTATTTTATAAGATTAGGACATTTGCAACTAATATGAATTGCTAATTTTTGTTTAATTAAGACATATCAAAGACGAATCAAATAATAGGGCACCGAACGGAAATTTAAAGTATGACTTAGTAAATGGTAATACACTAGTATTTTTTATTTCTTTCTTCCGTTCATTTTTACTTATATATTTTTATTTTTTCATTATATCACTTTTTTTAAAGTTATTTATGTCTTGACTTAACAATAAGTTTGAAAAAATTAAAAAAGATTTTGAATATTGTAATTTTAAACGAAAAAATCTAGTTTATATATTAAAATACCTTTTCCTAGAAAAGATATCTTAAATTTTCATAAATTTATGAAATATTTCTAAAGAATTCAAGAGATTTATTTTTATTTATTTATTTTTTGTTATAAATCACTTCAAATCAGTCATTAAAATTATTAATAGATTTTTCAAGTTGTTTTCATATGCAAATAAATTTCAATTTCTATAATCTATCTTCTAGTTTTGTTTCAATGCTATTTTTTTTTTGTTCTGTCTCAAAGTTAATATTATTTATGTCCAAACCTCCAATTATTTCCACCTTTACTAAAAGCATCATTATTAATAGGCACATGCAAGTTCAAGCAAAGGCATAGATTAAAAAAATGTTTAATTATAGTAGCCTTGCTTATAAAGTCAAGAAATTGCTTATCTTTTCTTTCCATGTCAGGTTTAATTAAATGATTTAAAGAATTCTAATAAAGCTCCTTCTGTCATCCACCACTTTTATAAATTATCCTCTTTTTTTTCTTCATAACATGAAAGCAAATCACTAAACGATGACAAGATATATAAGAATAATGTTAAATATAATTATTTATATTAATAATATTGATACTAATGATGTTAAAAAAAAAAATTTACGTGTTGTTGATTTGATATATTAAAAATAATATAAATTGTAGTATTTTTTTAAATTATTTATATATTAGAAAATATCTTTTACAAATATATTACAAAGAATAGAAAACGGATTTTGAAGAATATTATATATTTAATCATGTAAATGCATATATTAAAATTTGATACATTACTAATATCATAATTTTTCATATATTAATTCTATACATAGTAACACCAAGTAGAGTGTGCAATTAATACTCAAAACACATAATGCATGAGTTAAAACACAAATACAGACGACCTTCGATTTAAATTTTAAAAAAGTTAGATAAAAGTCAGCACATTATCTATCGAATTTCGAATCATATATCAGAACCTTAGTAATCTTTAATTAGTATAATATATTTTTTAAGAAAGCACCAACTAAATCATTATGATCAAGAATCCTCCCTAAAAGAAATGAATATAAAGTCAGTTGCGGTCCCTTTGGCAAAGCAAAAAATGATAATCATAACATAACGTCTCTATCTCAAAGCTCTTTCTAAAAAAGTTATTTATTTTACGTGCAATCTTCAAAATTTTCATTTTATTAATTTTTTAACCGTATAAATATCTAAAAAATTATTTAAATTACAAATTTCAAGTGAAAAATAAATTCTTAAACGTTAGTATAAGAGAGGGGGTGTTGGACCACCGACACCACCACCCAAATTTCAGCCAATTATCATTAAAAAAAGAAAGAAAAAAAAAAGGAACCGATACAGTGCATAGGGAAAAACCTTATTACTATAATAAATTAATATAAGAAGTACAAAACACCAATGTAAACCTATAATATTATACCAAAACATGTACCAGCGGTCTCTGTTGTTTCTATACCTAATTAAAAAAATGTTATCTTAAAATAACATAAAAATTTATCATACAGAAAAAGAAGTAAATATGGACTTCATTCACTATTGTCTAGTTTTTTGTAGTGTAGATCCGATCATCTTGAGCTCGAATCTCTTCACAGTTCCAGCAATGTCTCTCATGGTTGAGTCCACTTCATACGGGATTTGGTCAACGGTGATCATCGTGGCGTTGACTAGCTGTCGACATGGCTCCCTGTGTTGGGCTATGGTCCCATGATAGTGGAAATACTTGATCCTTCCTTCCGTCTTGTGAGTCGTCTTGCCCACCGTGTTTTGTGACATGTGCACCCCCGTTGCTATCACATTGCGCGGTTGCACCGCGTATTTCCTGTCCCTTCTTATTCCTCTCTTCACGTCCTTGTATACTAGTTTCTCAAATCCCCATTTCCTGCAGATGAAATCATTAGTAAATTGACTAGTTACAAGTTCAATCATTCGATAATACAAAAGCATCCAACAATACTAGTGTCCAATTTAAGAAATTAATCAATTATTTAAGATTTCAATAATAATAATACCAATCAATGCAAACTGACAAAATGCAACCTATTCAAATTAAAATTAATAACCTCAAAGTTAGGTTAGTTCAATTCACTGCAAATAAATATTGCTCTAGTTTAGCTAAGGTACAATAATGATCAAACATTGGATTCTCATCATGTTCTAAAGAAGCTATAGCTGCCACTTGGACCTCACAAGAACCAGAAATACAAAAATACTACTTGTTTAATCTCTGGTATGTGGTTAGAATTGCGTAATACCTATTCTTAGTGGAAGATTATAAGCACGTGATATAATAGTTGAGATACACGCAAGTTGACTCGATAAGAAACTTATTTTCTCCTTGGGCACCTAACTTTTGTAACCCATTAAGCATCTCAATTATTCAAGATTCAACCACCAGAGAAGTTTCATTCGTCACTAGAATACATGTTCAAAACCTACTTGTGGTCAAGTCTCTATCAAAGCATTTCATTATCAACCATCAAAGAACCTTTAAAGAAATACAAGTTTAGAACCACCAAAATAGTACTACTATGCTATTTCCTTCAACCAACGATTTAAGATTTCACCTATACTATTTAAAAATGTAACTATAGAGTTCGGAAACAACACTTACCACAAACTAAAATCTAGACACTTTTATCTATTTTTCGCTTAGAAGTATTGGGCAGATGCCAAATTCATAGTGTGATGAACAAGAATTGATGGAGCGAATAATCACAGTTGTCAATTATTAGATTCAGAAACATATCACATCTAGTATTAGGCAAACGATAAGCTAGTTACACAATGAATTCAGCTTAATTAACTTCTTCAAAATGCCAAAATCAACTTGATAATACTTTAATTGCCAATTGGTATTATTTCAAAGACCCCAAAAATTCTTCATATTCCATTTATTATACAACACGGGTCAATATAGTGTCCTGCATTGGGAATATTAGTTGTGAAAAATTGACTAGTTTACCAAAGAAATTAACAATAATCTTTTTAATGGATCTTCCATATTATGTCATTTTACATGTTCTATAATAATAATCATGCTTTTCGTGACTAATTCTTTCATATTATGTAATATATTATAATTATATGTTTTCAGTAACAGCATTTCTACACTCACATTTCATGTTATGTTATATGTTGATTGTTTTGTAACACTATTTCGCTATAGCAACCAAAAGAAACGATGCATTGAGAATACTGTTATACCTGTAGGATTTTCCGCGGTCGTCTTCTAAACAGAGCTTGTTGGACATTGGCATTTGTTCAATGGTGAACTGTGTATAATCCGATAACGAATCAACCACAGACTTAATAGTACTCTTCTTAGGTACAAATATGAACTCATCCACATCGAAGAAAAACATCCATTTGGCTTGAAATCTGTATTTATGCAAACAATCATTCACAATGAGAAATTGATTGTGATAATAGCCATCAAACCTTTCCTGATCTCTGATATCCTGTAGTGTAACATATCCTTTCTCAATCCATGGTTTCAACACCGCCATTACTCCTTCGTGTACACCTCCAGCATCATGAATTACAAAATGAGACTTCACTCCGAACAATCTAACGTGAAATGCAAGCCATTCCCGTACTCTCTGTGGACTCAAATTACCATACAAAGACGAACCGCAGTAGAGGAAATCGTACTTTGGTGGTTTATTGAATGTTGAAATGAAGTTTGTGAAATCTTTCTCTGATTCAGTTAAAGCCAAAAAAGTGTCGGTGACATTGAATTCACTATCGCCACCGCCATTAGTAGTAGCGTGAATCAGTAACTTTCCGCCGTCACTAACTGGGATTGGGAAAGTGCAATTTACAACTAATACAGTATACACTCTGCCATATCCCCAATCTGGAAGGATTTTGGTACCCGTAACATTAATGTGTTTGTGCATATTAGTATTGGGGATCCATTGACACAAATAACTGGGTTTTCCATAAACATGAAGAGGCTTGGAAGCTAAACCCATAACAGCAAAAGTATTAATTCCACCTCTATAAGCAGACATCAATATAAAATTATACGCAGCAGAACCAAATGGGTTGAAAGCACGCTTAATAACTCCATTTTCCAGTGCAGGCGGTGGTGGAGGCGGCGGAGGAACAGCGGTGGAGGCGTTAATAGCTGAAACTGAAACTGAAACAGAATCGAAAGATGGAACAGAAACACAAGTAGTTGAAAAACGAATAGGCATGAATTGAAGAATAGTGATAAGGGAAAAAAGAAAAAGTATAGCAGTAAGGATAAATTTGAGTTCAGCTGCACAATTCCATACAATACCAACAAACATTTTCCTCTCTTTCTCCTTGGTCATCACAAAATTGTACTAATAGAAATAACAGAAAATGGCAGACAAAGAAGAAGCAAACAAACAAGATTTTTACTCTCTGTTTTTGTATCAGAAATCTCTCTCTAATCAATGCTGCTTTTTTGGAATAGTGAAGGGAGGTTTATAATCATATATTTATGGAGATTATTTCATATTCAAAAAAGGAGACTCATTTTATTTTATTTTATTTTGGCTTTAATTATGCTATACATAGATTCTTGTCTAAGTTTATTTTATTAATTACCATATAAAAATGTATTTAGACAGCTAGATCTATTACTATATTTAACTAAGGTAAGTATCATTTATATAAGTTATTAATGGAGTATAATAACTATATAAAAAGTAATATTTCTCGCTCATTTTTACATATTCACTATTATTAAGAAAATGGTTGATTAATCTATTTCAATATACCAAGTTGATAGCATTATTTGTGACAAAAAGAGATAAAATCATATATTAAAATTTGCACGAAAATTTTAGGGTTTTTAGATTCAAATTCGATTTTGTATCAGGTTAACTTTTCAAATTAGTGGTGATGACCATTTATGAACTAACAGAGCAAACTTTCGATTTGATCGTGGAAGTCTTGTTTTATTCTTAATAATATTAAGAAAAATTAACGTTTTCTTTCATTTTTCATTTAGATTTGAAAGCTATATAATAGATTTGAAATTGTTTTTTTTTTCAAAAAGAAAAAAAAGATATTGAAAATCATTTGTTAAAAAATATAATTTTTTATAGAAAGAAAAAGAACTATTAAAAGTTTGTCTAATCTAGACTATTATGCTCAAGAACAATAATTAAACGGATCGATTATGTAAAATCCATCAAAGATTGTATTTAGACAATCTCATATTTGTAATAAACAATTAATAGTCAGTCTGGTAAAATGTTTGATAGGTTAAAAATGTTAATTTTTGTTTTTTGAAAAATTGTTTGAAAACAATTGGGGTAATTAATGAAGCTTTTGAGAGGAAATAAGGTGTGATAATTGAGAGATCATTGATTCATATAACAAAAAAATGTATTAATGTCTTAAAGTGAAGATGTGGTGATTAAACAGAATATATATAACTTAATTTTACTTTAACTTGTTAGTTATCCTTAAATAGTTATAAATTTATAATATTGCTCTGGTAGTTTCTCATCCATTAATATTTGGTACTATATTTTACTTTTTGCACTTTGATTATTATTTTATTTTGTTATTATTGTTTCCTTTAATAGTGCAACTATTATTATTTTTGGTCCAGGATATAAAAGTTTATCTGACCCATAATAATGCAAAGAGACAAAGGCGTGATGTGTCTAAGAAATTACAAATGATTTAATCGTCATATTTTATTATGTCGTCATCAATTTAATTAAGTGTATTTTTTTAAAAAAATATATATATATATTTAAAAATTACATAAAAGATATAAAAAAATTTAATTTTTTCATATTAACTTGATAAGAAATATGGCTTAAAACATTTTAAAAGATTATATAATTAACATGCAAAAATTGAAACAGATAAACTACTTTAGAGCAGGTAAAGCGTTGATTAAAGTTAAGAAAAAAGCATTTAAACAAACAAACAAACTCCTCATCCATAATTATATGTTTTGCTTAATATAATCAACTCTTAACACTTTTTATGATATCTTCAAATTAAATTGTTTTTTAATTGAATACCTTAATTTTTAATAAAATATTTAAAGTAGATATTTTTATTTTTAATATTGAATTTTCTTTACATATATTTTATTTTTAATTGTTTATTAGATAGTTAAGTATAATATATAAAATATATTAACTTTTCATTATGTACATCAATTGTATTAAAAAAACACTTGACTATTTAGTTATTTCATAAAAAGGGAACAATTTGATGCTCTAAAATTCTTGCTATAAGTTAAATTAGAAAAAAATCGAACCATAAAAATTTATCATAAGTGATTTTATCCCATATTTCTATATGAATTACTATAAAGCTCCTCTTCCATTAAGTTGTTTCATAATATCATTAAAATAGAATTAGTTATTTATGAAACATATTATTTCGAACTAATTGTACGTGCTACTATACTTAAAATTGATAAAAATACGTCATTTTAATTTTATGTACTTTTTTCAATACAATAATTCTACATGCTTATATTATCATCATTAATTTTCCTAATTTATTGATAGTTCGGTGTAATTCATATTGATTCTCGATTTCAATTTATACACTATGTATGTACATACATGTATTTTTTAAATTAATAAATGAGCTATGTAGTTGTAAAATATATTAGACTTTTTCTTGGCGGTGGAGAATTATCACCTCATGCAATACTAATTATGTACCACGTATTGCCCAATCCAAGTCCCTATCACCACCTCTCCAATCCACGGTCTAGCTCAAAGACGATTAATCGAACACTTTAATAGAAAAATTATTATATATATAAAAATTATACGATATATAACAAGTTAAAAATAATTTATATTCTTGAGTATTCTTAATAAAATTTCTAATTTTGCAAGTATAATCTTGAGCAGTTTAGGAAGAAAAGGTTTCCCTTTCCTTGGTAAGAGTACTAATGAATGTAATATATTAGTTGTTTTTCGTGTTTCTTTTGCTAGTTTCTATGTGATAGGTTCATGTCACAAGTTCCTATTTATTTACAATATCAATAAATAAAAAATGTTCATTTTTAAAAAATAATTGTGATCTATTTTCATTGTCAAATGAATTAATGAATACTACAAATTAAAGAGTATTTAACAAAATAAATTAAATTATTTTCATGAACAAATCAACAATATTACTCGGACATGGAGGTTGATAATCATGTTCATAATTGAAAAGGGAAATAAGCCACAATAAAATTAAAACTAAAAAATAATATATAAAACTTTTTTAAGGAACAAATTATTTTCATTCACATAATCAAACATAACTAAATCATACATCCAATATCTTCTTTTTTTTTCAACTAAAACCAAATATTGTACAAATAAAACACCTACTTCTTCACATACCTCTAAATTAACCACCAAAAAACAACTAAAAGGGTATATATATATGTGTGTATTACAATCTTAACAACTTATATTGGTTACTAGTTAAGTCACTGTCTTATATAACTAAACAATAATATATTAATTTTTGGTGTTAGTAAGTGAACTTTCACATAGCAATTGGTTTTTGAGTAGCACATTGGGCATGTCTTGGACAAGTGATAATGTGGTCATTGGTAAGCCCAACAGCCTGCATAAAAGAGTGTATAATTGTTGGGCCAACATATCTAAACCCTTTTTTCACCATATCTTTGCTCATTGTTTCTGATTTTGATGTCTTTACTGGTATTTTGTTGCAAGCCTTGTATTGTGTTCTAATGGGCTTGTTGCTCACAAATCCCCATACGTACTTGTCGAATGACCCAAATTGTTTCTTCATCTGTACATTCAAATAATTCAATCGCAAAATTAGTTAATGAAAATATGATTTATTCATCCAGTAATGACATGCCTATGTATTAATTATCACTAGGGTGCATATTTGAGTCAAATATATATATTCAACCATTCCACATTTATGGGTGGTTAAGTAAGCCTCTCGACTTGAGAAATTTTAGTAGCATCTATCAAATTATAACCTTATTGACGAGGACTCGATTTATCGTATATTCCCCTTCCATAACCCCACTATTATCATCGTCATTATTACTTTAAAGTATTGGTTACTAAAATTCCAACAGTTGGCTAAGTCAAGGCCAGATGTGTTCTTCTGATTCCATGTGGCCCACCATGTGGTTATGTTAGTATATTAATTTAGTGGTGTTAGCTTCATGCAATACAACTCAAAAAGTTTAGTACAAAAAAAGGATTTGGAACCAATGGAAATGACAGTTTAAAAGTTTAAATTAGAGATTTTTGTTATGCTAATATTGTACTAGTACTAATTAGTATTAATTACCTCTAAAATTCTTTTAGAGTTGTCAACAATCCCTCTAACTTGGCTCAACTCAATTCCATATTCAATGCTTGTTGAATTTATCTTCTTTTCATTGTACTTTGCAACAACTTCTGCATCAAATCCTGAAAATGCATCCCTACAAGAAAGAAAACAAAGCAAATTACATCTTAAACCGTCGAATTCTTCAAAAGTAATACTTACAGAAATTCCTAACTATGAAAATCAAATGCCTACCTGAAATCTTGCCTTCTCTTTAAGACTGAAGTCCAGTCTGATCCAACTTGAGCCACAGTTAACACCAACAACTCAAATAACAGACTGCATATGATTCAATAAGGAAAATTAGTGCCCAAATGCTTCTGAATAAACTATAGAGTTAAATTTAAATAATATATATTTGACAGTAAGATATAAAAAACTGTAAAAAAAACACAACAAAAGTCAAAAGAATCACTTATCTATACCATGTGTGTCAATTAATTTTTATTGGACAAAGGTGGCTCCACCGCTTAACAAATGGTATAACAGAGTTTTTTTGTCATTAATGTAATTTAACATATCATAAATATCTTTTATATATAACTTAAACTCGATAAAACATGCGAAGATTTCACAGATGAAAAAAAGGTACTTACTTATCATCATGGACAGGAACTCCCCATTCTTCATCATGGTATGCAATATACGTAGGGTCTAGAAAACAGAATAAAAGCAGAACAGTTCAACGATGTGTTTTTGATCATTAACTTAATTGACATAAAATAAATTGTAATTACCAGAATTAGGTGTGATAAAGCTGCATCTTTTGGCTTCTCTAGAAGTTGAATCCACAGCAGCAGAGATTAATTTGGGTGAATTAGTTCTTCCATAATGTGCAATTCTCTGTTTCCTCTGAACTTGCCTATTGGCAACTTGTTCCCTTCTTGCTGCTGCTATACTTCCAGCAACTTCAACCATCATAAAAGATGAATCTTTGTCCAAGATTGTGTTTTTAGAATCAATCTTCACTTTCTTGATAGTTGACTTGATTTTAGGTGAAATAGGAGGACTTGATTTTGTGATTTTGGGTGTCATACTTTTCTCATTACTTGCATTTGTATCCAACACATTAACTTTCTTGATTTTGGGAGAAGGTGAAATCTTGACATTACATGAATTATTTTTTTTGTGGGAATTGTTATAGGGTTGAAGAACAGGACGACCATTAATATGAGAGATAGATTGTGATGAAATATCAACAACTCCTCCTTGTTTCTTGAACTTGTAAGAACACATATTCTTGGATAATGGAAGTGGAAAAGAGTTTTAAGGCTAAAGGAATTCAAATGGGCTTATCTTATGGTAAGATAAAATGTGAAGGATTTTATAGAAAAAATGTGAGCCTTTTTTTGAGGGATATGTGTGGAGGGTTGGTGGGTGGGTGTTGGGGAATTGTTGAATGGAACATGGAGGGGTTGGGGTATGCTTTTTTTATTTCTTTTTGTTTAACATAACCAGGAGGATGAAAGTGACACAAAGAAGAATCTACATTTGCATACAATATTTTATAGTTAACTTGTTTTATTTATCATTTAATTTGGATGTATGTGAGTTAAAACACACATAAAGTGGTGGGGTTTGGAGCCTCCTTTAATTTACTGATTCATTGGTTCCAAATACCCAAGCTGTAGCTGGACTGAGGTTTAGGGCCAGAAAGTGACCAATCATTCTTTTTCCCTTTAGAGCTGGCTTCATATTTATCTTTAACTTCAATTCAGTATTCCCCTATACTAACACTATCATTTATGGGATTAAGTTGATGGAAAGTAGACAACTGCTTCTATACAAAAGGAAAAAAAGTTAATCTAAACTCCAAAAAAAATGGGCTATGAATATTACTTATGACATTTTAGTTCAAGATTCAGTATTATAACAACTATATTTTGTATATCCAATGAAACATTAATTCAAAATCAACTTTAATATAGTGCACGATCGACGTATAAAAAGATCATTTTGCAATAAACAAGCTAAGCTAATTACAAGATCATTTTGCAATACACAAGCTATGCTTAGGTCTAAAGTATGATTTAATCAAGTTTCATCTCTTTTAGGGTAAGAATCTTATTCACCTTATCAAGTTGCCATAGCCAAGTTCCTATCACTAGTCATCATGACATTTAAGACACTACCCTTTTGTGGATTTATATGTGCATTATTGAGATCCATCACAATGTTACATTACCATACAATTTTGTGATACAACATAAGGATAATTGGCATAGGGAGTACAAGGTAACAATAATAAAGAATATTTATTTATAACACATGAATATTAGAAAAGTTGTTGGTAACGTACACATTTTTTTTTAATAAATAGCCTTCAAATACACGTAACAAAAGCTTAATATACCAAACTGTTCTTTAATTTAGTATCGTCTATTATCACAATTCAGCTTGCAAGGGGGCTTGGATATGATGTTGTGGAAGTTCTAGCTAAGACTTCATTTTTCTCTCAATTTTTTATTGCTTTAAATCATTTTCAGCGTGGATAGACTTTACTAATATAACAGAAACTACAATAAAATAATACGATAATCTATGTAAAACAAATAACATATCGTAACAAAATTGAGAAATATTATATCTATATTTTTCAGTGACCAATCTATTTTTTGGTGAGTTGTGCCAATCAATTGTTATTTTCATTTCTCCAGGAGTATAATCTAAACCTTATGTTGTAAGCAATATATATGTGACAAGAGTGAAATCTTGGGCTTCAAGCAGTAATATTCAAGTTCAAATATAATTACTTATGTAAAAAAGACTCACACGTTGGGATGTTTTCTCTAAAAGTAAATAAGAACATATTTGAGATCCATTTTACCTCAACTACAAAGAGGCCAAATTTGAATCATTTTACAAAGTCTAGAGGTAAATCTAGACCTTTTTGCCTTCATTTATTTGCTAACTCGTCTAAGTTTAAGCTCGGTTAAGAAATTAATTATTCTTTTCTTTTGTTGTGTTTTTATTTAGTGTTTGATATTTGTTTTTGGGGCTTTATTAGTTCAGATTCAAACAAAAAAAAAAGTTATTTGGCGGATGAGGTGCGGGGAGAGTAAAACACTCTTTACCAAAAATGATTTCATACTTAAAATTCAAATCTGAAACTCTAATTAAAAATGGAAAAAATACTTGCTATTGTATCACATTCGATAACTCAAAAACAAGTATAAGTACTCAAGTTCCAACTTTAAAATTATGATCAACCAATCAATTACTACATCTCAATTGCGTTTAGATCCATCTCTTAATGAAATTGTAATTTGTTAATGTTTTCCAAAATAAAGACAGCAACTTAGAGAATGTCAATTCACTCACCTAATTTGATTAATACTTGGTACTAATTTTAATGGATGGTAATAATATCACATGTAAGTTACTTTGGATTTCAATAGAAAAAAGAAAGACAAGCCATGTGCAAATCCATCAAATAATGAGAAGCAATTCTTGGCAAAAACACAAGATGATTGACATCTATCATATCAGCTCCATAATTTTTTCATTCATTTCAGTTTGATTAAATTCATATACAAATATGGTTAGATTCAACGGGATACACTTTTAATATGATATTTATTTCTAGAGACTCAAATCTAAAATCTTTAAGAATTTTAATTATCTCACAACAATCCATATTTGATCCACCGTAAAATTTTTGTTATCAAACACCAATTAATTTTTTGTGAACCTTCCTTGAAAACTCTTTTTCTTTTTTAAAAGTGTATTCTTGTTTATTTATTATTTATTTCTAAAAGAATCAAGAAGGACACGAGGAAGTTTACGCTTAGAATCAATAAGACCTAAAAAAATGTTTTAAAATAGAAGTTTTTATCCAATAAATACATGCAATGGGGTCTATACTCGTTATTTGTTAGTTTTTATAAATTATTAAGTCAATATTTTTACTTTATGTAGACAGAAAATTATGTAAAAACTATTGTAAACATATAACTTGTTTTTGATAATTCTTAAAATATTATCTATACCACATAAATTGAATAAAGGGAAAATATATTATATATAATGTATTATAATCACAATAATTAATAAATATTAAAAAAAAAACTTATAACGAAATGATTAACTTTTGAGATTTTATTTGTGTCACATACTTCTGATAAAGGAAGCAATTATATATATATATATATATATATATATATATATATATGACCTACATGTGCCAATATATATGGGGTGACCTACATGCATGTTTAATTTTGAACAAGTACACAATCATATTGTAATGAATTATTATAGCACTGCAACCACAAAAACACAAAAAGCAACAGGGAAAAGTTCTCTCATTTTTGTCTCACATGCTAAGTTAATTAGAGATAAATATAATTTATAGGGTCCCTAATATCCCTCAGCCAACCAACAAAAATATGTGTACATGTATAAAAAAAATAAAAAAATTAAAGAGGGCCAAAGGGCAACTTGATCAATTAATATCTACATTAAATATGATAGATAATACTCATTGAACTTTTATTTTTAATGATATAAGTAGCTAAGTTAACACTTCTTGTTTTTTAAAAAATAGAAAAATCGTTCAATTCATTCAAGTTTCAGTAGATTAGGTTTTGTGTTGTTTAAAAACTTAACCTAGCGAGTCGAAGATGAAATGACTCAATGAATCAATATAGTGTAATTTGATGGGTCATAAAAAATTGGAAGAACTACTCGAGCTAATAATTTACAAAGACTTTCACTTCTATGTTGGGCAAATTAAGTTATAACATGTTAGTTGATTAACTTTAACCCAAACAAACTTTGATCTATAGATATAAATCTTTATTGAGTTTAACTATTTTAACATGTTCACAATTGACTCGAAATTCTTAAATAAGTGGTGAAGCCACCTATAAATGATCGATCAGATAAATATTCTCTTTCAGAATATTATATTAGCTATACTATACAAAAAAAAATTTATATATATATATATTTATCATTGATTTGACACGTCTATATATGTCTGTGTGTGAGAGAAATGTTGAGCATGTGTATATGCATGTGACAACCAATTTTGTGAAATTGACACATGAATAGAAATGTTGTCCCTCTTGGTTGCTTTTTGCAAGTTCTCATATTGTACTAGTGACTAGTGAAGGTCATATGCTCTTAATTAGCATCAACTCGTATCCATAAGACAAATTAAATCCCTCACATGCATTGCTAGGGGCATTAAACTTTGAGCTAAGTGGGGTTGAGCGAGAAGATTTCGGAGTGGACGTTTGATATTTTGATTCTATTACCGGACTATAGTTTGTTTGATTTGATTCTATTGGATTTAGTATAGTTTTTTCTTGTTCGATTTAATTCAGTTCTTCCATATGAGGTTGAGCTATTTTCTACTTTAAAATATAAACATCTTATAGTGTAGAAATTAATTAGAAGAACAATGACAGAGCTGAACTTCACATTTTTTTTTATATATATTGTGAAAACAAGGTAAAAATATAATATTTCTTCACTAAGGATAAATCATTGAATCTCCTGAAAAGATAAATCTAGTATAGTTATAAGGTGGTTCAAAAAAAGTTGCTTAAAGCTTATTTTTCGCTTAAGCTAGAGGTTCCATATTTAAATCTTAAAATCCTGAATTTGCGACTCGAAGACGAAAAAACCTTTGAAGCAAAGGCCAGAGCTGAAGTTGACATTTTGTGAAGAATCTATTGCTTTGTCTGGAGATCATCATCATTCTGAATGGTTTTGAAGTTGTTATTATGCTATGCGAATAAAGAAACTTGTCTTTCATTATTCCTATCTCATCATCATATACAAAGGATAGTAAATTAGCAGAGAAATGGATAAATCGCCATTTGTACAAAAAGAGTGTCTGGTAAACCTCCACAACTCTGCTTTTTATGAATGAGCATATGCACGCACCACATCCATTATTGGAGCTTGGCATATCGGACATTTTCCAATACCAGAAATCAATTCATGTGCACACAAGAAACAGGTGCACATATGTCCACATCTGAAGCAAAAAATGTAAAAAAATTAATGTATGAACATCACTAGTATTGTTTATAGTTTTTCAGTTCCCTACTTATCTATGTACCTGTAAAGAAGAGAATCAACTGGCTCCTCATAGCAAATACAACATTTTCCTTTGTTTGAACCCTTTTTATCTGAATTCCCAATGCTCTTTTGACCTGTAGTATAAAAAAAATATTAATCAAATGTATTACAATCTCATAGCATCATGGATATTTGTTGTTCCAACTCACCTAACTGACTGATTGCAGCTGCAACGTCCTGCTTAATCGAATGTTGTAACTTCATTTGCATGTTCATACAACTCTTCATAGATCTTCGTATTTCAAAAATCTCTTGGTGGAGTTGCTCCATATGTCCTCTCATTTCATATATGAGTTCCATTTCCTGTTTAATGCAATGCAATCTCATAACGACTAATGATTCGAATCCCATAGTTAACAACAATATCTGGCAAGGATAGACAACTCACAGTTGAAGGATGTCCGGTGGAGGAAGAACATGGTTGGGAGTATATATTAGACGATTGAGATTGCAGTGAAGAAGGAGACGGGAAGTGATAAGAGTCATCAGTAACTTCCTGGTATGGATTTGTGCTCCATGACTGTGAAGATGTATTCTGAAGAATTAATGCTTCAGGTTCATCGTATTGTGGTCTGCTAGGGATATTGTCATCTTCAGAGTCATCGTTATAGACCCATTCTACTTCTACTTCTTCTTTGCCATTCTGTTCCACTTCCTCCTCCTCATCTTCAGCCACTTGTGCTGATACTGGTTTCTCAACATGGCTGATCCTTGCATTTGGTAGTTGTTGTGAGCGAGACACCATAATTTGATCAATTTGCTCTCTCAAACCACTCGTAAGAAACACTGAAACACTTTTCCTGTACGAATAGGAAAATCAAAATCAAAGTGCAAGTCATGAACCATGCTTTGATTTCAAAAGTTGAAGGATGAATATCATAGGCGTGAGTGAGCAAGGACATAAACTCAAAGCCAAGTAGGACTGTTTATTAAAATGCTGCATTTCTTTTCAGGTTCTTAGAAATCTATATGTTTGATTCTCATCTCAAATCAGACGAGTCTTTAACTACAACATTGAGAGGGACAAAAACCGATAAGCACTTGCACGCTTTAAGAATTGTATACATAGACGACATATTATTATATTCTAGAACACAAGAAGAACATATAAAATTATTAAAAAAATTTATACATATATCTTGGTGTTTCTGTTGTTTTTATTTTGTTATCTATCAATTGTTTAGATATATTTTCTGTCCATAATAATATTGCTTTATTTATATCTGTTACACAATCTAAATCTATTTCTTTATTTATTACTCTTTTACTTATTATAGGTATATATGCCTTTCCGCTTGTGTATTTGCAGTCTATAACATGTTCTTTTTGACTAACTACATAGTATTCTTCGATCCATTATTCCTGTTATGAAATAATGATTTGGTGTTATTTCTTCTAGAAATTCCTGTGGTATTTCATATTTCTGGAAACTTTACTTCAAATATTAAGGAATCATTTAAAGATGCTTCAAGTTTGAATGTCTATGTATAACCGAGACTTTCATATTTTCGCTACGCTAATGGGACAGATAATGAATATTTATGTATATGTGGATGGTAAAGAGGCAAACCAAAATCACAAAGAACAAATTTATAGGATTAGTATAACAATAAATTTGAAGGAGGTTGCAAATACCGGTGAAGAAGTTGTTGTATGTCATGATTGCGTGAGAAAGGATCAAGCATCTCTTGGTATCTTTCTTGCCTGAGACCTTCCCATTCTTTCCGTGGACGAGAAATATAACTTATCCAGTCTTCATTGTCTTGCTGATAGTTAGACTGCAGTTCATCCCATCCACTAGTTGTGAGGGAATAATCACTTACCGAGCCACTGTAACTTTCAACTAGACACTGGTTGGTTGCTTCCTCCTCCAGGTCGCTTTGAGGATTCGTGCAATCACTAGTCCCTGGAAGTTGCTTGTTCTCGTCTCTATGCTTAGGAGGTCTTCCTGCCTCTACAAAATCCAACAAGTTGCTATGGCTAGCTTCGGAACTTGTGTTTCCCCTACTAGCTTTTTCAGGGATATCATCTAAGCTCTGTGCTTGACAAGTATAGCTAGGTAAGCTGGTAAGGTTCATGTCATGTTGATTTAATATACAAGAACCTTCTGATTTTTTTGCCATCTCCTTCTGATTTTCGGACAAGTTAGTAATCTGTATGCTGGTTGCCATCTTTCTCGAGTTCAATTTCTTACATAATTCCTCATAATGATTCTCTTCACGCGGTTGATTGGGTATACAAAAAGTTCCAACCTTTGGGATGTTATCTACCACCTCTTTATGGTTGTTTCTTGGTTTATGATGACTATCTTCTTTAGCTGTGCAGGGGTCTTGAGCCTTCTCTCCTGATGCTGTACCAGGCTGCACTTCAGCTCTCTCCCTGACAAGCTCCTTATGTCGATCCCCTTCTCTCTGCTGATGTGATGAAAATTTGTTTCCAATTTGTATGCTAGGCGCCACGTTCCTGGGGCTTACTTGCTCGGGTACTTCCTCATGATGACTCTCTTCTTGTAGCTGATTGGAAATAGCAATATTTTCAACTTTTGGTTTGTTATCTACAACCTCTTTATGGGGGCTTCTTGGTTTCTGAAGATTCACTTTTTTAGATATGCTAGGGTCTCGAGTGTTATCTCCCAATGTTATAGAGGTACGTATTGAGTCGACTAGTACACCAGGCTGCAGTCGTGCTCTCTCCTTCACAAGCCCCTTAAGGGGATCCTCTTCTTTCTGCTGAAGTAATGAAAATTCAGTTCCTATTTTGGCGGAGTTACTACGACCTAGTTCTCTTTGGTGGCTTCTTAAGCTTTTAAAGTCCCTATGACTGTTCTCTTTATGTTGTCGATTTGGTGTGGAAGGGAGGCTTCCGCTCTCATGGATGCTTTCTGCTACTTCTTTTGAGGTGTTTCTTGAGACAGCAAGACCATGCTGTCCTATTGTATTGAACTTTTCCCTGAAATGAATTAACATTATGGTTTAATGCATTGTGCACTATACATCAGAAATATTAGAACTTTGTTAAACAGAAGCATCGTTGAGTTCCTTTCAATTACACAACTAATTGCTTTGGATCTTCTGCTTAATGTGTTTGGTATATGAAGGAAAATAGAATTAAATAAGTGGTTTTCTGTTGATTGATTAGTAAGAAGAAAATATTCTCCAAAGGACATCTTGGAATAATCTAGACAAATACTTGACACAGAACCCGAATCCCCCACCCTTTAACACGGACCGGAACCTGTCCTTGCCCCAAGATCCGACCCCCGCACCTAACCTCAACCCCGACTCAGAACTTGATCCTCAAAATCATCCTAGTCAAACCCGAAGAACCAACCATAATCACCACTCAGGATCCGATGTTGACTAGAGAACTGAACCCCACCCTGATCTCAAACCGAGACCAGAGACTCAGCAGCATTGAATCTGAGATGGGGTTGGAATCAGGTCAAGTTCGAGTCATGGTCGAGAAAGGGAGTCGGATCTCTGGTCGAGGTCAGATATTGAGTCCCATGTCGAAGTCGGATAACGGGTTTGAGGTTATGTGGTGGGGTTGAAAGAGAGTTTTGAAAAGAAAATTCATTACTTTTTGGCAAGGAAGTCATTTTTCTTAAATTTGAGGAAAAATACGTCCATTTGAAAAACATTTTCCAAAATATTTTAGTGAACCAAACATGAGAAAATTGAAAAATATTTTACTTCAAGCGCAATGAAGACGCCTAGCACAGAGGTGTCAAGACTTGAAAACTAGAAATACCGCCTGGACTATGTTTACAATATAAGCATCCCAAAACAAATCAACAACTTAAAGATGTTGCATTAGCAACCGCAATGTGATCTAATGGTTTCAAGAATGCTACTTAGCGAGAAGAACCTCTCGACTCAGGAGTGGTGTCACCATTCCTTCTATGTTAAAGCATCCGCCCATTTCTCAATGAAAGGAAACGCTACTCGGGGATCCAAAGAAAAACATGATGCCTTTCCCAAGAACGGTCATTCAGCATTCACACATGGAAGGGAAAACAATGAAAACAGAAGGATGTACTGCACCTGAGATGCATAATTGCAGAATGTTTCGATTTATTTGATTCAGACGCCGAGCACTTCACTGAATGACCTCCTCTAATTTCTGCACCATGTCGTATGAGTCTAACTCGAAGCAAAGCCTAGCCAGGAAATTGAATTATAAGGATCAATCAGTACCCACAAATACAAGTGTTCAGTTCTAACATTGTTAAAGCTGTGCAAAATCCTTAGAATTGATATATATACACACATCAAGAAAACTAAATGGTATCTGCTCCTCAAACCAATCAGATACTCTACATCATCTTCATATTTTTTCGAGTTTTGACTTGTCGATAAATTAAATATTTCAGGGAACTTATTAGTTGTTCTACGGTACAGTATAGTCTAACCAAACAAGCAAAGCAAAATGTGTAAACAACAACAACAAACATACACTACAATACCGTCTATCCAAACATTGTTTCAACATCAATATAGTACAATACGAATCAAGATTACAATCAATATTAGGGGAGAAATGTACCTGAATTCTGCCTCTTTGTTGGAACTTGGAAACAGCCTTACGTTCCACAAGACCTTCAAGTTCCCTCTTCCTATCGCGCTCCATTTGCAAGAGCAAATCACTGAATGCCTGGCGCCCCCTGATGAATCGAGGTGAACTCAAAACCGGTGAAAAGTTACACCTCTGTCCTTCTGAATGATCCTTTATTGATGATGTCCTAACACGAGGCAACGGTGATCCACCATTGACAGCAGCAGCAACAACAACATTAGCACCATTATCAAATTTGAGTTTCTTGATTATATCAGCAACTCCCAACCTCTCACTTTCTTTAACATCAGAATCAGAATCTTTACTTATATCTGTTTTATCATCTGATTCCCAACCACATTCACTTTTCATCACAATTGAACAAGACTCATCACACACAAATCCCAAATTCTCATAATTACTAACCAAATTCAAACTTTTCGAATCTGTTTCAATATCTTTCCATTTTCTAACAAGAGAAGAAACACCCCCACCACAACTTTCTTGATTCTTGCCACCAAATTCTGTTTTTTTGCATTCGAATAAATCAACATTGTTTTGCGAATTCTCACAAGAGTCAGATGGAAAAGCTTTACAAGAATGCAAATGGGATTGAACCAAATTCTTGAAATTTTGGTTGAAAGAATTGGAATCTCTAGTACTAGTACCACAACATCTATTATTAAGAACATAGCCAAATGGAGAAGAGGAGGCAATTTCTACTTGTGAAGAAGCCATTTTTAGGAGAAAAAAAAAATCTAATCCTCACTTCTTCTCCACAAATCAACAAAAAAATACTATTCTAAATTAGAACAAAAACAAAAAAGATGAAATCTTTGAACATGACATTATATTATTTGTTTCAACAACCCAAAAGATTTAAGAGAAGAAGAGAGAAGAACAATGTTTCATAAAAATAGGCAAAATAACAGAAACAATATAAATGGAACAAGATTTTAGGAGAGGCATTTAACCGTTTAAATTTAAAACAATGATCATCAATCAATAATAATAATAATAACAAACTATTTAGCTTATCTATATTTTTGGTCTTTATCCAATGATTCAGTCAAAAGTGTAGAAATTTGAAAAAAAAAAACTTAAATTTTGGATGAGTATTTAAGGTAGAGAGAATTGTTCTATTGGAGGGAATTTAAAACGTCAACTGATTATTTATACCTCAAACGCACGTTACGCCTTATATTTAACACCATATTTAATATTATGGGAGTGACACTGTTTATCATACGCAAATTTCTCAATAACATCCTCGTTTGTTTAGTTATTGCAAAAATATAATAGTTATAATATGAGACCTCTTATAATATCTGTTAAAATATAATAATTATAATATGAGACTTCTTATAATATATAATACATAATTTTTCGATAGATCAATTGACATCCTTCAAACACACGTAGCTCGAATACTATTAAATATATGTCATATATGAAAATGTTGAGCAAACAACCAAAATATAGAAGCTTCCCATATAAAAATTGAAAGTACCTTAAAGAAAGAAAGGACTATAACGTATACAATGTGGATTATGGTATTGTGATATAAAGACAATATAAAACTCTTATCTATACGATGTATTTAATTAGAGGTTTTAAATTTAAATTTTTAATTAAATAAGTGTTATAATGCGTAAATTCAAATTTATTAAATTATTGTAGAAATATATTAATATTGAGTGGATTTTTTTTTTTATAAAAACAAAATAGGGACGTTATGAATTTATTGGGACCTTAATTAACCATAAAGAGAAATTGTTGAAATTACAGTTGTAGCATTAAGATGCAAAGGCCGGCTTGTGGGCTACTCTTTTTTAATCAATAAAATTTGAAATGATAAACATCACTGCAACAGTTTTGTTTTTTTTTAAAAACAAAAAAGAAAAAGAAATCATTGGAGATTTGATACTGTGTTAGAGTCTCGATTAATATAAATTCAACACACATAAAGAATATTAGAGGAGAAAATACTTGCAAATAAAAATTTTTTATAAAAAATACTTCTAATTAAAAATAAGAAATCTTACTATCTTAGTTATTCCATCACAATCCTAATCGATACTTTATCATTATTAAAATCTAATTCCATACGTGCTACTAGTAGTTTGCCACGCTAAATTTGAATTGTTACTATCATTTATAATTGTTCATTGATCAATTCCATATTTTAAGGGCTTCCACTTGTCTCCAACCCTTTGAAGTAAAAATATGTGTTCTGTCATTTCAAACACTATTCATAAAAAGATTAATGTGGACCAAAAAATTATTTCCATGTGTTATTCAAATGAATGCACATATACATGGTTTCACCATATTATACCTCTCAAATATTCATAGATTTAACATAGACAAAAAATTGAAAAAATCGTCTAATTTCTTTAAAATACTTCTTAAATGTTCAAAAAATGTGTAAAATAGTGAGGCTTCACATATTTCGCCCTCAACCCCCTTCAGATGATTTGTAAAAATTTTACAAAAAATTATCTAGAAAGTCATATCATCAAAATAGTCATAAGGCTAAAACACATGAACAACTGAGAAAATCGTCTTATTCCTGTAAAAAAAGCTCCTAGAGATGTCCAAAACATATGAAAAAAATGATGATGTTTCATGTACTTCTTCCCCTACTCCATACGAAGAGTACCATAAAGGTTTTACAAAAAAAGAATCATTAAAAAATCATATCACCAAAATATTTATGAGCTAACACACATGAAAACATCAAAAATATCACCTAATTCCTATAAATGGATTCTAAATGTTCAAAATAAATGCAAACAATAGTGAGACTCCATGTATTACTACCATAACTCCCTATGGATGGTTTCGTAAAGATATTACAAAAAGTCACATTACTAAAATATTCATGATTATTAACACACACGAAAAACTCAGAAAATTACCTAATTCTTGTAAAATGACTCATAAATGCACAAAATCAATGCAAAAGAAGGTGAAGCTTCACGTTTTTCTTCTCCTAATACTTATGGAGGGTTTTGTAAAGGTTTTGCAAAAAATAATCGGGAGGCATATAACCGAAATATTCATGGGCTAACACACACGAAATACTGAAAAAATTGCCTAATTCCTATAAAAAGGCTCTAAATGCCTAAAATATGTGTAAAAAATAGTGAGACTTCACGTATTGCTCCCCTAACTCCCTAAGGAAATTTTCATAAAAGTTTTGAAAAACTATCTGAAAATCATATCACCAAAATATTCATGGGGTAACACATACATACACAAAAAAAAAACTAAAAGTATCACCTAATTCTTGTAGAATGACTCCTATCTCCAAAATATGTGCAAAAGATGGTAATGACTCACCTACTACTCTCCCAACTCCCTAAGAGGGTTCCGTAAATATTTTACAAGAAACTCATTCAAAAATCACATCTTCAAAATATTTATTGACTAACATGCACGAAAAAATAAAAAAAAATCTCCTAATTTCTTTAAAATAACTCCAAAATGCCCAAAAGTTTTAATTTCATACTTATTATTTATCGTGCATTATTCATACCAATTAAGCAAATTTCCATATACAAATCACATATTTCAATCATCTCAATTTTTTATGTAAAAAAGGCCAAATTACAGAATTCACATATTTTTAAGGTAAAATTATAATTTATCCTTTAAAAATCTATAATTACAAAAATGCCTCAAAACGGATACAATAATATAAGCGCTGATGCATTATCTAATGCGCGAGATACATTAATCGTTAAATAAGATATATTACATTTTATATATGATACACTAATCTGATATACATTTTATACATGATACACTAATTTGATGTGCGAGATATACTAGTGCATTGAGATACACTAGTGCATCGAGATACATTAATCTGATGTATGAGGTACATTTTATTCATAAAACTATTCTGATGAGCGAGATATAATAATGTGATGCGCGAGATATACTAATTTGATGCGCGAAATACACTAGTATGATGTGCGAAAATCAGAGATTTTGGAAAATTTATAAAACTTATAGGGAATAATAGTAATAAGTAAATTAAAAGGTGGAATTTCCGTAATTAATTCACAAAAAAATAAATGAATTTGATCTTTACAATTATGGGTTTTATATAGGACAATTTTCACATATAACAAACATAAAATTCATATTTGTCTGTTACAACAAAGTTTGCATAATTGCACTCCATAGGAAACATTGTATAATTCGCTATACATATACAATTGAAGCGAATTGTATAAAACGAGAAATAGAAATAGACTTGGGCAGAGAATTGTATAAAACGAAGTGGATAAAACGAATTGTATAATTACAAGTGTATAGAACGATGATATATATATTTTGAATTTGTATAAAATGAGAAAGAGAGAAAGATCGAAGAGACTTGGGCAGGGAATATACAATTGAATCGAATTGTATAAAATGCAAAAGAGAGAAATTATATACAATTTGAATTTGTAAAAAATGAGAAAGGCCAAAGAAACTGGGCAGGAGAGTATTTTATTTTATAATTATAAGTGTATAGAACGAAAATATATGTATTTGCATGTGTATAAACAATTTTCTCTCGCTTTATACAAACAGAAACGCAATTTATACATTTTGATTCTGTTTGTATAAGCGAGAGAGGTGAGGGTGGCGAGCGAGATTAGGGAGAATGGCGAGCGAGATATGGGAGAGAGGAACAAAAATATATATATTTATACAATTTTCTCTGCTTTATACAAATAGATCAGATTTTACACACTTGTATTTGTATAAAAGTGAGAGGAAGTGAGCGAGAGAGGAGAGTGACGAGCGAGAGTTTGAGGGAGAGAGATGATTGACAAGCAGTCGGCTAAGAGACACAATTAAATCAAAAAGTGGATATAACAATTAATTTGATTTATTATGTACAATTTTCTCCTTTATTTATATATATGGCCCAAACCCGACCCTAGTAGAATCCGACAGTATTGAAAAAGGGGCAGTGGAATTTCTCAGCCTATACACCTCGCCTGCTGCTGACTGACCATATTTTCCACCGCCGAAGAAGAAGAAGAAGAAAAAGATGCCGTTGAGTGCAACAATGGTGGGAGCCCTTTTGGGATTGGGTACCCAGATGTACTCTAATGCCCTTCGAAAACTTCCTTACATGCGCCGTATTCTTCTATTCTCCTTTTTCTCTTTTAATTTAAGAAAATACAGTTTTTTCTTTTGGGATTAGCTGCTGATTTTTTTGGTTTCGATTGTGTAGATCCATGGGAACATTTGTTGGGTATGGGACTTGGTGTGGTGGCTGCCAATCAGATGGTGAAATGGGAAGCTAAGAGCAATGAAGATCTCGACAAATTGCTTGAGAAATCTAGGCAAGCTAATGAACGCCGTTACTTTGGTAAGTTTTCATATCAACCAAATTTCGATTGAACAACCTTTATTGGATTCAATCTTTCTATCTATTAGTAATTGTGCAATCACTTTGTAAAGATACAAGCTTTGAAATTGATAACCACAGATGTGCTTAAATGAGGGTCTCTACTACTGTTTACTGCTAAATATGTTTTGACTTGGCATGAAATTTAAGAATATTTGAACGATTTTTGAATCTTGTGGTCGGTGTTGAATGTAGCAAAATGCTCTTTTAGTCTTGTGGTCTTACTTTTCCCTTGTAAAAAATTGGAGTGGAAGAGTTGCAAAAAGGGAAAGAAGCATTCTTTTAATGTAAGACGAACAAATTGAAATGGAGGTAGTAGTATTGCCCTTAGAATTTTGTTGGAGGATATACATACAAGATGGCTGATTTGAAAAAAGGAGTCTTGTTTGGGTTGGTCAATGTTATTTGTAGGTAAAATGAATCTTTCTTCTTCTAGAGGAAGTCGTCGGGCAATGGGAGGTCAGTGCAATTGATGGAGGAATCCTTAGAAAATGTGGGAATCATTAGTGATTCCATGCCTTGAAATGTTTAGGGATGTCTTTAAAGTAGTGAATAACCTGTTCAAAACTTTAGAAAAGTTGTCTTTAAGGATATTGACTATCATTGCACATTGGGGTCCTTTCCTGAAACGATCCTATTTTTTCATGTCTATCTTAATTCTTATGTATTTATCTTGAAAAAAGGTGAAGAAGTTTATAATTTCGGTTGTGTTTTATTGGATTCTGTTTTTACTTTTGGGTTGCAAGTATCTAGTTCTTGGATGTTAATGGATCTTGTTGTTTCATTTAAAGCTTCCCAATTCATCATGTAATTTGCTAATTTTACAAGTATAAACGAGTTGACCTTAAAGATGAAGCGTGTATTGTGAGATTTAACCTAGTACTGACAGTACCTCTACTACCCTCAAATATCTGTTATGCATTTGGATTGGCTGCCCTAGTATTTCCAGTACCATGTTTAGTTTTCTCCTTAGGTGACTATTGCACCTTAAAAGGAAGTTAAGGAGCAAAGTAAAGATACAGGATAAAAGGTCAACCAGAATTAAATTTTTGTTGTGTGAATTAGGCACAGGTCGCTGGTTAGAATGCTGCCGTAGACAAAAGCTTTGTAATTAAGTGGAGAAAAATAGAAGGGAGGGCCCGTTATCCATCAAGCTTCAAGCCATGCGCCTCCTGTGTCGGAGATTTATCCGCTATCAACAAAAAAATCTTTGCTTAGTTCAGCAATGCTGATGTTTACAGTTATCAACTGGGCCGTTTTCTCTTTTGCTCCCTTGCTACTTCTACTGATTCACTTTCTCCTTCCAGAAGTTCTTTTCGGGCAAAACTATTATTCCTATACTCATGGGAAAAGGGATGATCAATCTCGGTTGCATCTTTTTCACACTTAGCCACAAATTCCATACCTGCATATTCTTTGTAACCCAGTAACAAGCAGGTGGTTTCCTTTGGGATGTACCATCTTTAAACATCTTTTGTCCCAAAACAGGTACTCTGTTACCAAGTAAAACGAAAAGCAATAAGTAGTGGAATAACAGAACCAAGAATAATGAATTTAGAATTAGATCAGATTAAAATTCTCATGAAATATAGCTTCCATATGCAATTAATATTTCTTTTATTACATGACATAATTTGGTTGTCAGACTTGATTATGAAAAGAAAAGCTTTAAGAGTTATACTTGATTATATTTTGTTTTCAGCGACATGGGATGTGGTTTGTGTTAAATGGCCTTAGGTGTTGGTTGGTTTAAATGTGGTATCGTGTTTATATCACTGATAGGTTTTGGCTTGGGCATTAGGTTTATTTCTGAGGGTAAAGGTGTCTGGGTGTTATATCTGAAGGTCATTGTTTGGGCTCTGGCAAAAGAGGCAAACAAATATTTGACACCCACCTCATTCTCGCATTTTGAATTAGAGTTGATGGTAGCCTTTTTGGCTAAAAAGGCCAACCAAGGTGGCCATTCAATCTTTGATGCTCCAATCTGTTCCTTTTTTGGGTACGGATATGTCGCATGAATTATTTTAGTGTTAGTAATTTTGTCTAATTGATTAACTATGCAAAGAAAAAAATGAATTAATAGGAAGTAACCACTATGAGTACTTACATGCTCAAACATATTTCAATAATCCAATCATGTTCACACCCAACAGAACTAGTTGTTAATCCAAAAAGTGTAAATTCCACCACTCAACTAAATCATCATGTAAATTCCACCATTCACTGGTAAAGAGTGTTACATTGACAAGAATTATTTATAATTTAATGTAATGATGTAAGTTTTAAGTGAAGTTTTAAACTTTAAACTAACAATCAAGAATTTAGATGTTAATATTTTCACTTACCAGGCTTGTCGTTTTAGATACAATTTTGTCTTGTACTTCAGTGCTTGGAACCAATTTTTCCATACAAGCATACAACCATCTGTTACTTCTTTACAATTTTCAATGACTTAATTTTGATAGAAGTACTCTAGATTTAGAAAATGTCCGGCAGTCTTTGTCAAAATTAGTTTACCCACAATACAAGGACCTTAAATCCCTAAAATCCATGAAAATTCATTCCAAATCGACCTTCAAATAAACAATTTTTGATTTCTCTACTTTGGGGTTTAAGTCTCCACTCTGTGGATAGAATCACGAAAAGGATTTGGTGAACTCGGAAAGAATTCTTTGGAAGTACCTGCCTGCTTCTCTCTCATGTTCCAAAAAAATTCTTCTGAAGTATGTGTGAATTTGTTTGTTGGCCTCTTATAGAATATTTTAATAATGCTTTTGATATTTCATGATTTGAGCTGCATGAGCTTTACATTTGTATTTTAGGTAAGAAATGATGTCTAGAGATGTCATTGAAGGAAAATGTTTGGTATTTTCTGTATTTATGTGGTGATGTTTGATTGGGCATTGAGTTTAAGAAAGGTTCTTAGAAGCCTCTCCATAGTCATACCTGCAAAAGCAAGAACAGAATATTAGCACTGTTAATATGTTCTTAATTTTTCATTCTATAGATATTGAACATTTTAGACACATATGCCATAAGCCTTGTCAAAATGTTGAAAGTCCATTTTTTACTTTGTCAAAAGTAAAATAAAATGGATGGGAACATTTTGGTACGCAGTGCATGAAAATGACGTGTAAATGTATATCTAAAATCATGGGAACCCTTTTAGAAACTACTTAGGAAGAGTAGAACCATGAGCTAAGTTAAGTTCAAATTCCAGAGGATGTGAAAACACCAGGTGATTTTTCCCATCTGTCCAAACGTTGATGGATAGAGTTGCTTGGTGGAATTAGTTGAGGTGTGCGCAAACTGACTCACATACCATGGTTATAAAAAAAGAATAGTAAAAAGCATACTATAATACCAAAGGCTCAGCATAACTGATGGAGAAAGTATCCAATTGCCCCTTATGTTCAACCATCAAATAGAATCAAGTTTGTGCTTCATGTTTGTGTCTGTATGCTTTAAGGTGTGTGCCTCCCGGAAGTTACTCTTCTGGGCTCTATAATTTTTGCTGGAGTGGCTTTCTTTTATGTTGTGTGTAGTCTATTTTTTCAACTGTGGTATCGTAGTTTTCCTAATTTCGCTGGAGCTTTTGTTGCAGATGAAGACGAAGATTAATACAACGGATGATTTGCAGAGAGTATGTTGCAATGATTCAAATTGTTTGCTTAAGCAGTTTTTTCCCCTTTTATAAGATTTGCAGTACATTGATCTTTTGTATCGGCGAAGAACACTTTGCAATAATCATATTTTGGATGTCTTGCAAAATGTGTGTTTGCCTAATAATGAGATCATCCATTAGTCTCCTACAGTCAGTCCTATGACTGCTTTGGATCATTTTATATGTTATTAACCTCAACATTTTAACATTAAAAAAACAGAACTATCGTTTTTCCTTTACATGCTCCTATGGCTAAATTCCGAGGTCTATCTGAACAACTTCTCTATCCTCAAGGTAAGGGGTAAGTTTTGTGTATACCGTATCCTCCTCTGCTTCCACTCTGTAGGAGTAGATCGAGTATGTTGTTTCTTTCCTAAAGAACACATGAGAAATCAACTTTCTATTATAACAATTATTTTTCTAACAGCATTTTATTAAAATAGTCATGTTTTTTGTGGAACTGATATTTCTTATTATATGATTTCTATAACAAAATTTTGTTGTAATTGTTAAAAAAAATTATCATAGAATGATTTGATCGTGTATCACTTTGTCCCAAGTTGTTTTTTGCTTATAATCCCAATGTTGTAAAGTTAATTCCACCTTTTTAAACTTGTTGACTCTTTCTCAAGTGAACTTTATACATATTGATTTTTAAAAATATAAAACAGAGTTCCAAAATATTGTTGGGGAACTCAGAAAAAGAGCCCCTCCAAAAGTAGACTAGTTGTAGCGAACATATGGTATTCTTTAGTAAAAGGTAAAAGAAAAATGTGAGATAAAAACTTCGTTAAGAGAATAATGGGAAGTGCTAAAGTATTTTTTAAATCACTTGTCATTTTCTTTGAAAGATCATACAAAATAAAACACAAAAATATATTATATAAGCAACAATATTGATTCTAAAATTGGTGAATGTATCTATTGGACATCACCACTAATAGGAAAGAATTAATCATTACAATAGTTACAAAAGACATATTGTAATTATGATTTTTTCTCTTTTCATTTCCACAATTTAAACATGACTTAATCTTTTCAAAATAATCATGATCATTTTTGACATAAAGCTACAACTATCATTTTACTTTATAACCCCCTCCCCCCACCCCCCAAACAAAGTGTAATACAAAATAAACATGCAAGAAAATATATACTAGGAAACTAATTCAAAAAACAACTTGTTAACAATCCCATGAAAGTTGATCCATAGAAGAATTAACATTAGTGTATAATCCACAAGGCACGAATGCAGAATCCATAAACTCAAAATCGAAGTTAGAGCTATCGTTGAACGTTTTTTCCACCGTTTGATCATGATCATGAACCACCTTATACACATCCTCTTGATCATCACAAAACTTAGTCTGAATAATTGGGAATTCTTGATCACCTTGTAATTGTACTACTTGCATTTCTTGTTCTTCTTGTCCATTGATAGGATTTAAGGTTGTTGGTTCAAGTCCAGTTCCATTCCACATGCTATTCTCGTTTATATAAGATGACACATTAATATTCGCCGCATTTTCCATTAAACAACAACTCGTGAAATCCAACAAGGAATCTCGAGTTCTCTGATTACTTGTTTGAGACTGAAGCGTAGTAGTTACTGTATTATTATGATTTATCTGCTCACTCCACGTGAATGTAGGGTTTTGGTATTCAATATTAGGAACAATAGGAGTGTGATTGTATGTAATATTATCACAATAAGGGAAAAAAGTTGATTTCAAATCCATTGAAGTTATCTCTTTATTTGTTGAAGTATGATCAATAGTGAAAATTGAGGTGGAATCTTGAATGTGATGTGTGTAATTGTTGGATTTTTTGGTTGAATTGTTGGATTTTTTCTTGAGGAGATTGTGAGTATTTGGATCTAATCCTTGAGCAATGAGTTTTTTCTTAATGCAAGAATTCCAAAAATTCTTCACTTCATTATCCGTCCTACCTGGTAAATGTTTCGCTATTTGTGCCCATCTATTTCCCAATATTCTATGAATATCAATGATTGTTCTTTCTTCTTGTTCAGTAAATGAACCTCTTCTTAAATCTGGCCTCAAGTAATTTATCCATCTCAATCTACAACTTTTCCCACACCTTTGTAACCCTGTGAATTGTTTGAAAATATAATTAAGTGAATACAAATATATAAAGATAAATTAAATGAAATCGTATGCTGTTCAGATCGGATTATAAAGAGCGCATGAATTCATTTTTCTCATTTCAAGTGATTTTGTGATCATTATAGTTACTAGAAAATTAAGAATATACATGCTTAGCTCATTTAAAAAAAAGTAACGAGAAGAGCGTTGTATATATAATGAAGTAAATAAAAATGTGTAACATATGTTCTAGATCTCTCTACCTATGCATGGTACTATAAGAAGTTCGATTTTTTTAAAAAAAAAAATAAGACAATCGCACAATTCAACACCGTAAAACAAGAACTCCTCCATTAAAGAAAAATATGAGAAATGAACTATATGAAATTAACCTGCTAGTTTAGGAACAGAACTCCAACAGCCATGGCCTTGTGTGGTGATATGTCTCATGAGTTTTTCATCTTCTTCTGGAGACCATAAACCTCTTTTCACTTTCTGTTTGCTGCAGCAGTGATGTCCCATCCCTAGCTATATCTCCTTAAATTATAGTTTCCACAATGATATTATCTTCATCTATATGTTATATATATATAAATATGTGGTGGCTGCACAATAATTAATAGTTTAATTATAATACAATTAATGTTTTCACTACACTACAAAAACATAGATAGACTAATGTTTTCTTTCTCCAAATATATGTAATTACTATACGTGTGCTACAAAGATGAAGTAGACGTCTTTCTCAATGACTATAATAGAGAGAGAGAGACTTAGCTTTAACTTGGAGTGTACTCATTAGAGGACCACCTTTGGTATTCATTGTTTGATGTATCGATATAACTGGTGAAATTGTTGTCACGTGATTACTAAGAAATTATGAATTCAAAATTGTGAAAACAGTCTCTTACATAGAAATGTAAAATATAATTACATATATTAGATTCTGTGCATTATATTTTTATGATTCAACCTTCTTTTGGACCTCACACACTATTAAGAAAGCGCGCTTAATGCACCTGACTATCTTTTTATAGGGTGATTATAGTAAGTGCTGGAGGGTGGAAGTGAAATATTTAGAATGAAAAGAAAGTAAAAAAATTTTATATGACATAAAAGAAGTTCAAATAATACGTGTGCTTTTGAGGTCGGTAATAATATAGTCCAAGTGGACAATTTACGTGTTATGGACTTAGTGACAAATTGTAATAAATTTATACAATAAGCATTTATAATAATGATATCAAAAAATATTTTATACTATCAGAGTAGCTTTTAATTTTGTTTTAGCATTTTCAAATATTATAATTTTATATATGAAGATCGTCATGAATACAAGAAATGGATTTGTTAACATCATAGTCAATATTACTATCTTTTGTTTCATATTTCTGCATTGATTTGACAATTTCTTAAGTGAAGAAATAAAGTCACGCTTTATAATATATATAGTTAAATAACTATAAAATTGTATACACACTGCACATAATACTCTACAAGCTTACCTATTTTGTTCCAAATAGTGTTAAAAAAATAAAAGTGAGGACTATTAGACTAGCAAGCTTTTGAAGAATAGATGAACATGATATCTTAGACGAATCCTACATTGAAATAGAAGAAAGAATGTGAAGAACTTTATAAAACACAAAGTTCACATGGTACATATGCTTTTGAGTTCGAAGATGACCAATTAAGTCCGAGGGGACAAATTTGTGAGTTAGTTGGACCATATACGTTCTATGAACTAAATTGGATAGTGACATATATGGTATTAGAGTTGGACCTCCTTAGTATAATGATGGTAAAAACCTCAATAAGAACGCTAAGTTTTTAAGAGGCCTTATACGATATATACATAAAAAATTCACATAATATACGTACTCTTTAGGATTTTTAACTAACGTACAATTTCTTAGTATCAATCGAATCAACGCATACAATACATGCCATAAGTTTAGGTCGTGAGACACCACTTATTTGTATTGCTTTTGTGGACCAATAAAAAATTTAATCTTATGGGAAAATGATGTCAACAAACAAAACCCTAATACAAGAAATCTCTTAACCATCTGAAAGGTGAAAGCATAAAATAAACGACTAATTAATGAAAACTATATTTGTCATTATACAATTATTTTCGACCTACATCAACGGCTTTTTCCAAACACACATATAAATGTATAATTGTCTCCAAAAAGTTGATTCATTCATGAAACATACTCAAATAATTATTTATTCCTTCAAATTTAAATTATTTATCATATTTTTCTTTTACACGCTTCTTTAAAATAACTAATTGTAAGATCTTTTTAAAATCACTTTACCCTTTGTACTTTAATGAAATACTTATAACTAGTATTTATTAATTTAAAATAATTATTTTAAGAAATCACGATAGATATCTTTGAAATGTAGTGAATAGAAGGAAACCAAACAAAGAGTAGTACAATTATGAGTCAAATATGTAAAGACACAATTTTACTTTTAATGTGCTATTGATGATATTGACTTTTTATTTATTTATTTTATTTTAGACATGTTTTCAAAAAGCCAACAAATTTACCAATTAAAGCCTGCCGACGGACACCAAATTGTTATATTTTTGGTGTTATAATGTTATTTTCTTGAAAATGCGTGCAAAGAATTCTTATTATTATTAATAATAATAGTAATAAAAAGAAGTTATGATGTTATTTAGTGAAAAATGTGTACAACAAAAATCTTAAAATATTTAAAATTGTATTATTTTCTTACTTTAGATCATTTGCAATAGTAATTACCTTGTTGAATAAAAAAAAGACAAGTCATTATTGTTGGAAATGAGTGAAAGAACGTATGGCCATTTAGGGGAAGACCTAATCATTAGACCTTCCATCATTTTCTTAGCATCCAAATTCAACATAAATTACTTTGTTTTTATCATTTTACGTGTCGTTCTTATTAAATATGAACAAATAAAATAATAATATTTTTTCTTAGTGATATATATTGAGTTGATATTAAGATAGAAAATGTAAGTGAAAAACACAAACATGTACTCTAATATTGTGAATAAATTCAAGATTTAATTAATTTAACAATTTTATAACTGTCTGAAATTAATATACAAAAATAATTGAATTTTCAATATTTAATAAACTGTTTAATACTAATACATTATTTGAACAAAAGATATTTTGATGATAAAAGGATTTCCATATTAGTTAGGAATGAGATTTCAGATTGATCTATATATGGATCGGACAATTCTCCTTCTTTAAAGCTAATTGACGTGGATAACCATTAGAGTATAAAATAATTGTTGGTAATCAATAAGTTTATCTTATTTCTTGAGTTTAAAATTATAAAAGTTTTATTTCTTGAGCTTAAATTATAAACGTAAAATTCTAATTCCGTAATGATGTTGCTTGGAGTGTCAATTTTTTTTTTTTTTGGTGTCAACGAATTAGATGAATAGATGATGATGATTGGGCTCTCTTCCTTTAATCATATTTTACCCTATACTTTCATTTTCCTCCTATTCTTTCACTAAACTTTTAACAAAGAATCTTCTACATTTTATATAAAAAAATTTTTTGTGGTATTGTCTCTGTGGAGGAAATCACGTTAAAAAGCAAAGCCTAAAAGAAGGGCATATCAAAAGAAATTCAAACAATTTTTTTCCTACTTTCTTTCTTAATCAAGGTTTTCTTAAAAAAGAGTGTCACACACATCTTTAAAAAAATAAATAAATTATATAATGTGTGTATAATATAGGGAAAAAAGTTTATAGTAAACTTTTAGAAATGTCTCAGTTATTTATTTTGTTATGCTACATTCATGATAAGAAAAATCATATTTGTATTATTCTTCACCAATAACTCAAATGGTTGTTGGGAGCCCATTTCCAAATAGGCCCTGCAGTGCGCGATTCGAATTTAATCAGAGTTTTACTGTGGACTTCGAACACCGAATGAAAAAAAAAAAAACTCAAATGGTTGATTAAACGAGCCACATCATTAACTAGTTTATTTTTTTCAACAAACTAACTTTTTAATTCAACCAATTCAAATCGAAATTGATTTGAGTTTTAAATTTAAGAATCATTAAAATTTGATTCAAAATTTTAATTTTGGGGTAATGAATGAAACACATGCCGTTAATATTAAAGAGGGGCAAACAAATTGATGTGACACTGTAAATCTTCATGGGAATCATAATAAAATAAAATGTGTAATGATAAGCATATATAATAACATTGATAATAGAGAATATTTGTTTTATGTCAACATATATTAATTTATTGATTATGATGATGGAGGTTAAAAATACATATAAAGCAAAATGATTCTTTAGAAGGTAGGAAATCAATTAAGCCTTTGCTGTTATTTATATATCAAGACTTTCTTGTTAAAAGTATTAAGTATTTATCATCATCATTAATTATAATGCTAATATTATCATTACTCTCTAGATAAAAAATGCACTTTGCCGACAATTATGAAATCTATTTACGTTGATGTTACCATTTTATTTTTATTACCTTAGAGTAATTGGTTTGAACTATGTGAAATAATAATTGAATTGAATAGTTTTATTTTTCTTAAAAAAAAGTCCTGAATTTGATATGGAAAGTTAACAAAAATACAACCTTCTTAAATATAATCAATTTTACGTGATACAAATACAAATTAATTAGAATTTCAATAAAAATATCACACATTAAATAAAAAGAAAAAGAAAAAACTATAGTCATGAGTTCATGATTCAAATTGTATATTCAAACTATAGTTATTATAAATAAAAATACGTAAAAGGTTTGTTTATTAAAAGAAATATATATTATTTAATCAAAAAATAAAAAATGTATATCTAGAAAAGGCAAACATATGCTCAAAAGTCAAATCTGATGTTAAAAATATAAACTATGGTAAAAAGAAAAGAAAACGTATAAAATATATTATAATAATATACTCTATTCGAAATATATATATATATATATGAAAGTTATTTAAGGTGTTGATATAGCTTCATGTACACACTTATGAACAACACTACAAAAATAACGTAGAATTCATAAATTGGATGGCGTAATTCACATTTTTCCATCCATTAAGAACATCCATCACTTTCATTATAATTTGTACTTATTCTTAATTTACTATCACTTTAAACAATTTTATGTTTTATTTTCATTAGAGTTCGTCTTTTAGCCGCAGCTTATTGAAGATTGAATATTAGGATAGAAAGTAATTAGATAGTAGAATATTATTGTTTCTTTATTAACATTGTACGTTTACTCTCATACTATATTATTTTTCGATTTCAGCAGTAATTATCAATTATTTTCCATGCTACAACTATCATATTATTTGTTAGTTATTGGATCGTTTCTTCCGTATGTTCAGAATGACTTGTTCACCATTGAAAATTTATTTTGCATACTTAATTTTTAATATATTTTATTTGAGCTGAGAATCTATCATCATAAATTGCCTCTGTATAATTATTTACTTAATTTATTCAATGAGTTAGTCACGCTTTAATACGGTGGACCAGACAAAGAGATTCCGAATATGAGTCTCACTATCATTATTATTAATTTTTCACGTGCTTGACTTATGAAAAAGAATTAAATTGCACATTAAGAAGTGTTTTAAATAATAATAAAGTAGATAAAAATACAATCAAATTATCCGCTTAAATTTTTAAATGAGTTAATCACCGACTTCAATAGCGTTGCTCTATAAGTTGTTCAAAATTATAACGGAATACTTCACAAATTGAGCAAAGTGTATCAATAATTGATATTACGTAAAGAGTATAGAGAGCAAACCAATAATAAAAGCTTAAATATCTGTATTAATGGCTTAATTAAATTATGTTGCTAATTGCACGTCAATGTCTAATCACATGTTAACCGATATTGTTATGTTATGATTTTGATTTGAAATTTAACAATTATTATATTACACACAAATATTATATAAATACTACCTTGTCAATTCTTAGGGTATGTCCCATAATGAAGTATAACGTTTTTTTTTTCACGAAAATAAGTACTCTACTGTATTTTTACTTTTTCTTTTTTTTTTATGTTCGATACATAAGTAAAAGAATATATTCCAAAGTGGGGAGGATCACATTCAACTGAAAGTATTATACTCGTGAAACTTATTTTTCCTATTTTTAGCCTGTTTGACCAAGCAAACTTTTTTTCCAAGGTATTTATTTTTTCCCAAAAATAATTTTTTTTTAAAATATTTTTTTTTAGTTTTTAAAAATTTAAAGAACTTCGATTATTCCTCCGAAATACTTTCAACCAAAAATTTGACCAAGCACCATATTTCTAAAATAAGCAATTTTAGTCTTCCAAAAACTTATCCAAAAATAACTATAAGAAAGATTATAAGTAATTAAGTTGAATTAATTATGCTTATGATGAGGTTTGTTTGACAAAGTCCAATAATTCTTCCAGCCAGTGAGAGAGGAAAATTAGGAGGTGAAGTGTATAAGTAGAATATCCATGTTTATACTTCAAATAAATCAATACGAAATAACAAACTCCTTAAGTACAATTATTTGGGTTAATTACAACTGTATCATTTTGACTAATTAATTAGAGTAAATTGATTAATAATTGATGGGGAAGTTACACAATTGGCCGCTTGGCTGAAAATATTGACATGCCCCTAATCGATATACATATATTATACATTAACATACGTAATTACGCACGTAAAACAGAATGGATAAAGTTAAATGTCAAGATGCATACCGGTCTTTTCAAGAATAAGGGATTTTTGAAAGACAAAAAAAACGTTGAAACCACAAAAAGTAATGTAACTCAATTCTTTTCTTTGTAAGTAGAGATTAATTTGTTACATTTTCTAAGTAAATGAAAGTTGTTCCAATTAGAATAAGGGAGTAGAAGAGTTTGAGAAATGGACATGATTATTTTCCTAAGAGAAATCACTAATTAATTTGTATTAGAAGAAAATAGTTTCTTGTAATTATAACTAAAGGAACTTGTGAGGAATTGAGCTGGCAAAGGATATGCAATAAGGTTGAGTTGTAGATAATCTAGAAAAAAGTAAAACAAAAGGTACTCAATGACCATTTCTATTTTATTTTTTTTAAATATCTTATGACAAGTTATATTTTAAAAATTTTATTTATCCCTCTCTTGTACTACATTTGTGATTGCTCATAAATTTGCTTGGGCTGAATTTGTATATCAAAGACTCTCTCACTAACACTCATCTAGTTCACATTGCCTTCAATAATTGTATATACATTAGATAATTAATTGTTATATACAAATATATACTATTTGTTTGTTTTTATGTATATTGTTCCTCCCAAAAAAAAATGATAGATAAAATTAGTCATATATTTATGGTTCACAATTATATAGATTGGTTATAGACAAATATATATTTTTTGTGTTTTTATTTATATTGATCCTCCCAAAAGATGTTTTAGAGTTAAAAACAATTCGCCCATTTACAATCCCAACAAAAATTTAGCCTTTATTTCATTTCCTCTCTCATTATTCTCATGTTCACTCAGCTGAAAAGAAAATATATATATATATTAACAATAAAAGAGTCTAAAAAAAGGGATAAAAGAAATTCCTTCAAGGCAAAAAAATAAATAAAATAGATCTATAAAAGAATTTCTATTGCCATCAATTCTTTGGGAGATTTAGAAACAGGTAATTCTCATTTTCTCCATATAGTTTATCCATGATTTTTTTTTTTTATGGTTAAAAAGATTTAGGAGCAAAATGAATATCAAACATCATGTATGCAATGAATTGATGGATTAACAATCTTGATTAATAAAAAAACATGACATAAATCTAATGTAAATTGAGTTGTTTTAGGAAAGAAATGTGCTTTTGGGATTGAATTTATTGCTAACACATAGGTAACATTGGTTGTTTATGAAAATTATTCATGTTTTATCTTCAATTTTTTACTGATCTAATCAATGTGTTTTTTCTATGTATATATCATATAATTGATTTTGTTCATTCAATAATTCTACTTCTGATGTTAACTTTTTGTTCGGTTAGCTATTCGATGGGACTAAAATCCCTACCTAATCCTCGATGTGTGTGAGATGATTGAAATGATCATTTTTTGATAAAATCAATATCCCTATCTAATCCTCGATGTGTGTGAGATGATTGAAATGATCATTTTCCGATAGAACCAATATCTCTATATAATCCTCGATGTGTGAGAGATGTCTCTTCGATAGAACCTAGATCGCTATCTAATCCTGGAAGCGTATAACATGTTTGAAGTGGTATTAGCTTTTTGATAGAACCAAGATCATACCTGAATATCCTTAATTTTTGCTTTGAAGACTGATTCAAAAGGATCATGATGAATATTGAAAAATCAATGGAGTAATTTTATTTTAAGGTTCACCTTTTGCTATTAAATTAGTGTTGTGTATTTCCACTAAAGATGATTTCTGGTGAAGTACAAAGTTTTATTAATTTATTTTATGTATTCACCACTTAAAGTGAAGTGAATACAAAGTGCTTGTATAAAACACTCAAAAGTTAAGATTTTTCAGGATGAATGAGCAAGCTACACAAGATAACAATCCCTCTGCTCCAACAATCCTTCCAGCAAAGCGAAGGCGTGGACGGCCACGCAAAGATGGAGGTGTTGCCAAGAGAGGGAATTTGCAGTCAGCAGCGATGACAGCTCCAGCACCCGAAAACATCAAGAAAGTTCAACGAAATGCTGTTGAAGTAAACCAAAAAGATGGTGTTATTGGTGTAGGACAGATGGTTTCTGGTGTCGTTGATGGTCGTTTTGATGCAGGGTACTTCATTACAGTGAGGGTTGGTAATAGCAGCACCACGCTCCGTGGATTAGTCTTCCAGCCAGGGAGATTTGCCCCAATTACACCAGCAAATGATGTTGCCCCATCAGCTACAATGTATCACAGGAATCAAGTTGCTATAAACCAGCTTCAGCAAGAACAACAGCCAAATGTGGCACCAGGACAACAAGTTTTAACTTCTAACCCAATGTCAACTGCTCCATTTATACCAAATACCAACCAATTTCCTCCTGTTATGGCACCTAACGAGGGACGATGCAACGTGACTGCAACCTTGCAGCAGCAGCCAAATCAAGATCAAAGAGTCCAAATCCACCAATCCCATCTTACCATTCCGGTGGAAAATCTTACAATGGTTGAAAAGGATGAAGTGATGCGGGTATTTGAAATCCCGAACCAATCAGAAGGGACTACTAAAATGGTTGCAGAATCCATATTGGAACCAAAAGGAAGTGACGGAACTAGCAATCAGGTACAAAAAGCTCAAAACCAACTCATGGGCTCAATGTTTCAGTCTGACATTCTTTTTCATGGTAACCTTAACAGCCCAAGTGGTGAAATTCATCATAATCCTGTTGTGTCTAAGTCTCAAGAGGCGTTCGACAACCAACAGATTGAATCTGAATCCAAGAATGATAAGCAACCGAATCCTGAGCAGTCGTATATCCAAACTTTACTCCAGCCTGGAGAGTTGGTTCACTGTGAAGCCAAGAAACTCGAGATCCACCAATCTCCTCCTGTAAACGCTCAAACTCAACTCTACTCCTCCCAAGGGCTTCCTCCAATGAATGAAGACATTCAGCTAAAACAATGGACTCATGGTGGACAAGAAAACCCACAGAATCAATTCAATCAAAGTACTCTATTTGCTGAACTTAACTCTGTTTCCCCTGCTGCAGAAACTCAAGTTCAGCCAAGCAATGAACTAAAAACCACATTTCTTGAACAGAATTATGTTCAGATGACTCAACCTCTAGAGGTTGGAGCTAATGAGAATCCGAATCCCGAGATCAACCAAGTACTGGTTGCTGGTGAAACTCAAGTTGTGCCTGAAGAGTCAATTAGGACTACTTCAATGGACTTCATGATGGAAAATCTGAATTATCCAAAGAGTGATGAACCACAAAGCATTCATATTGGACCTGAAGTTGACTCATCAAGAAATGTGGAAACAGCAAATGAAACTAAGCAAGCAAGTGATCCTCCTGGTGACAAACTAGTGCTAGGTTCTCAATTATCACCACAGCAACAAGAGGTGGAAACCGATAATTCTGATCATTCAGCTAAACTTGAAACTCAGAACAAAAGTTGTGATGGTGGCAACATCAACCTGGAGATGTTTCACCAAGTCAAACCTTGAAGCTGCTCATGAATAAGAGCAACAATGTTATAGATCTTTAAGTAGCTGGCAGTATAGGACCTTTTCTTCATGTTAGACTTTGGTAACTTTTCTTTTTATTTGCAAGAACTCATCTGGAGTCACAGGACCTTAATCATCCCAACTATGTCTGTTTTCCCCAACAGTATGGCAGGTCCCCTTTGTTAGCTATAGAGGCGGAACCAGAATTTTAAGTTCATGAATTCTAAATTTGTTACTGGATGGAGAAATCTATAGCTTGCTTTAGTTACTAAGTTCGCAATTAAATATTTATACATATAATAGATTCCATGATTATAAATTTACAATATGATTAAGAGAATCAAATGTGACCCCTTAATCAAGAATGATATAACTTATATACTTTTAACACAGTAAAGAATTTTTATATTACTATCATAACTGTCTCTATGTAATGTTCTATCGTGAGACTAGTCGTACATGAGCAAAAGGAGTAAGGTAAGGATCATTAGAGTAATATTTCCAATGAGCCTTGCCTGTTCTATCAATCCCTGCTATTTTTCCAACTTGATCTCGCGGATACATGTAATTCAGAAAGAATATGTGTCTGGTGTGTGACAAACAACGTTTCATTCCTTTGTCAAGGGCTCGATCAATTGATATGTTTTACAAATACTAAAAAATCAATTTCTTGAATACTTGTAAAGTACTGAATTCATCAAAATAAACTTACAAAATTCCTTGAATAGTATGGATTTGATTGAATCAAAGTACTGTAAATATTCCCAAAATTTATTTATTCCTACAGTTTGAACCCATGAGTTGTTGATTAGGATTTAGGTGCATGCAGTTGACATAGAAAGGAAGACCAACTCAAGATTCCTCTATTGTAAACAAATATCATAGACCTATTTGCCTTTTGAAAAAGACAGGTTTGACATTCTGATAGAAGAAGTAGACCAGGTCTGATTAGAATGTTTTCTATAAGTTGAGATAGAAAGGAAAGCACAGAGAACATATACTTGTGCTCCTCATGACAGGCGTAAAGCTGCGTACTGCATACACACCATCCTTTCCAGACCCCACTTGTCGAAATACGTCGGGTATGTTGTTGTTGTCATCAAGCTATAGATAAATGGAAGTCGTAGATCTGTTTTTGGTTATACTTGTAAGTTTCTTAGCTGCAGTTTTCACCATAATTGTGAGGGAGAATCTGCAGGAGTTTTGTGTTAATTTTTTTTTCCTAATCCTACTCTTGATTTTCTTTCTTACTTTCCCCAAGTCTTTCATTTTCGTCCTTTACAACTGTTTTCTGATTACCTGCATTTCTATGTTTAAAAATGCCTTTAAAATTCTGTGGACCTTGATGTTTTCTTGATTTGTAATGCATTTTATTTTGAGAGTTAATTAAGGAAGTATTTGGATTTGAAAAGAATACTGATTGGCATTAATGATGGTTTTTTTGGTTATTCTGTCTTCACAAAGATAAGAGAAGGGGCAAGGGCTGGGTACTCACAAGTCGCGACACTCACTAAATCCCACTTGTAAGATTACACTAGGTGTGTTAATTCGAGATACAGTTGAATGTTTGAAAAATCAAGGCTATCATATATCCACCATTGTCCATCTCTCTCAAAATTGACTCAAACTCCAGGAGCCTTTAACTAGACGATGACTGCAAATGTGTAATGATGATATCTGAACACCCATAAGCAGAATGAAACTAACAAGCCATCTGAATTCAAAAAAGGGTAATAAACCAGACACAAGATCTTATGATTGAAAGAAATGGCAAACCAAAACCATATCCACACAAGAAAATTAGAAAGAAGAGCACCATGATCAAAATCAACATTCTGACAGCCAAAACTATGGAAAGTATAAAAAGATGCGTCCTTGACCTATCTGAGGTCTTTAACATCACTAGGCCGCATGTAACAAAAATGGCCAAGTGCGCAATAGGCCGAGAAAAACGGAAATAGAAAAGGCAACTACAGAAACAGACAGCTGACCAGAACATAAATGTATCTCCAAGAACTAACCTACAGATAACCAACTACACTACCTCTGCATTCATCTGAAAAACCTATGCGCTCCGCGTTTCAACATCAGGTTTTTTGCCATGTTAGGAAGCTCTCACCAATTCCTTTGACCAGCAGATTACTGCAAAATATAAGGCAATTTCTAGTCATGAGGAACAAATGTGATATATGATGAATGAAATTGCTTGTGGATAACCACTTCTACTTCTCTAGCAACTCATTTTATTCGCTCTAACTATGACAAAACAAACAAGTGTACTCCCTCCTAGTAGAATGTGTATAGATTCAATGTCATTCCCTACATAGGAAAACAAGATAAAGAGTTCAAAGGTTTTGGAAAATACCTGAGGCTGCTGCGGCATTTGTTGCTGTTGATGTGGAGGTTGCGCATAATTCCCATACCCGGCATAGCCTGCATAGTACATATTTGGGTCCTGAGTAGGTTGGGCATAACCATAGGCGTCATATCCTGGTGTATACCCATAATAACCCCCACTCCACTGGTTCGGATCACCCTGAGACTGCTGAAAAGGCGAGCATATTATTTAATCAGACACCTCACGACGGTTATGATGCAGTAATCAGAGAACATTTAGGCAAAATAATAACCTGCTTGTTTGAAGGGCTACGACCCCATGAAAGGCGGATGGTTTGTCCACCCAACTGAGTTCCACTCAATGCTTGTAGAGCTTCCTCAGCACAGCTTCTGCCATAACAATGCCAACATGTTAGTTTCCTTATCACTGAATTTGACTAAGTTCAGAAGGCATGTTACTGTACCTATCAGTAAATTGAACAAAACCACAACGTTTGCCTAGTGGTATTTTGACATGAAGCAATTGTCCATAGTTCCCAAAAACCTGCCTGAGGTGATCATCAGTTACACTAGCATCCAAGTTCCCAACGAAAATCTGCAATTTAAGTTGTTTAACATGAGTACAGTTTGAGAGAAACATTGAATGCTGATATTAAGAAATGTACCGACCGTCGTATTAGTAGGGTCATCCTCATTTTGAGTTCCAGTACTTTGATATGAAGCTACAAATGAAAGAACAAATGTGAAGGTGGTTAGCAGAGATATATGTTAAAGCAAATAAAAATGCAGTTGAAAAACAAAACTAAAAGCAAATGTCCCCATAAAACAGTAAAAGATCACACAAAAGGTCAGGCATGGCTAATACTTGGACATGTTTTCATCGTCACCAAACTGGTGGGGTACTCAACTCCTCTGAATTCCAGATTAAACACAGAAGGTCTGATCGTCCGCAAGAAAAGTAAAATTAGCATCTCAACTTTCTATATGTTCAATTTTTTTTCTTTTTCTTTTATGTTTGGGGAAAGGGTTGGGATGGGGATGGAAGAGAACATATTTAAAGATGACGATCACTATTGGTAGGGCAATAATAGTATCATTCACAATGAAACATTAAGTTAAAAAAGAGCAGAATAGAAAAGACATCGTAGAAAAAGTTGGAAGAATGAAGCACCCTACAAGGTGGATTGACTAGTGGTATGAGATGCTTGCCTAACCCCAACACCGTGAGGGCAGATCTCTAAGACAAATTCATGAGGCAAATGAAGCAGATAAAGGACCAGGATATCCTAAGTTGACAATTGAAACTGACAAGAGTAAAATGTCTGAATAGTAAAGATAAAGTAATCTGAAGAAACAAGAGCAGAGTAAAGAGAAAAAACTGGATCTGTTAACACTAACACCGAAAGGACCTGATAGATGCAATTTAGCCACATTTAGATAAACTGACCTACACAACACCGTTCCCTAAAAGATACTCATTTCAGCTGAAACAAGCTCCAGGACACTAAATGATAGAGCCTGCCTCTCATTTACCCTGCTTCGAGACAACCGTAGTTTATGAGATTTAATATTTCAGAGAAATTTTTAGTACTCAAGGAAATAACATCACAAGCTGGTACTTCTCTTCAAAAACTCAAGAGCACAACCTAAGGAAGCAAAACATAGAAGCACCACTTGGCCGACTGAGACCAAAACAGATAACTCTGGATCCCCAAAATAAACCAATAGCACCTTCAAGCTATCTAAACTAAGACCAAAACAAAAGCCAAAAATAAACAAATAGAATCTACAGCTATCTAAATTCAAAGCTCATGCTCTTTATGACAAATAAGCACAAAATCAAAGACTGTAGAATAACACAAGCATCAAACTGCAAGCTAGATGAAATACATTGTTCTTAACTACTCGAGCATTACAACATGAGTGGATATACCTTGCATCTGACCACCAGAATTCTTCTTGTTAGCTGCAGGACCAATGCGCATGGGCCTAGTGGAGCAAAACTTTCCATTCATCTCAGTCATAGCGCGTAACTGCTCACTCTCATCCCCAAACCTAACAAACCCATAACCCTTTGTGTGCCCAGTTGCCCTATCTGTTACAACCTTAGCACCCTTGATTGAAGGATAATTAGGTCTGAATGTCTCCTGAAGCATGTAATCTGTGACATCAGCTGCCAAGTCTCCAACAAATATTGTATATTCAGGGGTGTTATCTGAACGCTTTTCACCCGAACCAAGTGATGCCCAGTTGAGCCTAAAATTTTGCTCAATATTAGGCATCAAGGTGCCATTGTATGCTTGTAGATTCCTTTCTGCAGCAGCATGACTATTAAACTCAATAAAGCCATAACCCTCTGATTGCTGAGTTTGCTTGTTGCGGATAACTTTAGCGGAGACCACCTGCATATACAGTTAAAGTTAATGTTTTCTCACTCAACCACAAGCAATGGGGAAAGAAGAAGACCGAGTAGTTGCACAAATATGCACATTAGAGCAAACGAAGAGAGTGAGAGGGTGTTTGGATTGATTTTTTTAAAAATAGCTTATAAGCTAAAAGCTAAAAGTTATAAGTTGGTCATACCCAACTTTTGGCCAGTGTAATAAAAAGCGAGGAAAAGGGCGCTAAAAGCACAAGGCGAGGCGAAGTGTAGCCCCAGCACTACTCTTTCCTTTCCTGAAGTGAGGTGACATTCAAAAAGCGCTCGCTTCTACAGTTGAAGCGAGAAGAGCAAGAAAAGGCGTGCTTGATTTGAAAAAGCGCTAATTAGGGTTTTTTTTTAAAATTGTAAGTTTTTTTTTTCAATTTCTGATATTGTCTTCCGCGACTTTACAAGACCTCCTTTTGCTAAATATTTTTTTTGGACTGTTGCGAGGCTGCGACTGCTGCTGCTACTGTAAGTTTTCTTCTTCTCTGCGACCTTTTTTTGTAATTTATGGTTGCTGCTGTGTTTTTCTGTATTTTTATCGCTGCGACTGCTATAAGTTCTCTTCTTCTATTCTTCTATTCTTCTCTGCGAGGCTGCCACTGATCAGTGATGTGTATGCTTGCTGCTCTATTTTTTTTTACTATCTTTACTTATAATCTAAGAATATATTACCTCTATTCAGGTATTTAATATTTTTTATTTTAATACTAAATATCCCTTTACTTGAAAAAAAGAGCGTGCTTCGCTTCTCGCTTCTATGAAGCGAGCCCTCATCGCTTTTTTTCACTTCTCTCTCTCCCAAAATAATGCTTTCGGCTTATTTTGTGCTTTTTTGGACTAAAAGTAAGTGCTAAAAAGCACTTCTTATCTTTGCCAACACTAAAAAAAAAAAAGAACTTATAATCGAAGAGCACTTAGAATAAGCCAATCCAAACACCCGTTAATCATGCATGTGCTTACAATCATGCACGTACGAGATTTTATTTCAGAACACGAGCATAAACTTGCATTACAAGTTGTATAACCGGATTCTCAAGATCTCAGATTTAGTGGCAAGACATTCACCAAAACAATTGTTGGTAAGATATACCCCTCAATTCCCAGGGGAGTCCACCCATCAATTATCAAATCAAAGATACCAAACGCATGATAGGATTAGTACCATACTAATAACTTAAAGATCAACGTTTATCTCATAACATATATAAAGGTACCCCAGAAACCAATGGATTAGCCTAGTCAGAAAATTAGCAGCAATCAGTTACCAAAAAAAAAAAAATATGCACTTCCAAATGGTTGCCACTGAAACCTCAAGAAAAATTTTTTAGAAAATATTTTCCTGCACACTAATTATATGAATAGAGGAAATTGATATAAATATACTATGTTATAACTTATAACTCACAATAAGCTCTGCTTAAATTAATATACGGGGAACCCCTCTACACTTGTATTAAAGTTAACTGTTTTTAATATTACTGCACAGTGTTCAGGGAAGCGTGAAGCTTTCCGCTTCAGGCTTAAAGCGTGAAGCGCTCACATACTCATTCTAGTCTGTGAAGCGTAGAAGGCTCGCATCGCTTCACTTCACGCTCACTTTCCTGAACACTGTTACTGCATATCTTAACTCCACATTTTAAGTAGTACAGATTCCTGCATATAAAAACCATTGGAGAAGTATTCACTTTCCTCGAATACACATACAAAACACTCTGGAGAAATCAATCCAAATCATATGAACACTTAATAATTCTCAAGAAAAAATAGAAAAGATCCAATCTTCCCCCAAAAGATTTAGTTTTTCACATTAAATACTAGCAGCCATATCTAGAACATGTAAAAGTCCTTACCATAGCTTTTCAAGTAGCTTATTTTTTCTGGTATAGTCATTACCTTTATAAAAAAGAAATATTTTCTGGTATAGTCTGCACTCTACAGAAACAACTACATTAGCCTATGTGCAAAGCATAGTTTGAATCTCTTGACAGAATCATAAGAAAACATTTAAACATGTCATTATAAACCGGTCCTTATACATGTAATTCTCTAATAACGATATGTGTAAAACATGCATTTTATGAACTTTAATTATACCTCTCCAGTTTGCGCGAAGCAACTATATAGGTACTGCTCATCCATCCAAAACTGTAGATCTCCAATCCAAAGCGTCCGGACTTCATCAGCACTGGTCGGCTGAGCCGAAGCCGTGTACTGAGATTGTTGTTGTTGCTGCTGCGGTGGGGGTACTCCGCCACCCTGCTGCGGTGGTGGTTGGTAGTAATAACCTGCCTGCGGTGGCAGAACCTGGTACTGCGGCTGCTGAGCCATCCACTGCTGTTGGTACTGTGGTTGCGCCGCCATTGGTGGTGGAACCATTGAACTTGCCGCCGGTTGCATCGTGTTGAAACCCTAGAGGAAAATATGTGGATGATGTGAGAGAGGAGATTGGAAGAAGCGAGAAAGAGATAATTTGTAGCTGATGCCACTGTAAAAGGGTACTATGGGCATGTAAAATTTTCAAACCTTCTAAATTTAGAAATACATGTAACAATTATTGCATTTAATATTGAACCATAATCGATAATTTGAGCAATATCAGGTTATTTGAATTAATAACTCGAGATTGATTTGAAATTTTTTAAATAATCGTTATTGATTCGTGAATATCTTTAATATTGGATAAATTAATAACTCATTTTACTTATGCGCACTTGTCCCCTCCCTAATTCATTTATGTTTTCATTTATCGTTCATCCCAACTATTAGTTATATTCTTCAACAACACAAAGATGACATTTGATGGGTTCAGATAGTTCGACAAATAGTCACTAGTGGAGTACATAAAAGTTATTCCTCTTTTATTTTAGTTTATTATATAACAGATAACTAATAAGCTAATAAAATCAATCAATATCAGTTAACTTGCGGAATCGATTGATATCTTATTAATTTGGTGGCAGTTGAGCACATATAAAAAGCTTATGCTTGTATAGATCTTACCTATGACTTTCACGATGCAAATTCAAATTAGTCGAATCTCAAAATAGGTATCAGACGACTAGGGAACAAGTTATGAACAACTATATTAGAAAGGAAAATGAAACTGACAACAACAATGTGAAATGAGTATATCAAGTCACTTCAGGGATATCACATTCATCACTAGGTTAATTTTGATGTCAAAACATAGAGGGATCCTATAGTAATTTTCCTAATTTCTTTGTTCAATTAGTATAAAAAGTTGTAAAATTTCTGTCTTCAAACAACAAAAGTAACAGAAATGTAAGCACAACAGCTATCATTAACTGGCAAAAAGAGCAGAGATATTTTGCGTCTTTCCACAATTTTTACTTTCTGGATCCTTTTTCAGCGCGGGTCCATACCTTGTGCAGAACTACACTAACTTCAGTTGATGCAACCATTGGGAAGTTGTAGGATTCAAGATATATGTTCACTGCAGCTAACGAATATGGTGGTATTGAGCAGATACTCTTTTCGGAGACAGTTTGCGTAGGATGTACAACACAAGAGCTGTTGAAAGAATTTTCACGAGTTGCCACAGAGAAGAATGATGTCATCTCAAGTTCAGAGGGTGTTCAAGGAGCATGGAAAAGAAAACGACGTGTATCATGTAGTATATCACATTCAGAACTAGGTGGTCTAAGACATCTAGTGATGCATCAACATCAAAAGCTGATTACACAACATATATTGAGAAAGATTAGCAGCAATAAAAAACTCCACAAGTATGAAAGCTGGTGGCATAGAGATTGAAAACCTTGAGGTAATTTGAAAGAGGATTTGATCATTGGCTTAATAATAATAATTCTGAAGTAAGGAACTGTTTTTTTTTATAAGATAAGATAAGGAACTGTTACTAAGGAATTAAAGCGAGTTTGACTCTAAAGATCAAAGCACCAGTAGCAACAAAATTCAACCATTTTTTATAACAAATTTCTATTCTTGATGCTATGTAATAAAGATTCTTTCTATTTTCGTTTCCTTTCTCCCGGAGGTGAGTGGAAGGGTGAGCATAACTTACATCTTGTTGTGCTACAGTATTTAACCTCCGACTTGCAAAAGCAACCGATAGAAATACCTGTGTGAGCTAAGAGAGTGGTCTGTCATTATCTTATTCTTCAATTTTATTACTACTGTTGTTTCTTACTTCGAATATATTTACTATTGTTGTTGTTAATACTTTGTTTTTTTTCAATATTTTCATCATAGTTTTTTTACTCTTACCTGTTTTGGAGAATAAGGGCCTATTGAAAACAACCTCTCTACCCCATCAAGGTAAACGCAATGTTTGCTTACTCTCCACCCTTCCTTGACTCACACTTGATATGTTATTAAGACTTAAAGAGGCCGAAAATAAAAGGCTAACAATATTTAGAGAGAAAAGGAGAGGGTAAAAGGGCCTTACCACAAAGCATCTAATGAGGAAACAAATGGAAGTTACAGATCCAACCTGTGATCATTTTGTCCATGTAAATCACCATATAATAAGAGATCTTGAGAACTGCCATGCATTTATTTAACTCTAACATAAGTGAGACAAAAGTGCATCAAATCAAGAAGAGAATAGTTCATGCATTACATTAGGTAACAAAGCATGACAAGAGTCTTATCACTCTAAATAGTTTTTTATTGTTCAACCACTAATGCTCGGACAAGAATGGACACAAGGGTGGGGGATATGTGCTCGTTTTATATTGAAATTCGATTAAATTCATACGAAAATAAAGTATTTCGCTACTTTAAGACATGTGATTAAGAATATTTATCATTCTACTATAATTTTATTAGTGAAAAATCCATAAATTATTCTGATGAATATAAATTACAACATAGAATTTTTTTATCAATTTTTATGTGAATACAATATTAATATTAAAGCTTGATTATTTATTAATTTAAAAATAGATGAAAAATGAGAATAATTGTGAGTTATCATATCTCGATAACACATTCTATCATAATCGAAATAAAAGATAGTTATCTATATGTTAAAGATTATTTTTTTCAAATCAATATAGGTCTCTTGATTCATAAATTTAAATACTATACAATTTTAAGTAACGATTAAAATTAACGTAATATTCAAAGACCCCTCAACAAAATAGGTCATATTCCAGTTCAAAGTCATTTGTCTAAACCCCTAAACCCCAAAATCTGAAACCCTAACAGCCATGGCAGCACTTCGCAGCAAGCTCCGATTCATAACCTCTCAGCATCACCACCACCTCCGCCGTTACTCCGCCGCCTCTATCCTTAATCCCGATTCTAAATCTTCACTCTCAGGCAAAGACAAGTCACGCGCCGCCCTAACTCTCCTCAAATCCGAAACCGACCCACAGCGGATCCTCGACATCTGCCGTGCAGCTGCCTTAACCCCTGAATCCCATCTCGATCGCATCGCATATTCCAAAGCTATTACCAAGCTCAAAGATCTCAATCATTTCTCCGGTATCCGTTCATTTCTCCAGGAATCAACGACCCGGCCTGATTTGAAATCCGAGCGGTTCATTTCCCATTTCATTGTTCTTTACGGTCAGGCCGGACTGCTTGATGAGGCTAAGAGGACCTTTGAGGAGATGGAGAAAATGGGCATTCAGCGTACTGAGAGAACTCTGAATGCGTTGTTGTTTGCTTGCGTTTTAGCTAAGAATTATGCTGAAATGAAAAGGGTATTTGTCGAATACCCAAAAAAGTATGGGTTTGTTCCTAACTTAGATACCTACAATGTGGTGATCAAAGGGTTCTGTGAATCAGGTTCTGCTAGTTCAGTTTATTCGATATTGGATGAAATGAAAAGAAACAATGTTAAGCCGAATGCAGAGTCTTTTGGGAATTGTATATCCGGGTTTTATAAGGAGGAGAAGTATGAAGATGTTGGGAAAATGTTGGAAATGATGAAGGGATATAAGATGGTTACGGGGATTAGTACGTATAATGTAAGGATTCAGAGCTTATGTAAGCTTAAGAAGTCCGGGGAGGCTAAGGCGTTACTTGATGGGATTTTATCGAGAGGCTTGAAGGCGAATAGTGTAACTTATGGCCATCTTATACTTGGTTTTTGCAAGGAAGGTAAATTGGAAGAGGCGAAGAGTATGTTCCAGAAGATGGTTCATAGTGGTTTGAAACCTGATGCTGAATGCTATTTTACGTTAGTATATTATTTGTGTCAAGGTGGGGATTTTGAAGCTGCATTGGAGATGTATAAAAAATGTTTGGCTGATGGATGGGTTCCCAATTTCTCCTCCATGAAGTCTCTTGTTGAGGGATTGGCTAGCATTTCAAAGGTTGATGAAGCACGGGAAGTCATAGCTCAAGTGAAGGAGAAGATTTCAAGAAACGTCGAGAAGTGGAATGACATTGAGGAGGCATTGCCCAAGTAGGAAGAGAAAATAAACATGGTATACTAGAGTTTTCTGGTTGCAGCATGCCCGTGATCGTAATAAAGTGAAAAATTCAACTTGGTTATGTGTTTCATCAGTGCTAAAGATTTCATTTTATTGCATCTTAGTTCTCATTTGGAATTAGCATTCAAGAGTCTTTATTCATATGTGCTTTGCTTCCAACCAAGTAACATGTCATTTGGCTTAAAGTTTTTGGCGAACAAGGTGTTTTATCGCCTATCCAGTAGCATGTGATATTAACATTGACTGCTGTATTCACATTTGTTTTTAGGTAATGAATTTCATGAGGGATTTTATACTTTTTCTACAGCTCAAGTAGTGCATGTCTTTGAGAATGTTTTGTTACCCTTGACAACAGGTTGTCTAAGCTTTTATAACATGGTCACCTAATTTGATAGTTACAGCAGGAGGCTGTGATGCTGTCTTTTACCTTATTCTGTCTGCCTGCCTGAAAGCTGCTTTGACTACTACATCTTCTCTATTAAAGCAATTGTGCACATTAACTACTTAATGCAGCACTACAAGGCAGTTTCTTGCAATTGTCTATGCTCCAAGTCTGCATTTGGTTTCTCACTATACAACTGTTGTTACTGCTTGTGTCTCCATGTTAGTTGTTGAATCATATCATGCTTTGAGCTTTTTGACCATCCTTCTTAAAATTCATACATACAAATTTATATTTAAAAGAACAGATTTAGCTGATTCTCAGAACAAAGATAGTTAAAATGGTACTGGGGTTCACGTTATTCTTGAAGTCTTTCAATATCAACAGAGAGAGAACTTTATTTCCTGATAGAACAGTTCCCTAAGAATTGAGTGAGAATCTAAGTGTACAACAAAAACTATGACATTACTTTGACATCTCATGGGGCAAAAAGAAAAGGAAAGAAACAAATCTGGCAATTTGTTTTTCTGCTTTTGTTAAGTATTCAGTATCCAATTAGAGTCTGTTCTTCCGTGTAGCTCCACCCCCAAGGTGTTGTGCTCCATAGGCCGCAGTTGAACCTACCGTTGTCATGGCTACTAACCAACTGCAACAAACCAGAATGGAATTGAGTACTATATATTTTTTAAGAAATGAAACTAAGAGGTACAGTTGGAAGTTGTAACTCACCTGAGGTAAGTGATATATGTTTGAGTTTCGGCGTTACCCAGATCCGGTTGAAGGAGAGCTGCAGCAACAAGGGCCAATTGCAGAACTGTATTTACCTGTACATGTTTCATTGTAATTATGAACTGGAATACTAGTTTGCCTCTCTATCTCTATAAGGTAAGGTAAAGTCTGCATACACGCCACCCTCCACAGATCCCATAATCCCAGATACAATATGTTGTTTTACTTATGAACTGCGAAATATATTGCAAAATTGTTCGTGTAAAATTACAAGATATCCTCTCGGTTGTTCCTTTCCAATGCTGCCTAAAAAGAGCTTCAATGAGCATGAGCTATACCTTGCTTATCAAAAGAGGCTCAACTTTATGAGGACGGGCTCCATCAAGGTTGAAGAATTCATACCAGCTTGACCACTGCAAACAATGTTAAAACCAAGTAACATGAGCAAAACAATACTGCAGATTACTATTTACTGAATCTTAAGGTAGAGCCAACATCACCTTCCACTCTAATATGCTAGCTCTTTTATATACCGCACCACCAACAAGAGCCACATCACGCAGCACAACCAGGGAAACTAGTCCAGCTTCACAGCATAAAACCAAGAAAGTAAGTTTCTGAAAACAAAGTGCAACATTTCCTCTTCATTTGGAAATTCCACAAATAATTAGAGATTCAACTGGGTAGGCAATACATCTAAACACTTTTGGCACTCAAATGTATCCTTTAGTAGATATTTAGGCTGAAAGGCCTCAACAAGCAGTAGCATCGCATATGAATCACTGACATATCTCTTATTACTATTTCACTCAATCGAGCCTCAAGCCAGGGAAAGTGATGTCGTATGAGTAGAGTACGCATTTCGTGAGCAAGACAATTGATCATCAAATAAAGGAAAATACCAAGACATGCCTACAGTCTACAGACCTGTAATCTTAACTTGAACGAGTAAGTACAATTAGAGGATCAAATTTTAGATCAGAACTAGGACTTAATTGTCCATCCAAAACAAAGGATCAGAAATTCTCATTCCTTAACCTTAATAATGACAAAGACAAAAGGAAAAGCTATAGGTAAGTAACGCTCAGATTTCTATGAAAATATCAGGTTTGCCAAGTATTGGTATGATTTTTTCTTGTTTTTATAGAGGTCAACTTAGATGTTTATTAGCATTTAGCACTAAGCATGAAATCTAATGTGCAGAATATTATATTATGATCTCAGGGTGATTCATTACAAGCTTTTCAACTATCTTTTCTTTAGGTGGAGGTGGGTAAGCAAGCTTATCAACAATCTAAACTGTGCAGCATGCTAAACTTGGGAGGAAAGATAAAGAGCTGAAGGACATGCATAGAGATGACCAAAACAAAAGGTAATTGATCGATCATATGAACTTCAAGCAACAGATAGGATATTCAATAAAGCAAAAAGAAAGACTACCATAAACTTTTTATCATGGAGAATTCTAAAGAAAGTGAATGATTTACAGAGGAGATACAGAAGTAGTAAAAATGTATATTGAGCCGTTGTTGTCACACTTACATTAGGTCCGGTTCAAGACTCGCATGACAACTTAAGGGTAAGTGTGAGATTTAGAAAGACAAATTAGTAAATATTGGAGTGAAATATGCCTGCACATAGTAAATAGTTTCAGAGAATTCATGCAGCCGATTCTGTTTTTTATTGAAGGTAGTCAATTTAGTAACCTGGAAAGAGTCTATGCAGGTGAATTCAAATGGGATATGAACTTACGATGAAGAAGACCCTTGTCTACCATTGCCAGAGCAACAAATGCAATAAGAACCTGTAGGTATAAAAAGTATAGTGATAAGAAGGCCAATAAAGAAGTATCTGAAATCCCAAGATAAGCGACATTATATCCACAAAAGAAGTACAAGAAAGAAACAGGAACTGATGGAAAACAAATTCAGTGAAACAACGAAGAGAACATGAATGAATCACAAATCAGAACTTTGTTCACTGATTAGGTCAATCAATGAACCAGATAGGAGAGCAGTTTAAATAGTTACCTTGTCAGCAAGAGGATCAAGGTAAGAACCAACAACAGAATTAATTCCCATCCTCCTAGCCATGTACCCATCTAGCTACAAGGCAAGAGTGAAACTAAATTAGAAAGCTGAGCTTAATTCCTTTTCAAGGAGAAGAAGAATGGGGCTACACACCCAATCTGTTGCCCCAGAAACAGCTAGCCCAACAAATGCAGGGAGATACATATCATGTATAATCATCCTGCAATATTTACACAGCAATGGGAATTAAAGGAGTGTATCTTTAATTTGTAGCTTAACTACAGCAGAATGATAACATCATGTCAATTTGCAGTCTAAATGCTCCGTGGACTTCACATACAGATTTTACCGTGCAAGCTATGCTTATGGATTAAAAGCACAACCACATTTAAGATAACACAGCTGATCATATCCAAAGAAGCCTCAATATCTAATAAATGATAAGTAAACATAATGCTTGACCAAGGAAGATAAATTAGTCTCCAACTACACCTCAATCCTAAGCACAGCCAGATTCAAGAAAACCAAGGTGATCATGTTCATGGCATTCGCATGATCTAATTTATGATAAACAAACATAATGATTACAATAACGCCTCGGTCCCAAACAAAATATAATGCCTAGTGAAGGAAAATGAAAACTCAATTATTGCTTGTCCTTGTACTAGTTCTTGAATTATTTCAGAGCTCAAATGCTAAGGCATACAGCAAAGTGCATAAAATATTTGTGGTCTTTTATTTTATCATGTCTCTTTCAAGTTCTTCACAAGTGCTAAAATTAACTGACTAAACATCCATAATTGTCTAAATCATGAAATATGAATGTCAAGAAATGAAGTAGTTCTGCATTCATCAACAAAGATGTACAAATACTGCGCTGATGAAAGTAAATGCCCACAAGGTTACAAAAAGAATGTTTTTTTACTTGTTGGCAACTCTTAAATTCCAACTTTCCACATGATATATTTAACCACAAGATTAAAGTGCATTTTGATACATTTTACATATTTTAGCTTAAGATGACAAGAAGTCTTTTTTTTTTTCACTTTCTTGAACTCTCACAACCAGACAAACAAATTAAACCATTTATACAAGCCAAACACTGGCAAATGAGCCTGATATTTCAATGTAAAGCAGTTTCCACTTTCCTCCATACAAAAATGTGCATTGAGTAAACTATTGCAACCAATTCTGAGGTACAGAAAAAGGGAAAGAAAGAGCAAAAATTTACCATGCGAGAAATGGACCGGATATCATTCTACTCAAGGAAATGAAGTTAGGCAAATTGAGGAAACTATCCCTAACTTCAACAGCCAGCTGAGACTCTTTCCATTGCTTTTCATTTCTCTCAATTTGCAATCTCTGAGTCGATTGGAAGCATAACTTGTACGGAAATTGTAATCTAAGAGAACTAACTCTAGGAAAAACGAGAAGGAAATCGGATTGAAGATGTAGAGAAGTTGCAGACTGAGAAAGCTTACAAGGAGGTGAAGAAAGGAAAAGAGGACAGAAATTAGCGGCGGCAGCGAACGGAGAGAGGAAGTGGCGGCGCCGTCGGTCAAAGTTAAGTAATGGCGTCAATGGAATCGATGGCGATGAGGAAGACGAAAATTGTTGGGTAAAGAAGATTGTAGAAGAAGTGAGATAGTTCAAATTGAGCTTACGATTTCGAGAAATTAGGGTTCCGATTGATCTGAAAATCGCCATTGATGTAGCAGCATTTTAATGCACATCGAGATGGACAGAGATTTTTTTGCAAGGGTTTAGCAGAGCTGTCCGACGAGGCAAACACACTTGACACGTGTGATCGGAGCTCGAATTATTAATTTCATTCTTTAATTATTTATATATTTAAAAAATGAGTATTTCATTAACTGAATATGATTATATTTTTCATCTTTGTGTTTTTCTTAAGATTGTCAGTATTTCTATACGAGTTTGAGATTATGACTAAGTCATGTGTTAGATCAAAAGTCGTTTAATTACCTAAGTAGAGAGTATTTTTAAAGCTAACAATAACTACTAAGTAGTATCAATTATAAACGTGTTTTTATTAAATTTCTCAAAATAAAACAATTAAGTATAAAAATACATCTTAAGTATCTCTTTATTTTTTTAATAGCATATTTAAATTATTGCAATTTGAGAGTACGACAAATTAACACATCTAAACTATCATTTATCTAAATGAATCATTTATTAATTTGAGAAACATAGCTAAATCATCCTCCAATTATCTGAATCACCGTGTAATATAAAATCACCTTTTCATACTTCAATTATAAAATTACACTAGCTAAAATTAATGAGATAAATAATGTACATTAACCAATCACCTTGAAAAAAGTTAGTTAAGACAAAAGAGGCGTTAAATTCCATATAGTCCATATATTAGTACATAAATATCGGATTAAATTCCAAGTGACACGAGTCTTAATATCATTCAATTCTTTGAAATTTTCAATTAAAATACAAAATTGTAGTCTATTGTTTCTTTTTTAATCTTAAAAAATTTATAGAAGTATCCCTTTTTCTTCCATTGAAGTTGGATCAAATTCTTTACCTTCCCCTCTACATTACCTACTTTGGATAATGTTGGATCAAATTTAGTTGGTTTTTTATTGCAAGACATAAAAGAGATTGTCTTGCTAAAACCAAATAGGAGGGAAAAGGAAAGAATTTGATCTTCATTTTTTTTTTGTTTGATTTGTGGTTGTTGTTGAAGAAACTATAAAAAAAAAATATGAGGAAAACTCATTTGAAATCCTCTAGGAGTTCTGTATATGAGACAAGAACAACAAGTAAATATGATGATTCTGAGGGATTGGCTGCTACCATGCTTAGAAGTGCTACTATGCATCCAGGTTGAGATATATCGATAAGCGGATCTAAGATTTAAATTTAATGACATATTTGAATTTATGGATTCCAAATATAATATTTGTCGAAACATAAATAACTTTTATTTATCTGTTGAATATAATGGGGTTAGCTAAGAATACAAGATGATCTATTTAGTTTTAAAATGCCTTTTTGGTCATGTCTTGCGTTGACCTCTAAATGCATCGGATAATATGTGAAACTAAGGTGATTCTAGAAACAAAAAATCGTCTTGAAAGACATATGATCTCTTGGAATAGGATGTGATCGAAGAAACAAGATCTATATTGACGATATCGATCGATTAATTATTTTTTTAGGTCATGCTAGTTTGTTTTACTCTAGGTACAATGATTTGTAGTAAAACTTACTTAAATGAAACGATATGGACAATGAGGATTAGTGTAGCTGACCCTAACTTGAGGCGTATGTTGTTGTAACAAGAGCATTCTAGCCTTCATTGAGAAGTTGTTTGATTCTTAAAACTTATTCAGTAAATAAATGTGTTGTAATTCAAAATATGTGAGCAGGGGTCAGCAAGCAGAATATGATGGCTGAAGATATACTTGGATATGGAAATGTAAACATTTCAGCAGAAGTATTCACATTCCGCGAGTTAGCTCACGCCACAGACAACTTCAATCCTGAGTTTCTAGTTGGTGAAGGAGGATTTGGGAGGGTCTATAAGGGACACCTCAAAAGAACTGACCAAGTATGTCCTTATTTTTTGTGTTAATCGTCAAAAAACACATCTCAACTATCAGTTGTTCCCTTTTCCTATATCAAGGAAAAGAAAACAGTTGATAGTTTGGGGTGTGAAACTCGCAAAAAACTGAGAGTTCAGATATATTTTTGACCATGATTTCTTCTGTTATTGTAGCTATTAACTACTAGTAATACAACACCTCTTTTGTGTCCAGGTTGTTGCTGTCAAACAACTTGACAGGAATGGGGTTCAAGGAAACAGAGAATTTCTTGCAGAAGTCTTGAGTTTAAGTCTCATTAAACATCTGAATCTTGTCAATCTGATAGGATATTGTGCTGATGGCAACCAGAGAATTCTAGTCTACGAATTCATGCAGAATGGATCTTTAGAAGATCATCTTCTTGGTATGAACAGCTTGATTCGTATTGTCCTTGCTCCGTTGAGCTGAACTTAAAGAGTGTACTAGTAAACACTTTGTTGTTTTAATATAATACTTACTAATTCATATGCTTACTCAGATTTTCCATCAAATAAGAAGCCATTGGATTGGTATACCAGAATGAAGATAGCTAAAGGCGCAGCGCAAGGGCTAGAATACTTGCATGATATTGCTAATCCTCCCATAATCTATCGCGATTTCAAAGCATCCAACATATTATTAGATGAGTGCCTTGTTCCTAAGCTCTCAGATTTTGGACTTGCTAAGTTAGGTCCAGCGGAAGGCGAGGATCATGTTTCTACAAGGGTTATGGGGACCTATGGATACTGTGCACCAGAGTATTCTATGACAGAACAGTTGACATCAAGATCTGATGTGTATAGTTTTGGAGTTGTTCTTTTGGAACTTATTTCAGGGAGAAGAGTTATTGATAATACAAGACCACCAGAAGAGCAAAACTTGATTTCTTGGGTTAGTTAATGAATAAACTTTGTCATCTTTATAGTTAGTTTCCCATACATAAAATTAAGTCAACACTTTTTTTTTTTCAGGCCAAACCACTTTTTAAAGATAAGAACATGCTCACTGAAATGGCTGATCCGTTGCTCGAAGGAAATTACCCTGTAAAGGAACTTCATCAAGCTCTTGCTATTGCAAATATGTGTATCCAAGACGAAGCCTACACGAGACCTTTGATAAGTGATGTTGTTATAGCTCTTGAGTACTTAGCCATGCCAAGAGATGATGAAGTCACAATTAGCAAAACAAAAGTAGAGTATAGTGCTGATGAGTTGTGTCTAAAGGACTTAACAACAGAAACTAATTGTGTGTCATAAGATGTTTTTACCATTTGTCTCTCCAGCCAAGAAAGGCAGAAAAAAAAAAGAGTCGTTTTAGCTTATTGCTGATTGTAGACTTGTCTACTTTTTGATGTTTGAGATATACAAAAGATTTTGAGTTTTGATAAGAAATTCAGAAAACAAAGAGTAGAACTGATGGATCAAAGCTCTTATTTCATCCCCGTGTCTGTTACGACCTACCTCAAGATTCCAGTAGCTACAGAGGCAATCCAGAATCTAGAGTCGGTAAGTTCAGAATGAGTGTGATCTTATTATATGTAAAAACATACTTACACAGTTCGAGCAGATAGTACAGGTTTAGTTAAAGCCATAGAACTAGTCCTAAATCCATCTCTGAGTCACTGAATATGATGATTTCCTTCTGTATAGAACACATTGCAGGTAGGCATCCATTGATTCTTCTCTTCTTATAGCATTTCATTGTAGAGGATAAGAAACTAGACCAACAACAGCAACCACTGGAATCTATTTTCATATAGTTATTAGTCTTCTGAGATTCAATAAAAGCCCAACTGCATTCCAATTCAAGTGTTTTGAAATACTCAATCTCTTTCCTCAGAAGTGATCCTATGCTTCCCCTAGTACCAACTTCCACCAGATCACTTGTATTCATTTCATTTAGTGATGCTGCTAGCTTTGGTTTATGAAAATAAAGATAGTTTAGGTGGTGTTGGGGATCATATTGTCTTCACTTTAAGGAACATTATAGACATGCTTTAGTTAAAAGCTAAGGCTATTGCATAGTTCTGTCCAAAAAACAAGTACTTGAAAGTGCTTCTTTGGCACTCAGTAAATTTTCATTCTCTACCTAATCTTTTTACAACAACAACCCAATATAATTCCATAAGTAGAGGTCTAGAGAGGGTTGGGCGTACTCACACCTAGTGTAATCCCATAGGTAGATCAGTTGTTCCCGAATGACACAATAATAAAAACAAGTGTAATCCATCTGAAAAGGATAGAGGAAATAGAGAGAGATGTTTCCAATTAGACCCTCGGTTTCGAAAAAGAAATGACGGAAGTGAAGAAGGCATAGAACATACAATAGAAAATATAACAAACCAGTCTGAAAAAAAAAGAGAGCAGTAAATACAACAAATAATACGATAAATCGAAATATAAAAAACAATAGATAGTGACAGAAATCGAAAGACCCTCAGGCTCAATAAAAACATAATGGCAAACCAGGTTTGAAAAATACTAAGGTAGAGAAGTAGTCGATAATTTGAATATAGAGCCAGTTTTGCCAATATGTATTGTTTCGTCACCAACATGTATTATATAGAAGAAATAAGTGGCATAAGCAATGACAACAAACACTTAAATCTCAAGCAAGTTGGAGTCGATTATATAAATCTTCAATGTCAATATCGTTCCATTTAAAAACCCGGTTTCAGTTTTCAATATTCTTCATCAGAACTCCAGGGTCTTTGCAGCTAAATCAAATACTTGCTCCAGCTCTTGTTTTACTTTATTACCAGCAAAAATAAAATTAACAGCATTCCTAGCCAGCTGGAACATCTCTCTCTTTTGTATACCTTTGTAAATTAGAAAAACGAAAGTTAGTGAGACCATAATCTAAAACCAAACTACCATTTTTGCATAAAGTAATACGTACCAAAACTAGAAGAGGCAAGACTATACTCGCCAGATACGCTGGTAGAGAATACCCCCGAGTCATCAGTGCAGAGGACAATTGGATGTCCACTAGTATATAAATCCGCTGCAAGTCAAAGCTATGGTTATGCACTCAATTCAAAGTAGTTACGGTTCATAAGAAATGACCTTGTCAACGATCATGAGTAACAACAGTACAAAGCACAATCTAAAGAGGATCGGAAACCTCACCAAAATGATGAATATCCAAAGAAGATATCGTTTCAGTCCTGATGTTGGAAGTCAAGCAAATTTCAACCTACAATCACAGAGAAAGCAAAATGTGACAAAACTCGAAGGATCAGTAGGCCAAGAGAACTGCGATCCATCATCAAAACATGGCAAGGCCAAAAAAAGATTCTGCATCTTGTCCATGATGGTGGTATCAGTGTTATCAAAAGCGAAAAGCACATGGGGCTTCAAGTTTCAAATAAAGCAAGGGGCTTAATGAAAAAGAGTGCATAGGAAGAAAAAAATTTCAAATATATATGTTTAGTTCAAGACTAATAATAATAAGCATAAATAACAAATATATAGACAAAGAAACTGAAAAAGAAGAAGAAAAGATTACAATAAAATGAAATATTAATTGTTTGGCATCTCCTCTTCAGGAGAGGCTCAATGGCAACGGAAAGTATGTACTAGAGCCTTGATGATGACACTGAAGCACACATTCGCTCAACATGTTGTGCACTTCGCTTCAAGGAGTAAGTGCAGTTTAAGCATGCCTTTGACAACACTAGGTGGTCTTCTAGATGGAAATATGTAGAAGCTTTCTTTACCCAGCATATACATGGGGGTATAAGGAAAAGGAGAAATGATCTTGCATTCAGGCCATTCTAGGGTAGAGTAGGAAATTTGGTAAAGTATTTGCTCAACATTGATAAGTGTGATTGCATTGTATCAAAAAAATAATGGATGTCCTAGAAATCTGGAAATACACATGTGAAAGTTCTAACCGGTAATTTTAAGGATTTAAGCTTTGCCCATTCTTCTTCTCCAAAGCAACAAGCATGGCCAATTCTTGCGGGAAGAAAATCTAGCATTGCATGGATTTCCACCTGATTGGGTACCTAATAGCACTAAGTACCAAATACACCAATCAGAGAGATTACGGTGTGACACTGATAAAAGCTGGACAAACTAGTGAAGCCAGATGCACCTCGCCACAGTGAAGGGTAATCAAAAGTCCTTGCTCTTTAGCAAACTCCAAAGCAGGAAGAAAGGTTAGCCTACAAGAGAAAAGTATCAAAAAAATACAAACCTTATTAGTCTATCGACAATGCAAGACAAGAATAATATGCAATAGAAAACTTTTTACACGCAAAATAGTACCATTCACCAATGATAGGATTGCCAGAAAGGTCGATACCCACAACTCCCAAATGTCTCATTTCCAGAGCAAGCTTAACCTTCACCAACCACAAAAAAGTTATCTAGCTGTGGACTTTAAGCTAAATATAAACTTTTAGCCTCTTTGTGCATCAGATTCAGAAACATACAGTTTCCATTGCAGCTTCTGTGGTTTCACGACGATCAATACTGAGTAGAAGTCTGACATATATTTTCTTTCTTACTGTTCCATTGCTTTCACATTCATTGTTTCGAGCATAAATACCGGCACTAGCAGGACAATCAAAATTAGGTTCACTAAAAATATCAACTTCGACGTTACTGACAGCCCTTAAACCTTCCAAAACTGCTTCCATGTATGACTTCTTGTTCATCCCTTTGGAGACATTTTTCTGCATTCAGAAAAGGCATGTCAAAAATAAGATCTTTACATATCATGATCGTCTCTTATGAATGAGCTAGAACAGTACACATGTGAAGGATCCTTTTGGAGTTCTAAACTAGTCCATGAAACTGTTGGAATGTAAGGTGGGACCTTCACAATATCATTAGGCACGAGGAGGATGGAAAAGGGAAATAAACATAAAGCACACCAATAATATGTACAAAACCCCAGTCTTACATAACAGTACTAGAAGGTACGCTTTAATAGGTGTGAAGAGACCTTCTAGACTCACACCTAATATATGCTTTTAGTACGCAAACCATGAACTTGGCTACAATAACATAAAAGTCATACCTAAATAATACAAGGGATCATGCTTCTAGGGTAACTAAAAGACACACGATCCTACACACTTAAACATCTAAGTTTACTATTTCCAACAGCAATGTTAAGTTTCTTATCATGTTTTTATCTGAAAATAATCAAGGATGTACCAGCAAAGAGATCTTTTAGGTGAAGTTAACACCTTTTCTATCTAATCGATTTCCTTTAAAAGTAAGAACAGAATACATGAGATCAAATGAGTAAAGATGCATTTGCATATTGTTAGAGTGGGTTAGAGTCCCATATTGGTTGGAAAATGGAATGATGATATGCTTATATGGACTTGGGAAATACTTGAGTTAACCCCATGTGCCATATCTTTATTTCCTGTTTTTATACCCCTTCACCAAATAACTATATAGAAAAACAAGTGTATAGTTAAATGAAGATAACATCAAAAACACAATGTCAAGTATCTGGTTCACTTAATTCAACCAGCTATGCTTGCTAAATTTGATTCTAAATGCCAAGTCCACTCCAGCTGACAGCTGACTTGTTACAATTCTCTAAATCTATATCCATTGTAACAAGCAGCACAATTAGGAGCCTACTGATCAAGCTAATGATACAGTTCAAGTACCTTTGGAGTTGTCCTTAGCTCCAAGTATACAACATTTTCAGCAGCAAAATCTTCAATTACCTATTTTTCATGGTAATAACAAAAAGAATCAAATAATTGCAGCATACATTGCATGATATAAAGTTTGGACTACTGCGCTAGTAGAGTACCTCTTTAGTAATTCTGGTTACAGTTTCATGGTCAGTTGTAAGAACGTGAATCAAATCAAACATTTTGAAGACTTCAGTAAGGGAGCGATCATCTGAATCACAAAGAGTTGAGCTCAAGGCAAGTTCCAAGCTACTAAAAAAAAGGGGAGCTTGACATATTATTTTGAAAAGTACGACTTACGTTTTAAGATAACACGCTCCACATCGGGAAAATGTACGAGCCCCCTGTCACCCAATTCTCTGGCAAGTTCCCTGCAAAATAAAGATTGAATACACATAAGTTTTTGGAAAATAAGACTTAAGCAAGAAGAAATGCCAACTCAGAAGTCAAAGCAATGGAATGACAAGCAAAACAAGGTAATTGACTGATCTCTTTATTTTTCAAAGGTAATTTCTTTTTTGATCATTAAGAAGATTGTGTTTATATGTCCCAGCAGAAGAAAAGAACAAAATGGTCCGTATTGGTTTGGTGTAATCATTAAAGTTAGACTGAAGAAGTATTGGAGAGAGGTTATATGACAAGGTATGATGTTGTCTCATCTTTCAGCTTACCAAGGACATGATCTCAGATAGGAAATTGTGAAGGACATGGATCAAGGTAGAAGGTTAGTGCGTAGGAATGCCTTGCCTTGTTGTTCGTACAAACTACTAGTCCTAGCAATACTCTTATAGTTTCTTGTCCTTTGATTTTTATTGCTATATGTTGTTTCTTATTTCAACTATCGTATTACTTTGTTGTAATACTATCATGTTACTATTTTTTTTATTCTGATGTAGGGATAAGGTCTGCGTACACTTTAAACAACTATATTCTTTTTTTGGATAGCCGTTCTATTCGAGTCAACTCAACTAACTCCCTACTCTCAACAGTCCAAAAAGTTCTCCAAGTAAAAACAACATTAGACATTCCCATATTCCGCAACCAACCTGACTTTTGTTGTCAAATATACACCCAAGCAAATAATTTCTATATTGCAATTATGAATCTACACTGATGACAAAGGTCAACCATTTGGACAAACAAGTGTAAACTAAACTCAAACCATTAAACGGCGGAGAGGATTGTCCAAGGCATATAAAGAAACCAAATCCCCCATCACTTAGCCAATGTGGGAAACTCAATCCACAACTATAAAAATGGGGGAAAACAAGAATTAACACCCAAAAATCAGTTTTTTTCATGGAATCAAGCAACAAAATCAGCAGATAGGAATAAGTAGTTAAAACTTTTCAGCATACATAAGTCTTTCAAGAAAAAGAGAACATACATCAAAGTGGAGTCTCTAATGGAGCCATTAAGGTGAGCGTGTAGTTCAACTTTTGGCATTGACACCCACCAATTCATCTTGAGAATAAATGGAGGATTTGCACTTGAGGGCTTAGGGCTGCCTGCACAAAAACTAAAACTAAAAAAAGACAAAGGGATGAAGACAATAGATTAGAAAGAATAACAAAATCAATCACAAGTCATAATCATTATTCAACCTCAAATTTGACTTATTGGTTCCAATTAATCATAAGATTTAATAATTAACACCTACATATTGTTCTATATGATGTTTGTTTCTTATTGTTATTTTAATTTAATTATATATAACAATAAAAATAAAAATATGTAACAACTTGTTTGGTGTGACTATGTATTATCTTAATTTATTTATTTTTATTTTATCTGTAGTTATTATATAATAATTATATTTCATCTTTTATCTTATATTTCATAATAACTCTAGTTCAGTAAAATTATATTCATAAATAAAAAATTGTTGATTATTTTCAAAAAAAATCTAGTCTTATCTTTCTTTCTTTTCAAAAATCTCTCCGTATAAAAGTTGAAATCTTCCTTTTTAGCTAACTTGAATTTCATATCTATTGTATATTGATTTTGCACTCCTAAAAAAGAAAAAATATATACACAGTCAATATTATGTATATAAATTTGGTTATATATGTATCAAAATGCTTTGAATTAGGATGATATTATTTTTGATATATACATCAATATCTTATAGTAATTAACTACCTACTTAATAAACTTTATGTATACGATAGCATATATAAACAGAATAAATTTTTTTATATACATATCGAAGTTACCTATCACAATTAATTGGTTTAAATCAAATCTATACACCAATTCTGTGGTAACTATCCAACTTTTCCTATTCCAAAGGAGTGAAAAATGACAATTAAAATTCCTATATATATAAATTGAAATATTAAATTCCAAATATAATTATTTTAGAAAAAGATATTACATTCCTTATATAGGGGTAACTGCCCAAAAACAAAATACAGACTCAATTGGCTGCAACTTTTTTTGGAAAATGAATTTCCTGGCTCTCAGTTACACTTTAATCAATTACCTAATTATTTTTATATATACGACAATTTTTTGTTATTTATTTTGTGTTTATGGCTTCTCAAGAATTTATTGTAGTTATTGAGTTTGTTCGAACACAACACTATAATGTAATGTTATTTATTATATTGTTCTCTACTATATATATATATATATTTCTCATTTCTGACATCGATCCGATCTTTGATATTAAAGGATACGCATGTACCTAATTTCATGATAGTCAATAAAATTAAAATGATGTAGTTAGTATAGGAATATAAGATACAAATTAATAATTCAAAGTTTATTATGATTAAGTAATTAATAAAGTAAAAATCTAAATAAATTAAACACAATTAAGTGATTTAATGAAGTCAAAATATTAATAGTAATTTGCTAATGGAAGACCTTATCTCAAAAATGTGAATATATGTATTTTTATTTTAAGTCTATTCTTCTAGTCATTTTAAATGTAAAATTATTAATAAATATTTTTATAGTCACTTTCTACTTTATATAATTAGGGATCGTTTGATGAAATTGATTAGAATTATATAAGTATTAATAATATAAATATTAATTATATTGATATTAGCTATTTCACATTTTATTCCAAATAAGACAATACACTATTTCTCTTATAACTTATACATATATAAGCTACGATAATAAATTATATATTATATTAATTTTATAATAAATGCCTTTTTTTTAACTAATTTCAAATTTCTATGGCTAAACGCGCGAGCTAATTATTTTATATTTTTTTTTGAAAGAATGATTTTTACTTTAATTAATACATAGAAGATTTGGAAAAATTACTTTATTTCATTCAAATAGGAAAAGCACAAGAAGTCGAAAAATTAAAGAAGATCGATGAAATCTGGGGTGTATATGATCGGATTGGTTCGGGTTTTTAAATATCAAATTAAATTATTTATATCGAATTTTTAAATTTATAAATCAAATCCAACCAATAAAACTCGGGTTTTTCAACTTCGAGTTTTTTCGAGTTTTTTCAGATTTTTGGATTTTCTCGATAAAGTTTTCATATAAACATATAATTTACTTGTACTTCAAATATTTCTTTAATCTTATCAAAATGCAACTATCCAAGTTATTTCTCAAGAAAATAACAAAAAATATGATATGATTAATGACACTAAAATATCCAACAAAAAAAAAACCGCGTAAAAAATATTGTAAATTAATAAGTCATAATGAAGTTGATAATTATTTAAAGTACTAAATCATGCTAAAATAAGTTTAGTAAGTATTAGTTACATGACTAAATATTAAAAGAAGTAAAATTAATCATGTATTTTAATTGTCTAAAACTATGTAAAAACCAAAAAATTAATATTCAATGTTATTGTCATTCTTAGTGTTGAATTGATTTTCTTTTGCATTCGTATTAAATTGATTTTTATTTAAACTTTGTTATAATTATCAACATGTATGGACTATAATTTTTATTAGATTATTAAGAAGTCTAACTTCCAGACATGAAATAAATATATTAAAAGATAAAATTATGAAAAAGTATAAGAGATATTTTAAAATTATATCAAAATAGTATTTTTACGTATAAAATAAAATTTTAAAATTATATATATAATATCGGGTTGGTTTGGTCTTGAATTGTTGTTTTTTACTTGAAATCAAACCAACCCAAATATAATCGGGTTTTTTTTTCCAATACCAAACCAAGTCAAACCAAACCACTGATCGGATTTTTTTCCGATTTAACTCAATTTATGATTTGATTCAATTTTCAATTCGGTTTTGTACACTCCGTAGTAAGATTTCAATGAATTAACAATTTTTCCTTTTTTTAAACGTGCAAAATGTGCATTTTAAAATGAATTATTAATATTTCCTTTCCAGGATTGGTTCCTTCTACAAATTTTGTGGCCAAGTTTCAAGATAACGTTTTTAAGAAAACATTGATTGGGACCTCGATGTGGAAATGTTCATTTTTTTTTCTAGATATATTTTATAAAAATTAAAACGAGATTGAGCAAAATTAGTATAATCCTCTATGACAATGATATAAACAATGTTAAAGAATGACAAAAAAGTCTCACATCGGTAGTTAATGATATGGGTGGACTCTTTATAAGGCTTCGACAATCCTCCTCCCTATGAGCTAGCTTTTGGGGTGTGAGTTAGGCCTAAGACCTAATTTCACATGGTACCAGAGTAGGGTCCGCCTCACCCGATGTTAGGATTTCCAAAATCAAAATTGTCCACGCACCAGATGCTAAGCACTGGGCGTGTTTCAAAATCAAAATTGTCCACGCACCAGATGCTAAGCACTGGGCGTGAGGTGGGGTGTTAAAGAATGACAAAAGTTCCACATCGATGGTTAATAAGATGGGTGGACTCCTTATAAGACTTGAGCGATCCTCCTTAGACAGAAAAATTTACAGTTTATTTTTTAAAAAACTTTTTTTAACTGATACACATAGATTATATCTTAATCATATATGATCATATAAAGTTATATGTACATATATTATGCATTTACTGAATATTAATCAATTAGGTAGACGACTATTTAGATTAATTCTTCGATAATTAACCATTTAAATTAAATTTCTTAGTTGAAATTAGTGGTGAAAATTGGGTGGGTTGGGGGTCAATACTCAATCTAATTCAAATTATTTGCTTGGATCACAACAGGTCAAGTAATGGGTCATATATATATATATATATATGAATAAAAGTTTATGAGTTTGAATTAAGAAGTCTAAGCTATACTGAATTGCCAAAAAGATGAAGAAGAATTTTATTTTGATATTTTTGGCAGTTGTGATATTTGATACCTTCTAAAGTTGTTACAAACATTTTCTCCTTAGTTATTGTCTTTCTGTTCAATCTCTTAATTAGACATACTCCTTAATTAATGACTTTCAGTTATGGTAAAGAACATAATATTAAAGTAACATAGTGAATTTAAGTAATTAACTTCTAATTAAAACAGTAAGATTTGTATAAGTTACTCATTTTTAATGATTTGAAATAGATTGGACTAAAATGAGTCGAACAAATAAATGGGTAGAGCGAATAAATAGTACTCTCTTCGTTTAAAAAAGAATGTCTCTATTTGCATTTTAGTTTGTTTAAAAAAGAATGACCCTTTTTCTTTTTTGACAACACTTAAACTTTAATTTTCCAAGTGACATGTTTAAGATCAGAACATTTTTATAAATTTGACATAACTTTAACTTAGAACCACAAGATTAAAAAGTCTTCATTTTTTTCTTAAATTCGTTCCAATTCAAACTAGGTCATCCTTATTGAAATTGAGGTAATAAAATTTATTACACCAAATCAATATATGCATGTTGTGTTTAAATTTATAGTTCATTTTACTTAATCATAATAATTTGACATGTATTTTACTTCATTAAAATTATATAATAATAAAATTATATTAATTTAATGTAAACAGCCTGTACAGATAAATTTTTTCCTCACCTAAACTTAAATATATATAATAAATTTATTTGATTTTGACACATCAAATTAAAATAAATCAATAATAGCATTTGTATTTTGCACGTTACCGCCTGATGTGACTTTTCATCAAGTAAAAGTATAAACACATTTGAAGTCTGCAAAAAATTTAAAGTACTTGCACTTTTAAAATGTTTTTAAATTTCGTTTTATAAAGAAGGATACGCATTGATAATGAAATAAAAGATAAATAAAATTAATATTCGATCTGTTTTAATTTATGCAAAAAGATAAATTCAATATAGATATTAAATTCAAAAAATAAATTTAAATATTTCTTGATATTTATATGACTATCAAAACTTCTCATTAGAATAAAATAAAAAAAAATTAAGTCAAATTACCTATCATTTTCTTAGAACAGAATAATGTAAAATATTATCTAACGTGTATAGATAGAATAGTCAAAGAAAATATCATGAAACATGAGGTAATTTAAGCAATTGCAACATATTATATTTTTGATGTTTTCCAACCTTAAAACAATCCATGCATTTAAACAAAGATATTTTGAATAAATATCCCTTTGCCTTTTGGCCACAAATGTTTCGTGGATTTAAAAAAAAAGAAAGATATTTTGAATATTATTAATATGGACTTGTAATAGTACTTCTTATGTAATTTTCTAATATGAAATATTTTTAATTTAAAAATATTTTCAAATTTATTGTTAAAATTAAAAAGTTAAAATCCAAACATGCAAAAAAAAAAAAAGTGTCATGCACAATATTAAAAGAAAATACTTCACATAAACTTGAGCAATAAAGGTTACAACTTACCATCTCACTAACAAGCCAATTCTAGTAGGATCATTTTATCTATCATATCGAAAATAATATTTAGCCACAATTAGTTGACCTTATAATAGATCAATTACCGCTAAATATGTTTTTAATTAATTGATACCAGTAATGATTTTAACACTCTTTATTAATATGCATATTCATTGCCACTAAAAGTAAAAACTATTTTACATTTTAAATTTGAGCCAAATGTTTTCTCCTTAATTGGACGTTATGGAACGTCAACTCAAATTAATTAATGAAGCTTCAATACGTATACAGAATAACTTGTCGAAAAACCCAAAACAAAATAAACACTAACAACCGTCTCATGAAATGAGGTCTATATAAGTAAGTATATCGTATGCCCAATTTCATGCAACCCTTTACATAAACAACTAACCTACCTTGTTGGTCCCCAATTACAATATTTTATCAAAAAAAGATTTATACACCTGAGATAACAACCTAGAATTTTTTTTTTGTTGTTGTAAGAAAAGACATTATGGCATGTAATATTAATGTTGAATCTATTCTTGGACAAGGAATTTTTGCTAATACATCAAGCAAAAAATTACAAGCCTTCCCATCTCATACTTATAAAGCTAATGTTATTTCTTGTGTAGCTATTGGCCCAACTCCAATTCCACAATTACCATGGAAGTTAGTTTTCCATGAAAAAGAGAGACAATCATTATTAAGCAATGAAAAATTTGGGATTTATGGTGGAAAGTTTGTCCCTGAGACACTAATATCTCCTTTAACAAAGCTTGATTATGAATTCAACTCCGCTTTGCACGATCCTCAATTTCAGGTTTGTTAAAATGAAAAGTTTAAAGTTAAATTTGTGACTGTTTCTTTTGTTTTAATTTATTTGTCTGATTTTGTTAGATTGATCTTCAAGTAGCATTAAAGGACTATGTAGGACGTGAAACTCCTTTATACTTTGCCCAAAGACTCACAGATTACTACAAGAGTCATAATAAAGGGATAGGACCAGATATATATCTAAAAAGAGAAGATTTAAACCATGGTGGTGCACACAAAATCAACAACGCTATTGCACAAGCTATGTTGGCTAAGCGTATGGGTTGCAAAAACGTCGTGGCGTCCACCGGTGCTGGACAGCACGGTGTCGCCACGGCAGCTGCTTGTGCCAAACTCTCATTGGAGTGCACAATATTCATGGGAAGTTTAGATATGGAGAGACAACCTTCTAATGTACTCTTGATGAACCATCTTGGTGCAAAGGTACATATTTCACTTTTTGACCTATAGGACGTACGTTTTTGTAACATAATTAATTTAGTCCTTACATAATATTTTACTGAATATAAAATTTTAAAACTTTTTGAAGTTAGATGTCTAAAGCTAAGTAACAGATATTTCATTGAAAATATAATTGAATGATCATTCAAAATAATGTAATTTTGAAGAATCCAATAAGAATGTGAGAACTTATTCGAACATAAGTATATTATTGAATACATATATTGTTACTATTTAATAGGTGAAATGTGTTGAAGGAAGTTTCAAAGATGCAATGTCAGAAGGTATTAGAAATTGGGTTAACGATTTGGAGACAAGTTATTTCTTAGCGGGTGCAGCCATAGGACCTCACCCATGTCCAACCATGGTTCGTGAATTCCAATCAATTATTGGAAAAGAGACTAGGAAACAAGCCATGGATAAATGGGGTGGCAAACCACATGTGTTGGTGGCTTGTGTTGGGAGTGGCTCCAATGCGTTGGGTTTGTTTCATGAATTTATACAAGATGTAGATGTCAGACTAATCGGAGTCGAGGCCGGTGGGACCGATCTTGATTCAGGTAAACACATCTAGACTAACTTCGTATAATCATAAAAATTCTTAAATTTAAAATTCTAAATTTATCACTGACAGGTAAACACTCAGCAACTATGGCTAGGGGTGAAGTTGGAGTGTACCATGGTGCCATGAGCTATTTATTACAAGACGAGGAAGGCCAAATAATTGGACCACATTCCATAGGTGTGGGGTAAGTTTTCACTTTCAATCTTAAATATTTCAATGCCATTTTACATCGACGAATTTTTAACCACATATAAATGATCCATCAAAACACATTATCAACATGATAAAAATGACAACACACTAGTTATAACGTGTCAAATTACACTGACAATATATATATATATAAAAAAATTAAAATTATCAAGGTGTGTATGATTTAAATTTTAAGTAAAATATTGTTTAACCATGCAGATTAGAATATCCAGGTGTTAGTCCAGAGCTTAGCTATTTGAAAGATATCGGACGTGCTGAGTTTTCCACCGTAACAGATGAAGAAGCTATAAAAGGTAATTAAATTATCTTAATATATATAATTTTTTAACGAGTTTAACTTATGTATACTGATAATATAATTTATTTTTGTATTGCAGCATATAAACGATTGTGCATACTAGAAGGGATATTTCCAGCCTTAGAATCTTGTCATGCTCTTGCATTTCTAGACAAACTCTGTTCTACTTTAAAGGATGGTGAAAAAGTGATTTGTTAATTTAAGTGGTCGTGGAGATAAGGATGCTGAGGCGGTCTTTAATTATACACCAAAACATAGATGAAAAAAAAAATTAGATTATTTTTTTTAGGTTAGAATTTATAAGTAAAATACCTTATTTTCTTTTATGTTATTCTCTTTAGTTCTCTCTCTATATAATAGTGATGTGATAGTAGTCTTCTAAGTTGATTAAATGTAAATTGTTTGGATATAGACAAGCAATATGTGTTCTTATACAATTGCTTAAAGATGATAAATTGATACAATTAATATAAATGCCAAGTAAATTTGGATGACTTGAAGAAAATAAAAATACATGATGTTATTTGATTAGAGTTTTTTTTTTTTTTACCTTTTTAATATTTATCTAACACATGTTGAATACTTAAACTAAAACTAAAGTAAAAGTTTTTATGTTACAATGGTACATAAAAAATAGAGTTGGTAGATTAAAATGTCAAACTAAATGTTAAGGCAAAAATTTGTTGTGCGTATATTTGACCTAATTAAGCTCAAATATTCATAATAAAATGTACACCATTATTGTCCAAGTCTATATAATTAGAAGATAAAGTAATTCATGATCATACATACATTGTATATCATTAGTTAATTAATGTGATAACAGGGTTTGAATTTGTAAATTACAATATTCAACTTGCATTAAAAAGTAATTTTTTTTTTTGTAATATAAATTGCACAACTCATTATTTCTTAGGGCTACAACATTTTATTCTGCCCTTTCTTCTTTCATAAAAAAAAATTAACATGTCTAGTTGAATTCTTCTGTCTTCAACATTATTTTATGGTTCACAAATCACTTTCTTATCTTCTTTTTGGGAAACCATTAGATGACACGATTCCTGTTTTTCAAAATGATAATGACCAAAATTTAAAAAAAAAAAGGAACGGGGCTTCAATTATGATGACTATGGAGTGAGAAAACTTGGGAATTAACACTATAATCAATAAAAGATTTAGCACAAGTAATATAATTTCCGTTATATTATACTCCCTCCGTCCAGTATTGTTTGTTATGTTGCGCTTTTCGAAAGTCAATTTGATTAATTTTCAAAAATAAATTATATCACATTAATTCGATATTTTAAGCAAAAAAATTAGATATTTTAAAAAAATATGAAAAGTACAATAAATTGTAATTTTTCGCATATTAATTTGATGAAAAAATACATTTTAAAATGTTAGTCAAAGTTTTTATAGTTTGACTCTAAAAATAGAAACTATGACAAACAATACCGGACGGAGGAGTATTTAGTAATAATAATAAATACTATGAGTATTTATAATCAGCATTTTATATAAATGTCGTTATATATATATATATATATATATATATATATATATATCTATATATATATTAATATATATATATATATCTATATATATATATATATATATATTATATATATATATAAAATTTAAAATGGTGATTCAAAAATATAATTAAGAAATCAATTCAAATGAATTAAAAAAAATATTCAAGCAAATTAAAACATAATATAAAATAAAGAATTTATCGTTTAGAAATAAAGAACAAGAATTTAAAGATTTTTATTATTTATTTTTACACAATATTTTTTTGTTTTATCTTTTAGACTGAAATATTAAATATTCTGAAATGAAATAATATTACTAATTGAATTAACAAAATATATATCTTATATAACAAGTAAAAGAATTAACTAATTTGTAAAGAACTTAATTTAATTAAATTATGGTTCTGGATATTTATAAAACAAAACGTGAAAAGAGGAGTATCTTTGAACAAAAAATAAAGGTGGAGAATCTTTTTAGATCAAAAGATGTAACTAAGAAAATATTTTTAAGTCATTTCTAATAAGTTAGATGAACACTTTTCTAGTTTATTTTCTGAATTTTAAGTCCCAAAACTTTGTAAAAATACAAAATACTATGAAGGGAATTGAGTGCTATGATGGAGTTACCAGTATACATGAGGTCACTTTATGATACTATTAATTCCATTGGCTACAATATCTACAAAATTTATGGACAAAATCCCACTGAAAAAATTTGCGCAATACGGTATTTTATTCACATGTTTTTTTTTTTTTTGCATTGAATACGACTTCTTTGGTAAGAATTTTATTAGTCATGAAAGTTAAATTGAATCGGAATGGAACAAAAAAAAAACACTCGAAGAATTAGAGAGAAAGAGGATCTAAAAGCTATTTCCTTTGTCCCTAATTACTAATTCATATTTTATTTTCAGTCGTCCCTAATTTAACAAATTAAGAAAGGATAATTTTTTACGTGTTATACCCTTAGTTAATTACTTTAAAAAAAGTACAAGTTCTGAAAAATTATAAGTTTTTTAATTCATCAACTTCATAATTAATATGGATATAATGGTAAACAATACTATGACCATCATCACACTAAGATCTCAGATCTCAGTTTTCTAAAATATTTCTTGCTCATTACTTATGGATAAAACTTTTAAACTTAAGTTTTTATTTCTCGCGTAGTAAATAAGAAAGAGAATCTAAACTATGAATTGAGGGTGACTTTTGAAATGGTATATACAAATTATCTTATGTTTCCTTAGTTCACATGTGATTAAGCTAATAGAAGATGAATGGAAGAAACTCAACAAAGAATATTTATACATCATGAATCAATTTTCAAAAGCTTCTCTTAATTCTGCAAGAATGATCCCTCATATGTATAGTTATAATGATAATCAATCTCTCCCTATCCTCCAATAATATATTAAGTTTATGTTATATTATCAAATTTATCAATGTGAATAAAATAGAGCTAAAGGTCAATATGAACCCAAAAAGTTTAACACTTTCCAATCTTAAAAAAGGAGGTATGTATGTTAAAGAGAAAATAAGTTGTTTTTGCCAACCAAAAATAAACATAAATTTTTTCCACAGATAAATGAGACAAGATCTCAATCACAAAAAAAAATTATGATCGATTATATAAATTATCATACCTCATATTAATTTATTTAAGCTCATAAAAATTTACCCACAGAGAAGATTTTGAACATATATTCGACATAAATTTAATTAACATCCTGAAATTTATAATACTTCACAAATTTATCGCAAAAGTTAATTGTTGGAGAAAACACCTTCTCCACAAAAAGAGAAACCAAAACATTTTTTTTAACAAAAAAAAGAAGAAGACTAGATTTAACTAATTGGAAATTCAAAGAAATAAAAGAAGGAAATTGTTTACATCAAGATAAATAATTAATTTGAAGTCAATACCCGAACCTAATTACTTGAGGTGCGTTCTTGACTTCTTCACTTTTTCCACAACTACAAATATATGTAAACTCATCCTTCTTTTTTTCTTTTTCCTCCTACAAATTATTAAAAAAAGAATATTAATTAATGTATATATAATATATTTTAGATGAAACAATCACATAATTCAACATCATAATATTAATGTAGCATAAATATTTTTCTTTAAAACAATTAAAATAGAGAGACGAGCATGTTACCTTAGGTTTAGGCTAGGCGTTTTCGCACGTTATGGAAGCTTTGATCCTTTCAACAGTACACTTGATTAGACTATTAACAGTTGCAACTGATCCAAGAGAGAGTTTTGCTGTTGGAACAGAATCAACTAGTATCTGAAATGCAACGGTCAATAACGAACCACCAGCAGTATTACTATTCTCAGCATTACTAGATCCATCAGGGAGTATTGCAAAACCCGAAGGCAAAAGAGCAACATAGTCGGGATCACCACCACTTAACACCACATTCATGGCAGCAATATCAACCGGAGCATAAATAACATAAGATCCGGTGATGTCTAGGCAACTCTCTTGGAGTATCAACATATTATTCTGGCTTGAATTTCCACTCTACAAAAAGAAATTCACAATTTTTTATTTATAACAAGTTCTGATCGACAATATAATTCTCATAATCAATAACACTTCATCAAACTAATTAATGTGAGTCATAAAGTGGATGTACTAACATGACTAATCACAACTATAAGTATCTATGTTATTGAGATTCTTCAAAAATAAAATCTTGTCAACCGCGAATGCAAGTCTACTTTGTTAAATATTCCAATATAAATTCGATAATCATTAAAGAATCTGAGCAACATAACCAGTAGCATATATATTATTTTTTCTTACATTGTACCCAATATTCTTGATCTACATGTATTCAAAAAGATTACAAGTGTGTCCATACCAAAAAGGGGCTAATTTCATATGAATTTACTAACATGACTATTAGAGTCTATGATGCTCAGATTCTTCGACATTGTGTATTGGGTTCTCTATAAATATTGTAATTTTAAAAGATTGATCAAACGAGTACGATAATATTTTTAAAAAGTCTGAGCAACAAAATTAATAGAGAACTTACGTTAACGCGCAGTAGTGAGACACTGTTGCCAGAATCACGACCATTTGCAATATGTGCCATTTCTTGAACTAGACCACCATTTGAAAGAATATCCCACTGCAAACATAATATGGATGGTCAAATCTATTGAGAATATAATTAACAATAAACATACTTTAACATTATATCAAAGCCAGAGCAAAGGTTCTGATATCAAATTTCACCCCTGGCTTAACAAGAATTTCTGCATGCTTGACCCATGAAAAAGAATCAAGTCCCGCACGTGAGGGAACATTTATATAGAACCAATCTTTCATGTTATATTATATGTTGTTTGTAACAACAAATTCGCTATAGCAATAAAATAAAATATCAAAACAAACGACGTTGTTACTAAAAAGATTTGAGAGCAAAACTTTACCTCATTTCTAGAATTTTCATCCCTAAGAAAGTCAAAGACTCTCTTAGTTGGAACTGGCATCCAAAATGAAGTTGCTGCACTTAAGACAATACCAGGAGGCCTGCCTGGATCATCAATGCTTTTTCTAGTCATAACTCTAACATCATCAGCACCACTTCCAGATAATGTTGTCCATGTATGGGCAGTTGATGCACCAACTCCAGCACAAAAACTCATCACCATCCTCTCAGCAAGTTTTAACATACTCTTTCTACCTTCTGGACTTGTAATAACTACATAAAAAGATCATATATAAGAATAATTAACACGTTGACGCGATATGAACACTACTATGCTATTCACCCACTCACACACACTTACCATCTCCAGTTGGGATGTTACTAGCCATAACACTTGCAAGTCGTTCACATTGTCTTTCCAATGTTGCTACCCATCTTTTTGCACCAAATGCTAGACCTGAATCAACAAGAGGTCTATAGATGTTGTTGACCGCTCTATCATCCACCTCAACATGTTCAATCCACGTAACCTAGTAACATAGCATTGATAAGTAAACTAACTAAAATTGAATTTAAATCATCTCCGTTCACTAGTAAAGATTTTTTAAGACTAGTTTTACCTTGGAGTAACCATTAGGCAATTCTTGAATTACACAACCAGATGGCCTTCTTCTACAACGTGACACTGAAGTAGACCGCAAATTTTCCAATGAAACATCAACCACTGCCCAAGTTCCATCGCCATGTTGCTTACAATACCTAACGAAATAGTTCTCCCGAGTTGGAACAAGTGGTGAGGGGACTTGAAACTCCGCTGTCATCTAAAATTTAAATAAAACAACCTAACGTTACGATTGAAATAATGAAGTATCATGCAAAAAGTAATCAACTAAATTATTTTTTTTAAAAATTAAATAGTAACAAATAAACATTGCCATCACATCACCATAGGCAGTAAGTACCTAGGTGTTATGGGTCTGGCTTGACATCTCATATGCCCATTCTACAAAAGTTTAAAGACTATTGAAAAGGAGGACATAGACCATTACCTCAAAAATATCAAACACATGGATCGTAAAATACGATGATCCTCTAGACATATATAATACGGAATTGCAATACTAAATAAAACTAATAATCACATCGATTAATAATAAGAGAAGATCATACCACTTGCAAAGCTCCATTGTAGTTTCCTGCAACCCCAGTAGACAAAACTTCCAAAATCGTTGATTTGGACACTATTCCAGTGAAAAAGTTTGTCCATTGACTCTGTCAATATAGTAAAAAAAAAAGACGTCTCACACAACTGACACTAATAGAGCTTTAGAAACGAAAAAAAATAGTAAAACAAGTACCACGTCCATCAAAATCTCAACCAAATGAAGGTAATCGATAATGACAACAGCTGATTCCCTTGATGCTTCTGATTTTAAACCTAGTGATTTTGGTCCAATCCCACGAGGAAATGTTCGAGCATATTCCTCCTCGTTTAATATAAGGTCATTATTATCTGAACTTTGATTCATCCATAAAGGTTCATCGGTTTGAGCCAATCGAATCAATTCCTCCATAGCTGCAACAGCTAATTCAATGACAATTGGTTTATCAGCATCAGTTGGTCCAGAAATTGATCTAAGAAGATCACCAGCACTAGTAGTAGTTGTGAACATTTCTCCTAATATATTCCCTCCAAGTGATGGAAGTTGTGGATAGTTAAGCATTGGTTTACCAACATATTTTGCTGCAATTCCAGATATCCTGTCAATCTACAAAAATATATACGTATTATTCAGTATAATTTCACTAGTAAGATTTTAAAAAAGAGTACTGATACGTAAATAAAAAAACATACCCCTACAATAATGTTTGACACAATTTAGAATGTCTAAAGTTTGTAGTATTATAAAAGGAAAGGATGTTTTTTGAGGATCGAAGTTCTAAACATATGATACGTTTTTTAAATCATGATATTCTCAAACATGTAATATTTATGTAGCTATACAATCATTTTATTGAGAATAAAATGAAAAGATTAATATAAGTTGTTTTAAAAAATGTAGAAAAATAGACTAGACATTCTAAATGTAAACAAATTCACATAAATTGAAACAAAAAAAAAAAAGTATAAAGTGACTCACCAAAGTATATGGACAAAATGAATTAAAAATAGTGTAATTTTTAATATGATCATACGTTTTAATTACTCAAATAAATTTTGGATGCGTAGCCCATTTAATGACGATTTGACCATCCCAAAATATACCACCTCCCTTTATTCCAAAACTGTAAGAAGCTAATTTTTATACAATTCTATTTTTGAGAAATACTCACTATCTATGAATTTTACTCTAAAAAATTGGCGGATGGGTAGAAAACGAAATTCACTGACTCTAAATTTTGAATTTGTCACGGATTAAAAGGGCTAGAATTTGATTATTTTACCTCTTCTCTTAGACGAGCATTTTCGATCCTCAAGTGTTGCTCATCAAATGACATTTCACCTATGGCAGCAGGCCCGCCACAGTTTGGACATGTTGCAGTGGTAAGTGCTTCTTTATACCTTATATTTTCGGCACGAAGTTTGTCATTCTCATTCCTCAATTGTGTGTTTTCATGTCGTTCATGTTGAGACTGCAAAAAAAAAAATTAAAATATACAATTAAATGTCATTAAATCAAAATTATTTAATGGATCTCATAGTCAATTACATTGAATACAGACATTTAAAGCTAATCTAGAATTTAATACGTTCTCTATCAAAAAAGGAGGGAAGATACAACTTATTTAGATGGTTGTTATATATCATTTCATAATGCACTTATTAATTTTAACAAAATTATTGTAATGAATACAATAAATTGCACTATCATTTTCTGCATATATAATGTCACACGTTAGCAATTTAAAAGAAAAATCTATGACATTATAAAGAAAAATAGAGTACAGATAATGTAAAACTTTATAGTATAATTCATAAAAAAATATTATTTTAAATAAATAAGAAAACAAAATTATCAGAAAAAAAAAAAGAAAGAAAAAAATATGACTACACCACACTGATCAATCGCTACATAAAACAAGACTTTTCATTATCACATAATAATGACTATAAACAGAACGATTCCTGAAAATTTAAGTAACAGTCAGAACAAAAAATACTAATAAAAAGTCATATTACCTTCATTTGAGTACGTTTGTTTTGGAACCAAAACTTGACTTGCAAAGGCTCTAATCCTAATCTTTTCCCCAAGTCTTTTCTTTGTTTATCATCAGGATGTGGACATTCTTTAAAAAACCTATCAAATGATTAAAATTGGAGTACTAAATTATAACTATATCAATAATGTCACAAAAGTAATGTTATGTCCATATGAATTATACATATATAGATAAAATGAATGAATGCTTACGACTCTAACTCTTGAATCTGATGTTGTGTATGTCGATGATACTGCTTCTTCTTGGGACGTTTATTAGGATCTTGATCATCTCCAGACGCACCACCTTCCATGATATCAGCACCCGATTTGGTCTCAAATTCATCGTCTCGAATTAAATCAAGCTCATTTTCGGGTGTTTTACGGGTCATATCAAGCAAAAAATTGTGGCTATCGAACATGTTATGCTGAAACATCTTGAATATTTTTTGCACCTTCTTGCAAAGCTAATAATTCACTTTTAATCTGCCCCTAAAAATGCAAAAGAAGATAAATTTTAAAAAAAAAACATAAAGAAGTATTTTTTTCCGTGTAAATTAAATTAAACACCCAAATTATAAAAAAAAAAGTAGTAGTGGACAATTTCAATAACATTTGATTCTTGAATAAAAATTTAACTTTTTGATTTATTTCATCTACATGCATATATAATTATGACATGATTAAAAACATAAAAGGATATCCAAAAAGTGCAAAAATAATAATAAAATTGAATAATTCAACTTGAAAGGTCTTTATTAGTACCAAATAACTCAAGATCCAAACAGATCTCAACAATTGGAGAGAGATGAGAACGAACGGATCTTTTTATCTTTTTTTTTACTACTCTCTAGGCAAAGAATAACAAAGAGAATTGAACTCACATCTATTGTATAAAAATGATTTGCATAAACATTCGATGTTAAAATTACAACTTACTGAATACCTGTTACCTCCTACTACATACGATGAAATTCACCGCTTGCCAGAAACTTCATAGTGATGGAGTTTACACCATATATAACATATATGACATAAGCCCTTCAAGCCATAGAAACAATTTCTCTCTCCTTTGTTTCTATATATGTTGATATATCTGTTTGTTTAGTAAGAAGTTTTGTTAGGGCATAGAGTTTTTATAGAATCTCTAAAGGGATAAAAATAATGTTAAAAAAAAAAAAGTTTTACAAGTCAAACAAAAAAAAGACTTGAAACTAGAAAAATTTAGCAAAAAACAAAGATAGAGTTGACATAGTGTGAACTCAAAAACTAATATTTTTCACTATTAATTTTTTTTCTTCAAAACTTAGGTACTTGTATATGATATAACGTCCACGAGTATCTAGGCAGAGTCCAACTTCACTGGCATTTCTATTTCTGCAAAATATAACGGAAAAATGAAAGGTGAGTCAAATACAAGTGAATTTACTATTACTACTATTATCTATTTTGCTCGGGCTCTGTAAAACTGATGTTATATTTGTATTGGATCTTTCAAAATATATATTGTTTCTGAAAGATCGGATAATATTTTTAGAAAATCCGAACAATATAGTACACTTAAAAGCTAGTAAAAAAGAATTCATAAAATTCAAGAAGATGATAGTATATGTTTGACTTACATGAGTTCTAGAGAAGCCTTGTGACAAAAGCAAGAACACACCTTCTTCTTCTTCTTCTTTTTTGTTGATGTTATTAGGGTTTTTGAGAAAATGGTTAAATCTAAGTTTTGACAAGAAGTACTTTTTGGAGAATGAACATGTATATATTTTAGTTAGCTAGGTTGAAATTGAACACTTTTCTTGTGACTAGAATTTAAGAAGAATAGTTTGAGGCTAAGGATGAAAAAAAAGAAAGAGAAAGAAAGTGTGAAAAGGGGAAGGTGAAGAGGTGGGAGAAGAGATTGTGGAAGCAAAGGAGTTAATGCAAAGGGTATAGAGAGGATGAAATAGCATTTATGACTTGCTATAGAGGTGTTAATGTTGTTGTTGAAGAGAGAGAGGAGGAGGAAGGGGCGGTTGGCAACTACTATAATACTTCCATTTTTTTTTTTCATATTCGGTGTTTGATATTCGTATTATTTTTTTCGTCTGTCAAAATAAAAGTCTTGAAATAACTGATAAAGTTATCATGAGTTCAATATTCGTATTACTTTTTCGTGTGTCAAAATAAGAGTTTTGAAGTAACTGATAAAATTATCATGAGTTCAAGCCTTGAAAATAATCACTAATAAAGCTTTTGTAAAATATATTCCTCTGATCAAACCCTTTTTAAAATCATATACATAGGAACTTTAGTGCATCGAACTACCTATAATATTAAAAAAAATATGTTTCAATTGCTAAAGATGAAACTAAAAATCTTTAACTTAGTTGAAGGGAAAATCATGAAATTTAAATGATTGAAATTTGTACCGTATTTTAAAGAGAGAAGATCCATATGATAAAAGTAAAAATATATTGAGAAGTAAAATAATATTTATTAGCACGAAAAAAAAATAAAAGAGAAAAATGATTATTTTTCTTCATATTTAGGGGTATGGACTATATGGTGAAACGATAATTGCTTCTTTTAATTCCTAAAGCAGACACCTTACAAGTTACAGCTCACATCTTACTGGATTCGAGCCTCTCTAAAATTTCTAGCTATTTCATCATGGAAAAATTATTTGAATTAGTGATTTCGATATATAAATTAGAGTCTGTTTGATAATGCTATTAATATGAAGAAAAAAAATATTTAATTATGTTGAGATAAAAGTAAGTTCTAGAAAAAATTAAAGTATTGAGTTAATCAGTAAAACTCTCTTTAATTGGAGGCAGAAGCAACTTTTCTAATATTAGAAAAAATTAAAAAATTCTGTTTCTTGAAAAAAGCATAATGCAAAAAATTAATTTTGCCATCTTATGTATCTTATATTTATTTATTTTTTTGGTGAATTTTTTAAATTATTTCACTTGACATTTCTAGTTATATTTAAATTATTAGGTTGATATTAATTTATTTCTTATGTGTAATATTGATTGAATATTTGAATAGGTACATTTTTGTTTAATAAAAGTAAAAATTTAACATTTATAATAGATACTTAAAATAATCTTAATATTTGAAATACATTGATATTTGTTTTTTATAATTGGACTCTCAAAAATATTTTTTAAAAAGATTATTCAAATACAATATGATCATCAAAAGCTTTATTCAAATGAACTAGTCAAATATAAATTATTTGTTTCCAAAATTACTTTTTTGAAATGGTATTTTAAAGAGCGTTAATTTTTTATTGCAATATCAAACATGCCCTTACTATTTATAGCCATACTTTAAAAAATTATATAATGTAGTGAAATCATGCATATATATTATACAACATAAAAAAAATGTCTTAATACCTAATATAAAAAGTATAAATTACATATGACGAAAATCCATTTTTGATAGGTAATTTTATTTTAGTATTTTCTTATTTTGATCAAATAATACAAATTCAATTTCTTCTTTTTTTTTAAAAAAAAAAAGAGACCAATCTAAAACCCAAATTCGATAGGTTCCTAATAATTTCTTACTTTATTTAACTAAAACAAAATAAAAGAGTAAAAGATTATTACCCATCAAATTCGGATTTTGAATTTGGGTCGGGTATGGTTGATTTCATATATGGCAAACTTTAATTGATTAAATAAAATTATATGGGTATAGTTTCCCTAATTACATTATATGGGTATAGTTTAGTTATTTTAGGTATCTTTAATTTTGTATATAAGGTTTCTTTTATTTTTTATTTATACAATTTTATTTTATAAAAAGTGGTTTGTAACTGAAGTGTTAAATATGCTAACAATAAATCTAGATAATGCCATAATTTAAGGTAAACGTCCATAATTTAAGGTAAACGTTCAAATTCAAAAAAAAATTTCAAAAAAAATAAGAAGTATACAACAATTGAAACACAAGATAAACTTGTTTCTGCTATTTATGAAACAGCATTTCATCAATTTTTTTTTTGTTTTTCCTTATAATTGAATACAGGTAATCATTCATTGGATGAAAATTCATGTTTATTATTGCAATATTTATACAATGTTCTATTGGATTTATTAATTTTGATGTATGTGCGTTCGTTATTGTGGTGATAATTGTATATAGCCATATCGTAAGTGTTTTCTTTTGAAAACTGGCTTCAAAAATATATAAATTTTTTAAGAAGAAATTTCGTAGGATACAATTATATATTTTTAGTTGATAAGATACAATTATATACTTTTCGTAGGATACAATTATATACTTTTCGTTGGTGATAATTGTATATAGCCATAACGTAAGTGTTTTGCTTTTGAAAACTGATTTCAAAAATATTTAAAAAATTTAAAGAAGAAAATTCATATGATACAATTATATACTTTTTAAAAATACTTGAAAGAAACATTTGTAATTGCGTTTCGTTTGTATACATATACAAACTTACCTTTTTTGTATATTATTTATGTGTACATAAATATGGTAGTTAAACATGACAATATATACAACTGTCTAAATGACTTTGTATATACTACAATAATATATAAACTTAATATATACTAACTTTAATAATTTGTGTATAACTACTAAAATAAACAAATTATAATCATATATGAAATTTTTTCATCTCTATAACTAAATCCAATTACTTTTTGTATATGTATACAAAAACAAAAATAATATGGAGCCTTTAATATACAATCCACTATTAAAACTTAGTATATTATTCATTATACATAACTTAAAGTATGTATAAACTAATCAAATCCACAGACACATACAATAACTAAAGAAATATACAAACAAATAATGGAAGATATATAACTAAAGCATGTGTGTACTAAACATGAAATATACTATATACAATTACGTGAATACAAAATTTGCTTAAATAAATAATTTTTTGTATATACAAATACTAAAATATACAAATTATAATCATATATGAAAATTTTCCATCTGTATAACTAAATACAATTACTTTTGTATATGCATACAAAAATAAAAATAATATGGAGCCTTTAATATACAATCTATTACTACTACTATTAAAACTTAGTATATTATTCATTATGCATAACTTAAAGTATGTATAAAATAATCAAATCTACAGACACATACAATAACTAAAGGAATATACAAATTTTCCCTATAAATAACTAAAACATGTGTGTACTAAACATTCAATATACTATATACAATTATGTGAATATAAAATTTACTAAAAGAAATATTTTTTTGTATATTGACACCTAAAGTAACAAAAAAATTGTATCTAAAGTTGTGTTTTAAGCCACTACCTCATGATTTTGATGTTCTTCATATCCGTCAATTTCAGTTGTATTCTCCTCTGAATCAATGTTTATTGCTTTCCTCTTTCTTCCTCCTTGTACAACTTTAATGCCTCTAGTTTTGGTATTGTTAAGAACTTCTTGAACTGCTGTAGGGTCATAATTTTTCTTTGATCTCAATTCTTTCATTGTTTGTTCATGTTGACATTGTTTTGATTTTACCATAGACCCTACATCAACCCCAAAATCTTGAATTAAACCCATTGAAAACGAGGGTAAATTGTCAATAAAATTGACATGCAATAGAATACCTTTGGTAATCCTCATAGATGAAGATGATTCATTCATTCTGTGAATAATTTGTGATCTAACAAGAGCAAACAATCGATTATTTTACCAAAAAAATATGAAAAAAATATAAGAAACACAATACATATACAATTGTTGAATAAAGAAAAAAAAAAGGAAAACGACTAAAATTTAGGAGTACTGCGAAAATTGAATTCAACTTCGGTAGGGAGGAATTAAATTTTGACAATTTGAAATTCAAATCGGATAGAAGTATTAATTGTAGGAGAAAAGTTGGAATATGAATAGGAGAGATAATATTGTTTTGTGTAAAATTATATACAAAATTAAAAAAAAAAAAGAAGGTTTTTATACGATTGGTTTAGGAATAGGTGGTGGACCCCATTAATTATAGCAAAAAAAAACTATAATTATAGAAAGTAAATAAATTAAACTATACTCATATTATATAATTACTTAGAAATGTTTGCCATCTCATGTAATTTTCCCATCTTTTTTAATTGATTCTGTATTATTAGATTTTAAAAAAAATAGCAAAAAGGAATTATCCATCGAAAGTTATTTTTTTTATGTTAGGAAAGGCAAAGTTATGTAATTTTCGAATTAAAATATATTCTCTTTGTTTTTAATTATTTGTCCATTTTTTTCTTTTATAATTGTATCTAATTATTTGTTCGTTTTGACAAAGCAAAAAAGGATAAATATTTTTTTACCTATTATATCCTCAATTGATTACTTTGAAAAAGATAGAATTTCTTTAAAAAAATTAATTATTAATTTATCCATTCCATAATTAATATGAGTAAAACGGTAAATCACAATGTTAATAATTGTTTTCTTAATAGGTGTATCAATTAAAAAATAGACAAGTAATTAAGAATAAGGGAATATAATTAAATAACTTTGATGAGAAAAACTCATAGTTAGCCATCTAAAAAAATCATCCTATTTTTCTCAATCACAGATCACGTTTCACTTAAGAACATTAATAACAAGAATTTTCATTAATGAATATTGATTGCTTACTTTTGTAGTTTATTTCTTGTCTTCGCGAAGTAAGACTTGAATCATAGAAATCATTGTGTCGTTAAAAAATTTAATCTCATTAAGTATTCGAGGTTGCAGATTAATTCCTTCCAAGATAAAACGGATTAACCATTAAAGAAGTAGCGGTATCGCAATCTTCGATAATTTCAACAAACTCAAAATGACAGCAACGAATCACACACACAGACACGATTGATCGATTTTATTTTGTAAGAAATGTATACAAGAAAAGGGAAAAATTCGATGAAAAAAAATGAGAGAAAACTTCTTTATTTATAGCCAACAAAAGATAAAGGTCGGAAGTCTTTGGAATTAAGACAACTTTTCACAAAGGTCACACCCCTTTGAAAAAGGCACAACTTTTCAACCGATCATAACCCTTTAGAAAAGACACATTTTTTATAAAAGTCACGACCCTTTAAGAGAATCGTAACTCTTCATTTTTTGTTCACACCTTTAGAACCCAACAATAACTAAATTAAAAAATCAAGATTTGTGATCATCAATACATATTGTTATAATCTTGAGTGATCATTTAGTGAGTTCTTAATAGTATTGAAAAATTGACTTCTCTTACACATTAATACTAACAAACTATTAAAAGTTGATAGTAATAGTCTTTTCCTAAATGATGAGAACATTTTTTAAGAAGGTGAAAAAGAGGTTCTCTTAGTTCTAGTAAGAGATTTTTAGAAATATTTATGGTGCACACATGTTATTATCAATAATAATTGTATGTTGGTTGTTATGTTATCGCTAGAAGATCGATCAAAACTAATAATGATCTTCTAAGACTTAAAGTTCATTAATTCTAACTTAATGATGGACTAAACTATGAAACACAACTTGTGTTATTGGAGTAAATATATAAGGTTATGGTCACAAATCAAACGTATGATATCATTTCTAATATTCTATCGTTGGAAAAAATGGAACAATTTACACGCAAGACAAAGAATTACTATGAAATTCATTATATCAGTCTCTTAAAATTTGATCTCAATAACGTATATTTTTTTTATAATACTCATATTAATTTATGTATATCCTCAATAGATAATGTTAACGATATAATAAATAATTACCTACTAAAATAATTTAATTGTGAAAATTTCCTGAACTCCTCACTGTATAATTATAGGTTTATTTCAACTTTTATTTTTAATTGCTAATTGGAACTCCCACTCTAATAATTTATTCAAAACTTACGATTATGTTAATCCTTTTTCAATAAAGGTAAAATTAAAATATTTTTTAAAAATCAGCTCTAATAGCTGTACTTAATCGTGGAACATTCTAAGTATCTATTATACAAATTATTCTTGTGTATCTTCTTACTTTATTCCACAATTATTGCTTTAATTTTTAAAAGATATAACTCTGTGTTTTCTTTTGAATCAAAGTATATTCATAGCCATGTATATTTATTTGGTAGGAGCATTTATGAAAATCATTGAGAACAAATTAAGCCATAATTAAAGGGTATGGTTTAGATATTAAGGCTTTATGACAAGATCAAATTAATGTGTCCTTAAAAGTCAATTTTGGTGACAACTGAAAATATAAGCCATTTATTTGAGGACCACAACAAGGTGTGGCAAACTGGCTTTTAATCAAATGTGAGTGTAACAAAAAAAAAAAAAAAACTATTTTTTGTTATTATTATTATTTTTTTCAAAATAAATATCATTTTCGTAAAAAAATATATTTGTCTCAAAATTGTCACTTAAAAAATTAAGGCAATAACCAAATATATTTATATATATATATTTGCATATTTAATTTTTCAAGAAACATTTAATTAATAGAGATAACTTATTCAATATTTTCTCGTTCCTAAAATATAGTATTGCTTTAGTAAATATAACAATTTTTTTTCAAAATAAGTTTCACATTAACAATTCAAGACAACTATGTGTTTCTTTTAATTAAAAAATGACTTCTTCTTAATAGTGCTCAATTTTCAATACACATAAAATTTATTTATAATAATTTTTAAAATTAATCATATCAAATTATTATTATTTTAAAAGTTAAAAGACAATCTATTAGTTCCATTCTTGAAACAATTAAAAAGTTTTCTCATTCTTTGCCTAATGACTAATGAGGACAAGAAAGTGCCTCAGCACGCAATGAAAATAAAATTAACCAAATTTGAACCACATTTATAATATTAAGAACAGATATAAATTGATAATATAAAATTATATTATAGGTAAATATAAATTGATCTTATAACAGAGTTTCCTTTAATTTAAAAAATTGATTATTACAATTAATATTTATTCCAAACAAATAAATACAACATATTGTCTTTAATTAGTTGTCACGTCATCGATCATTCTTAATATAACAGTTTAAACATGTCAATATTATTATATATTATAAACATCAGTATAAATAAGTATTAAAAAAGAGATATAGCTGGATTCGAATCTAATTCTCGCAAATGAATTTTTTAGCTTGTATCAGCCACACAATAATATATATATATATATATAAAAAAAAAATATTGAAGTCACCAAGTATACGTGCACCACATCTAAAGAGTGGGTCTGCTTCTGCCTCCCAACCACTTATATAAGTTGCTTGAAAATATTGTAACAATAATAATATATTCAAAGAAATCTCAAAACTAAGTGAAGTCTGGAAAGAATAGTGTATATGCTATGTTATCCTCATGTTGTGAAGTTAAGAAAAAATTATTTTTGATTGACTCTTAATTTAAGTAAAAAATATATCAAAACATGTATAAGAGAATACATTAAAAAAAATCATATTGAAAGTTAATAAAAATAAAAATAATAGCAACAATAAGTAATACGATAACTGAAACATCGATGGTAAATAAAAAATGTGGGGGCAGAAAACCAGCTGGCCTGTATTCCCAACAAGAGGAATTGGGGGTATAGTGTATTAATTATACTTGCCTATATTTAAAGTGGAATTTAATTTTGTTATGTTGTCTTTGTTATTTAAGACAATCAGAATTTAATTTCACCATTCACGGGATTTCTCACAATTAATAGGCTCTTATTCGTTTCAACTTATGAATCTTTTTTTTTTCAACAAATAACTAAAAAAGAATTTTCAAAGGAAATTAATGAATGAATTAACATGAAAAGGGAACCAACAATAACTTTGATGCAAACAAATTATAAATAAAAAAACTAGCATAAACTTGATTAAGAGATTTTTATATGGGATACTTGTAGATATATATTGTTCAGACAATTAGTTTAAAAAATACGTGCCTATTTGAAGAAATAATTATAAAATAATAAAATATTGATTTGACCTGCTAAGTCGATCTAACCTAGCCTTTTATGTGATGGATATCTTACATAAATGTACTATGTATCAATATTATAGAAATAGTGTAAAATTATGTATAGATGTATACATACAACTTTTTATCTTCCTCAACGAAGCAACATTTTTTCATTCCGACTAGCACAAATCTCCTATGAACAGAAATCCAAATTTTAAAATAAGTTCCTCTCAGTATTTCAATTCTTTTAACATATTATTCACTTTAAACAATCAAGATTGCGACAAAGATCTAAAATTTGAGCTTAGAAGCTCTTCAATGGCCATCCAAACTCAAAGCTACTCTTCAATTTCTATTGACATTTCGATTTTTTTGATATATTACTCACTCAAAACAATTCAAGCGGTCCAATCCACGGCCCTCTCAAAATTGTATTGGGATAACCATTGAAGGCCCACACAAATAGTAGGCTGACCCATCCTAGCCCATCATATTTAAAGGGCCTTATTTATGTGATGGGATTTTCTTCCACATACAAATTCAATTGATTTACAACATATGAAAATAAGTTAGTAACAAGATCCATTTGTCATTTTGATTCTACATTTTCCCCCAAAAGCATGTCTCTACATTTTTTGTTTCACATTTCTAGCCCTTTTTTTTGTATTTCTCAATTACATTTACAATATGTATCCCTTTTGGGACGATTTACGCGATTTTCTATCCCTCCTTCCTGTTCTCATCAATGCCTTTTCAGAGTTTGATCAACATCATGAGAATTCTCAAAAAAACTTTGATAGGAAGAATCAAGATCCATTTTTGTTTTTGGTTCTAACATTAAGCCACTTCTATATTTGTTGGTTTGGATTGTTCTTTTACAAATTTAGCCTTGGATTTCGATGCCCTTGATGATGAACTAGATTTTGGTGATGAAGTCATCTTAGACTTCCTCCTTCTTTGCTTCTTAACATTAATCTCCTTATTAGTCTGACTGTCCTTGTTAGTCTCAGATGTTGATTGTGCTTCATTTGATTCTCCAACTCCTTCCAATGGAAAAAAAAGTAAAAAAAAATGAGTTTTAACTTTTGGAGACTAATAGCTAAAGAGATTCTTATACCATCAAGACCTTTGAAAACCAATTACATGTAACAATTTATATAAATGGAACTATTAACCTAAAAAATAATACAAGTAACATAAATACAACATGTTGAAATTCAATGTAAGTGTATATAAGTTAACTAATCAAAAAACTTAATCAAGATAAAAGCTCATATTATTGGTTAATGGCATTTTGATCTCGACATATATAGTTAATTCAAGTTGAGGTCTAATTAAATATCTTGGTAAAACATTCAAAGAGGTGCTAAGTACATCAAATGTTAATAAAATTAGGTGATTTATTTATTTGCCTTTAACTTTAATAGAAAAAGTCACTCAATATTTGTATTGTATTATAAGATGCTACATAATAAATACCACATAAAATAATTACTACTTTAGAGGGCACCACAGTATAAGTCCAATAATTTGATTTTGGACAAATAGACTATAAAAATTGTCCCTTTCTAGGGCCTATTTAGACATCTCGTGAAGGATGAGCCAAAATATTTCCCTGTCTTTGAGGAAAAGTATATAAACGCTTAGAGAAATCATGTTCATTAAGAAATCAATATATACAATGTGTAGTTTATTAAATTATGTCTATTTAATAAATGTCTTTTAAATATTTAACACTACTATAAAGTTTGAAAAATTATAGTACTAATTTTGTCTTTTAATTTCTAAGGTGGTGCTTATTTTAGAATAAATTTTTTTAAGGTGACATTATTTCTGAGACGTTAGAGTATATTATCATTTTTTTTCTCGAATTTTGTATATCACGGGTTGAATTTGTATATTTCTCCCAACAATAATACAAACATAAAATAGGACAAACTTATTAGTTTTCAATCAACATCTAGACCAGTGTGGAAACCCTAGTTGCCATTGTCTGATTAGGACACTACACATGTGATTGAAGCCAACATATCAAATATTCTGTTTAATCTTTAGGTTTTGTTTTAAGGCACATTTTGATCAATAATTAAGGGGAAAAACATTTTATTAAAAGCAATGATTACCTTGAGAAGTCCATGGTGAAAGGGAAGAACCAGAATTAATACCAATAGAAGCTGCTGCAAAATCAGGCCCTTTCTTGAATTGATTCATCTAAAATAACAATTTATTAAGCATGGGAAAACTTTGTTAAGAAATTGAATATTAAGCTAGCTTAACCGTAAAAGCTAGCTTCACGCGTGTGTTCTTTAATATCAATTATCTAAAACAATGTAAAGGATTAATAATTTTTCCCCTCAACCAACATATATAGGACACTTGACAAAGGTTTAGTACAAAATGATGAATTTGTGGACCAAATTAACATGATTGAGAAAATGAGAACATACCCAACTTGGTGCATTGCCAGATTGGCCATCCCAACCAATATGTGCCACATGTTTAACATCAGTTGGACATCCAATTTCCAACTCCCTCTCCTTCACAGCTACAAATCATTTTTCACCGTCATCATAAATATCTCTATTTTGTTCGAATTGTTAAAAAATGTTATAAAAATACGTATTGAATCAAATCATAATGTACGTTTAAAAAATCATATACGTGTTCGATAACAATTTGAAAAGCTTATGCAACATAAACCTCAAAACATAAAATCTTTAGGCATTACCAAAATTAGTAAACATATATTTGAATCCTTTGATGATCCCCTTCATCTTGTTTCCCATGGAAGAAACTACAAAATCCAAGTCAAAAAACCTGTGGTCATAAAATGTCAATAAATCATTCCCTAGCCTAACCAAAAAGGCAAACACATGAAAAATATTATAAAAATGATACAATTTTAAAAATTATAGAAGAAAAAAAGAAAGGTTTCAATCATTTTCAATCATTCCCTTGCCTAACCAAGAACATGTTCAATTGAACCTTTATTTCAAAAGTCAAATTTTAAATCTGTCTCTGAATTCTGAATAATAGTATAGTACCTTATTAAAGCGACGGTGATACCATACACGAAAATGTGAAAGAAAAAAAGAAAGCTAATTCTCCTTCCCTTGTCCTTGCATTTTCCATCACCTTCTTCCTAATGATTTTGATATATAAATGTGATAAACATTCATGAAGAAAAAAGAAAAATCAAACTAGTTGATCCATTAAATATAAATAAACAAAATGTGAGAGTTGAATGAAAACAATTAATGGTGTTATTTTCTATTTTTGAATGGATAGTTTTGTATAGATATTCAAAGGAGGGAGATAGAGGAGGAAAAAAAAGAGATAAAGAAAAAGAAAAAGAGAAATGAGAGATGTGGCCAACCACTAAAAAAGAAAGGTTGGGAGGTAAACTTTACAAAGAACATTTAAATACAGAATTAATGTTTTAGAAATATTCCTCTCCATAAATTTTATATTGTATTGTTTTTTTAATAATCCCACTTTTGTCTTTTTTTCACACTCCCATATGCCATTTTTTAAAAGGGGAAAATATACCTCTAATACCTTTTGTTAAAAAGCAAACAATCCATATATATATATATATATATATATATACCTTCTTGTTTTACAAATGATGTAAATACCTTCTTGTTTTACAAATGATGTAAATAATATCATCTCACTAAAAAAAATTATCACATTCATTTTATATATTTATTGTTTATTATGATTTGAAAGATTATAATATAGTAAATTTAGTACTTGGTTGAGATTGGGGTTGGGGTTCAAGAGTGTTGACGATTAAATTAATTTTTGAAGAACTTATCATGAATATAATTAATGGTATTAATATATATGGTGATTTTGTTTGTTTGAGATACAAATGAAGGAAGAACTTCTCTTTAAAGTTTTGGTAAAAGTTTTAATTTGACGACTAATTCAAGTTTTTTGAAGAATGAAGATTGGCGATATCTAACTAATTCAAATTTTCGGAAAAATAAAGATTATCATGAAATATTAAAAAATGACAGCTGTGGGATTTGAACCCACGCCCTTTCGGACCAGAGCCTAAATCTGGCGCCTTAGACCACTCGGCCAAACTGTCTTATTATTATTAGAAATTTCATATTATCTTTAATACTTATATTTCTAATAATCTGTATAATAGAAATTGCCAAATATATTAATCAAATTATAAAAGAGATTCTTCTAGGACAAAATCGAAAAGGGACATATTTAAACAAAATATAATTATGAAGGCAAATATAATCCCCAAAGACGATGATAGACGCGGGTAAAAAGTATGACCAAGGATAAATATGAATCATATTTTAAAATAGATGGACAAATATGAATAAATTAATGAGTAATTATTTACCTTAGCAAAATCCAGTTGTTAAATCGAGAAGTTTATATTATAAAAACTAAACACTAATCTAATGCAGTCATGTTCATTTAAAGAAGGCATCTTAGTGCTGACTTTCTTACAACTTGTCATTTATTTTATTCTAATTTTTATTTTTTCATTCATTCGTTTTAATTTATCTCTTATTTTATATTTTTTGTTCTAACTTTATATTTAAAATGTTTAAAATTATAAAATTAAATAATATTTTGATATATTATATATTTTTTTAAAAAATTTATATTCAGTCAAAATTATACAAACAAAATAAAGCGTGAAGTACTTAACTCCTCTTATCAAGTTATGTTACATTCCTTCCTTTTTAATCTATTTCTAAAGGAATGCTACCTTTTCTAATTCGAAACAACTTTTTTTATTTTTTTTTTATATTTAGCAAAATGTTTTAGAACCTTAAATAACTCTAATTTATTTTTAAATTACAAAATTTTAAATGTTATATTAATAGTATCACATATTTAACTATCTTTGTTTTTATGAGGGCAGAATCTTACTTATTCAAAGATCCTTTTTTTTAAAAAAAAGAGAAGTGTTGCTCCTCGTCATATAAGCTTACAAAAATAAATATAAAAGACAAACATAAATACCAAAAATATCAGATATAGTAACATGAGTCTGAAGCAATAAAAAATAACCTTTGGTTTATTAAAGATGTTAAACAAACATAAAATATTTTATTTCCACATTTGCCATTAATATGAGTGAAAAGGACCATTTATTAGCCAAGAATCCTCAGTTATAATTACTCTTCCAAGAAGAATTTCATTGAAGAAAACAAAAATGGAGAGAAAAATTTGTTCAATGGCTAATCTCCTCTTAATTGGAGTTGTAATTGCTATCCTATGCTCTGAAATTAAATGTTCATTTGAAGACAACTTTAGTAAAAGTGATTGTCCTGACTCTCACTTCAAGACTTCTGAAGATGGACAGATGTGGTATCTATCATTAGATAACAAAGCAGGTAAGTACGTTACGTACAGTCAAATTTCTTTATAACAACATACGTTATTTGTCTAGATAGATACTTGCAAAATGTCATGAAAAAACATATAGTGCTTGTTATTTTTCATTTATTTTTGACATTTGAAACCTTAAAGTACTTTTTCTTCTTATAGGGTGTGGATTTATGACCAGACAGAGATATAGATTTGGTTGGTTTAGCATGAAATTGAAATTGGTAGGAGGTGACTCAGCTGGTGTTGTTACAGCTTATTATGTAAGTTGCAACATTTTGAATATATATGTCATGCATAACTTAATTAATTAGTTATATATATATACATTGATCATATAAAAAAATTCTTGTGATTAATCTATTTTTGAAGTTCCTTACTATCTCAAGTTTAATATGGAAAGTTGATGTTATGGATCTTAACATTTTTAGTTAGTCAACTAAAAGAATTTAGTCTACCTAGCCATTCTCGATGCATATTGAGTATATAATAAGTGTATAACATATACAAGTTAAATTTATGAATGTGGATTTTTACGTATTGAACTCATAAAATTTAAATCTTAAATTCGTCAGATGTGCACAGAAGATGGGGCAGGGCCAACTAGAGATGAGCTAGACTTTGAGTTCTTGGGGAATAGAACAGGGGAACCATATCTTATTCAGACAAATGTGTATAAAAATGGTACTGGTGGGCGTGAGATGAGGCATGTTTTATGGTTTGACCCTACTCAAGACTTTCATACATATTCCATTCTTTGGAATTCTCATCAAATTGTGTAAGCTTCTCTTTCGATTTTAAATTTGAATTAGTCTGATCAGTAGCAGAGTCTGTAATTTTAGATATATAATTCAAAGTATTAAGAATGAACACACGAAAAGTCAAGAGGATTCAACATCTAATATATTTATCTAAAAAGTAATTTTAACGTTATATTATAAAATGTGTTTTGGGGGAATGAGGTTTAAATGAACCACTTGTACTCATGTGACTCCAACCTGTATCAAATTTCAATGCGAGTATCAGACATGTAAATACGGAGATTCCACTTTAAAACATTTCATGGTTGTACTTAATTTATTAGGGTAGAGATCTGTTTTTATAAGTCAAATGAATAAATAATATTATTACACCTAGTACCTTCTTAGAAATTGGGGTGCACTGGTAAAAATATTATAACTTTTAAATTAGTCAACTCTTAACTTTTAAGCAAAAGGAAATAAATTTAAATGTATAAATGTTAGCCATTTCAATTTGTTACTCTTATTTTTCTTTTTACTCCATTTTAAAAAGTTCACCTGACATATTTACGATCATAAATCAGATTAAAGATTATTTTGATACATTCTATCCATCTTTGTATGTATTTATTTGTTGTATGTGCAGATTTTTCATAGATAAGGTTCCAATAAGAGTATACAGAAACGCGAATTACACGAACAATTTCTTCCCTAACGAGAAGCCAATGTACTTATTTTCAAGCATATGGAACGCGGATGATTGGGCTACTCGGGGCGGGTTAGAGAAAACAGACTGGAAAAATGCACCATTTGTATCAACATATATGGATTTCAATGTTGATGCTTGTCAGTGGGAAGATCCTTTCCCTTCTTGTGTTTCAACAACTACTCAAAATTGGTGGGATCAATATAATTCTTGGCACCTTTCAAGTGATCAAAAATTGGACTATGCTTGGGTGCAAAGAAATTTAGTCACTTATGATTATTGCCAAGATATTGAGAGATATAAAGTAAAGCCTGAGGAATGTTGGTTAAGTCCATGGGATTAATTACTATTTCAATTTTGATTTAAGAGTGTGTAGATGTTGTATTGTTTTGTCATGTGTATTGGATCATGAATTCAATTTTATAATAGGGTTACCTATCGGCTAAGGATTTCAAATATATGCGTCCATTCTCAGTATGACTTGCCTAGCTGACTATACTAAATGAATTTTCGTTGTCCATCCCCAATCTTGCGTATGCCATTCACACACTTTTCTACATCCACGCGCGGGGTTGGAGTTGGAAAAGTAATTGAATCGAAGAATCGGATTCACTCTGACATCTGTCGAAAGACTTTTCATTTTGAATTTAAATCAACATTCAGACTCTCAAATTACACATATCTAGAAGTTGAGGCAAATCTCTCAATTTTATACTTCAAAAATCAATGATTTAAGGTTCAAAATGGAATAATCGGTCTTCAGAATCGATGATTTAAGATTCTAACATTGTGAGATATGTGAAATAAACAAAAAAAAAAGTAAGGCTCTTGGCCTTTTTAACTATTTAATTAAAGTTGTAACACAGTGGAAATGATCTTTTATGATCACTTACAAATTGAACTGAAGAAATGACATTTTTAGATCCCTTACTTGTAAAATTAAATATATCTCATAAAAAAGACATAAAACTAAAAATAAATTTATAACGACTACAAAACCAAATCTCCCGTAATTTAACTTGTGTGTGTTTAGTTGGTTGATACAAGAAACCTAGGAAGACCTATTTTATAACCAAAACTGTTGACATCTTCTTGGACTTGTTGTCTGAATTCTCTAAATGTAAATTTTTTATAAAGACAAGGTTCAACACAACTAAGTATTTCTGTGTCATAAGAGGGACATAAGAAAAATGCTGTTGAAAATCTCTCTTTAAATTTATTTGTCACAACTCTATGTTCAACACTTCTATAAACACCATTGCTCCATGCCTGCATCATATGACACTTTTTCATTAATTTCTAAAAAAATAAGAGAACATATTCAACCCCATAAAAGTTATAAATACTTGAGTACTCTCTTATTGTTTCAATTCATGTGACTGTATCTGACCGGAAATATAATTAAGAGAGAAAGAATTTTGAAATCAATAGTCAAAAACAAATTTTAAAATTTTTTGTGGCTATAAATAATCACATTTAGAGCAAAATAAGAAGTCAACCTCGTTTGCGCAAATATTTTTTTGGCTGTTATAGCAAAATATTGTTATGGCGAAGATATATAGTATAAGCTAACATGAAAAAAAAGTGTTTACAAATGAAATTAGATGATTACAGTGAAATGTTATTATAGAGAATGTATTATAGAAAAACGATTGAAATACCTGGAATAAATCTCCAATATTAATGATAAGTGCTTCAGGATTAGGCTTAACAGATATCCATTTGCCATCTCTAAATAATTGCAAGCCTCCAATCTCATCTTGATGCAATATTGTGAGGAAGTCACTATCAGTATGTGGCATTAATCCAAAGAGTTGTGGTGAAATAGGGCATGCTGGATATCTATTCATTCTTAGGTAACAAGTACTTGACAAACATGTTTCGTTAAAATAATCCAACTTATAATTATAATAATCTCCCAATTCTTCTGCTAGTAATCTTGCTAATTCTTGTGCTAATTCAGATAGTGTGGTTGCAAATTCTTCCATGGTAGAGCTGAATTCATCAAAAAAAAAAAAAAGTTAACCAACTATCAAATCATTCAAAAAAATATATACGAATAACTACCTTCTTAAAATGTGAAAATATTACATGATATTAGCGGCGGAGCATTGTTTGGTTATTGGGATGATAAACAACGAATTGAAATGTGTCATAGAGATTATCTATCCTATATGAAATAGTCAATTCTATTATTTTAATACAAAGAAGTTTCCAAAAATTCTATTCGTTATAAAATAGCCAATCCTATTTTAATACGTTAATATTTTATGAGACTATTTATCCTATCTTTATATAAAATAACCAATCCTATTTTTTCTTATCCCATTGATATCTAAAATCATTATTTCTTATATCATTGACGTCCAAACAACCTCATTAGATTATTAATCTCATAGTCTATATGAAATAGCCAATCCTATTATTTTAATTAGGAATAATTTTCAAAAATTGTTACTCCTTTCTTATTTTGTCGACGTCCAAATAATCTTTCATGAGATAATTTATCCTATCTTCTATATGAAATAGCCAATTCTATTATTTTAATACATAATATTTTTCAAAAATTATTATTCCTTTTTTCATCGATGATCAAACAACCACATTAATATTAGGTAAGGGTGGTCCAGGGTTAACTTTTTGCATTTTTGTTTTAGGTTGACTGCCCTTGTCCAAACTCCAAAGTCATGAGGATAAGGATTAAGACATCTCCTCCTAAAGAAATGCCAAATGCATGAAACACACATTATTTTTTCATAAAATTGATACACTTTTCACTTTTTAGGACACTCATCTCACTAAAAAGTACTGGATCACCAAATAAACAACCCCACAAGTCACAAAAAATGAACCATCATTATCAACAAGCCTGTCAATTGATCATATACTTCCACTTTGTAGGTGTAAAACATTGAAATTTTGTGAAACTCTAGAAGATGCGTTCAATTTGAGTTAGGACTCTACAAGTTGTGTCTAATTCAGATTAGAATTTTTGGAGGCTATTCAACTCTAAACCTTAGTTTATGTCTATATAAAGGGTACCATCTCGAATATTCCGCAAATTGATGGATTATTCATATAGAGAGGTCAAATCAAAATCATCCTAGTTCGAGAAATACGCCACTAACGGCCCTCGAATTATGGATCAAAAGAATTATACCCCAATCTATCTTGATTAATAAAAACATGTTTCTTCATATTTTATTTGTATGATTTATTTATTTTTCATATGTTTAAAATTTATTTCAACAGTAGGATAATACCTTCCTGCCTTATAAGGACTAGCCGTCGGCAGCACTCAAAAACGTATATCATATCAACAAGAATTGTGATGAAACGATAGATACTACTTCATTCTTAAACAGATTTTTGAGTTTGAGTTCTCCTAGGTACATACTCACATTTGTTAGGAAATGTTTACTCCTATATCGAGGCAAATATAATATAATTTTTTATCGAACTTTAAATAGAATAACAGAAATTGAATGAAAAATAAGAAAGGAGGCATAAGATTAGTATTTAGTCAACCCTTCAGAACTATTCAATATTTAGTATCTAAGAATCTTGCGACTATAATACATCGTAATTTAACACCACAAATTTTATTGAAGAAAAATCTAAAAATCTAATGACTATAATGTATCGTAATTCAACGCCACAAATTTTATTGAAATATATGTGCTTTCTCTCATATATAGAAAAAGATAGAAAAAAAAGAGACAAGATGATAAACATATAGTATTAGTCAGAAAGAGAAGCACACACATCACTAGAGTACATAAAAGAGATAAATTAAGAAGATCTTCTCTTGATTATAATTTAATATAATTTAAAGCTACAAATTTTATTGAGACGTCTCTGCATAAAGACTAAATGATAATGATATAAGATATATCTATCATAAAGATTTACACACATCACTAAAGCATAAAAGAGAAAATTAAGAATTTCTTTTATTATATAAAAATTTAATTTAAAATCATAAATTTAATAAGATTTTCTTAACTATAACATAATTTAATTTAAATCCATAAATTTTACTATGACACTTTTGTTTTCTCTCCGAGAGAAGGACAAAAAGGGAGACTAGATGACGAAGATATAACAATATATTCAGTTCGTCGCATCAAGAGAAGATTAAAAAAATTTCATTATAATATAATTTAATTTAACTTTAAATCATAAATTTTACCGAGTCATCTCCACTTTTCTTCTTTTCTAGCGCAACAAAGAAAAAGAAGACTATACAAAGAATATATTAATTAATCATAAATAGAAACATACATATAACTAAAATATGTACCTGAGGCTGCTGAAACCCTTTGAAACATCAGAGAGAGGTACGTGAAAAGCTTCCGACCATGAAATCTGCCGAAGGCAAGTTGCCGTTGGCGTTCCCCACCGGTAACTTCCTTCGGAGAAATTAAGACTTTTGTCAATATTTATCTTTTCATTGAACGTTTTCTTGAAAAGCTTGACTTGCTCTGTCCTCATTTGTCCCAAAATATTGGGTGAAACTCCATGGTTCACCACTTGAAAAAAACCCCATTCTCGCGATGCCTTGGCTATCTTCTTCTTGCATTCTTCTCTCTCGAATTTGTTTCCATAGTTAAGTTGATGAAGATTTATCAAAGGCAACTCGCATTCTTCCACCATGAATAGATCATTGTGTTCATCATCGACTATATTGATATCAATAAGATTTTTGTATGTCTCCACAAATGGAGGATCAGGTGATTCTTCCATGCTTATGGTCTGAAAAGAAATGTGGTGTCAGATAACATCACATGAAATTCACCAGAAAAATGTAGAATATATATAGCATTTTTTGTGGTGCCTGTCTACTTTCGCTTGAAAATTACATTATATAGCTAACGAAAAAAGAGAGTAAAGTAAATGTTTATGTATACATACATTGAATTGGCTTTTTGATTTACGTGTGTCATTCTTTTGCAGAGATAATGTTTCTTTGTACCGTTCAAATTTTATAGGATGTCCCCATAGGGTATATGTATGCATATTAATTTTCGTGTTCTGATTTAAGTGTCTTATTTCTTTTTACAAGTTATTTCAAAGTGAATATGTATTTTTAAATTTGGTAACTTCTATCTAATATTCTACATAGATTATTTAAGATTATAAGAATAAAATAACGTTTTGATTAATTACACAAGTTTTTAATCTAAGATTATTACTAAATTCAAAAGTCTTTCTAATTTTTTTTTAACTACATGTTTAATCGAATATGAACTCTACTTAAGGCTTATTTAAAAACTTGTAATTAGCACTCTATATAAATATCGTTAAAAGTTAAATGACATTAACTAAATTGTTGTTGAAAGAAAAATTTGTTACCATGAAATATCTTTTTCAGTGTAATGTGTCCATAGAACCTGTACTTGTTTTCGAAATATGACCAAAATTATGTTGTAGAATATGGTGATATATCATTGAGTATATTAGGAAGAAAAGAGAATCAAACACTATGTTTCTGGAATTTGTGATACTATGTTTTTTGGTCAGGACAATTTAAATGGCATTTGGACATAAAGAAATATGAGTGTCCTATAATTAGGAGGGAGGTGGTGAAGGAGCAAAGGAGCCTTGTGCACCCAAACAACGACCATTGGGGTCCCATTGGCATTTAAAAATTGAAGTATTGCATGTGTATTTAATTGGTCAAAGATCTCAAGATTGATAATTAGACAAACGCGTATGAAATCAGGATTTGAACTTTATAGAATTAAGATTTAAATGTTTTAAATTAATAACTTCATAGATATTTTGAGACACCCCAATCAAAAGTTGTATCAAACCGATATAAATCTAGCTCCATATGAATTTAGAGGCGTTATATACGTTTGTAAGAAAATTATATTATATATGTAGTTAAAAAGAGATTTTTTGTTTGCGTACTATATTATACATTGATTTTACTTGATTTTTTTTAAACTACTATTTCATATTTTAACACATTTTAATAAAAATTCTAAATTTTTGATTTTTTATGATTCTCCATCATAAATCATGGTACACATGCTCTATCAATGTTGACAGCCTCCAGCCTCGTCTCCTTTTATTAATTAAAAATAATGTTCATGTTCCCTTTTCATTTGGAGAAGGGGTTGGGTGTGGTGTATAATACAAAGATTCATTTTTGTTGAATGTTAGTTTTACAAACAATAAAATCAATTATCACTCCAAAATCTTTTATCATAATATAAAACTATTTAATCAATATATTTATCATATAAAATGAAACGAAGAAAGTATAAAGTTTGATACACATAAATGTAAAAATAATCATATTTCCTAAAAGCTTAAGCTAGGATAGTGAAAACGCTTTATATTTACTTAATTGTTCTTCAAAACTAGCTAGAGTTAGCATATTATCCAAATTTTGTAACGAAGTGTTGTAGTATAATTAAAAATACTTACTTTCTCTATTAATGATTTAATCTTATAGATCAGATGGTCACACACAAAAATTTAAAACACTAATTTCATATAACATCAATATCGATAACTTAAAAATATTCTAATTAATTTGCAAAGATTTTTTTTCTTACTTGGTTTGCTTGTAGAGGTACGCTTGAAGACTTGGTCATAGAGCTTACACTTAATTTGCCTGTGTTACTAAAGAAGCAATCCACATAAAAATATCATCAATAATAAATAATACGCTATAATTCAAATGAAAAAAAAAATTAAATAATAATACTAGTGTGCATGGCTATGCCAAAAACAATATTACTATTTAAGTAGTGTTGCTTCTCAAACTTTCAAATTTTGCGTTTGCCTGTAAATATGATATTCTTTATAACACTCACATTAAAATGATTTTTTAGAACGTAAAAGAATTCGAACCACAAGATGAATAAAGACATAAATAACTAAATAAAAATATGTTCTACTTACCAAATCAACAAATACTACATGAAAAATAAAACCAAAATAATTATAAAAAAAAAAAGGGTAACTTACATGGAGAATAAAACTATGCTTCTTAGGCAGTCGATTGTTTTGTAATGCAGAAAAAGATAATATTTATAGGGAAAGGAAACAACTTGTAGGGAAAAAAATAGTTAAATGTGGTTAGGCGAATTAAGAATTTTAAATTTTTTAAAATTTTAAGTCGTGATAAGAGAAGTAATTAATTTTGAGATTGGTTTTAGAAAGAATTTATTTTATTTTTGGTTATCAAAATTACGTGATAACTTATTTCAGAATTATAATATTATTTTTATTCATGTTAGGGGTGGTAATAATTTTGAAATAATTAATTTCAAAATAACTTATTTTCAACTATACAAGCTTTAAGTGCAACTAATTCATGAAATCTTAATGTACGATTATTTTTTTGTATATTAATAAATTTTTATATATAAATAAATTTGAATCAAAACTAGTGAATTCTATTACGAATTTAAACACCGGATGATATTAATATTATTATTTGAGTGTGTATAGCAGAAGAAAACGTGGCTCATTAACAAATCAGAGAAATTCTTCTGCCTTTTATGGCAAATATCTTTTTTCCTTTGATGTTACCATTTTTTGCTATATGTTTATTGGTGTAGTTCGAAAGAGTGATCTTTAAAGGATGTGTTCAATAGGAAGAAAGATATTTTTTATGAATAATATATTTAGAAAATAAGTTGATTTTTTTATTTATTTTAACATTTTTCTAAGTAATAAAATATAATTATATTTATTTATAATTTAGCAAAACATTAGGGGAGTAAGACGGAAAGTGGACTTGGGCTCGGTAATTGGATGAGTTGGGAGGAGGTAATGAATTTTTATTTATTTTTCATTCGATGTTAAGTATTTATATTGTGTAAAATCTTATTTGAGAAAAATATTTTTTATCATTAATTATTTTGTATCCAGACTTCGAACTCAAAATCTCTAATTAAGAAAGAACTAGCCCATATCGCTACACCACATCCATCGGTGGTGGAGATAATGAATTTGAATCATATAAAATTTGTTACACCATTCTTTATATTTATCTCATTATGAAGAATTTATTTTCTAACAAATTTTTCCGTTAGAAAAATTATTTATCTCATTTTAAAAAAACTTTCTTCTAAAAAAAGATAAACATTTCAAAAAAAATTGACCAATCAAATATATTGAAATTGAAAAATATTTTTTTTCAATAGCTAATACACCCTTAATTTCATTGGCTAGGTGAGAGAGAAAAAGTAGTGGTTTGAATTTTGGTTTTTTTTTGGGGGGGATAATTAAATTTAGTTTAATTTTTTCTAATTCAAGTATTTATATTACGCAAGATTTGGTGTCATTTCTAATAGCATATTATTCAACCAATAATTGTTGTTGAAAACCTAACTTAATTTCCAATCACAAACTTAATATTGTTTCATTTGGCTCTCATTCTTCCAAGTCTTGCCTCCCTTCATCATTCAAAATATTTCATCTCTTAAATTTCTTTTTCCTCTTCTCCAAATTCTTATAGTATGAATTTTGACAAATATTTGGACATACATTTTTTAATCGATTATATTGAAATATATTTGTATAAATCTTGAATATTGAGTCGATATAATTCGATTAAATTTAAAAAATTAATACATAATACATGTTAAATTTTCTTTGATTTTTTTTGTATGTTTATTTTTTTTTAATGTAATTTTCTTATTAAAAATTCTGACTCCGCAACTGATTCTTCTACGTCGAGAAAAACAAGACACATGATAAATTTCTCGACCGGTCCCAAACAAGAAAAAACATGGGGAATTATTGATAAAACAAAGTCTCATGTTTCGTCTAGACTCCACGTCTACACTATTGAAACAAAGGAAATTTTTTTGCAGGCTGAGAATTTAAAGGCTTCCATGTGCAATGCTTTGATGCAGGACACAAGCTACTGATGATGGATACTTATTATTTTTTGTACCATACCCTTAGGCTTCATTTTATGATTATTATATATATATATATATATATAATAATCTTAGTTGATATTTTCACATATTGCATTTTAACATCATAGTCCTTAGCTTATTTAAGACTCGTCTTTTTGTTCGATTAGGATATTTTTTTTTAAAAAATAAAATAAAATTGAGCACATGGCTTGTATTATTTAATTAAGTAAAAATAAACATAACAAACATCCAACAATAAACAAAAATTAGGCCCCAAATGGACCCTAAAATAAATAAAGAGTGAATTGGCTTAAAGAAATTTTACTAGTTTAGGAGTTAATTATTTTGATTTATGATAGTAAGAATATTATGAATCTTATCTTATTTTGGGTTTTGGATACATAGATCTTTCGCGTCCAAATATATGTATCTCAGAATTAACCGTTATTTCTTCTAGGTACATTGTATCAAAGTGGATTAGTTGTATGTATCAATTGGCTTTTTCACTTGCCTCTCTCCTGCCTCACTCAAACTCTCCTATCTCGCTTGCCTCTCTCTCTGTATCTAATAAGCAAGATACATGTATCTAGTGTGATTCACACGTATCTAGAAATTTTGCACGCCTCTTTTCTTCTATCGCTTACCTCCTCTCTCACTATTTTAGTGTATCTGAAAGCAAAAATAAATGTATCTAGATATATCTGATTTGATATGATATGAAATCATTAATTAATGAGACAATATGTAGTTATTTCAAATTATAAAAAAAAATAGTAAACATGATATAAATGTGTAATATATATATTATATATATATATATATATATATATATATATATATATATATGCCTTGTTGATGTGAATGTTTTTTTTAATCTTCAAAGAGTCTAAGTATCCTTCCTCTAAAGCTGACCACAACTCTAACATTGGTTTTATCAATGAAATCTGAGAGCTTCATCATATATTGTGATGCTTTAGGAAATAGTCTTGGGTGTGTTTTGCTGAAAAAGTCAAGGTGATAACTTATGCCTCGAGTTAATTGAAAGCGCACAAAAAGAATTATCCCACTCATGATTTAGATTTGACGGTAATTGTACTTGATTTGAAGGTTTAGTGGAATTATATTTTAGTATATTATGACATATTCATAAACAAACTTTTTAAAGCCTTGAGGACAAATTGAGAGCTTATGTGATTGATTTTGGAGGTCGTTTATAAATTATCGGTGAATTCGTATTTGATTAGCAATTATCAGGCGATTATCGAATATTATATTAGCTAAATCATTTCATACTCCCTAGTCTCTTCTATAACTTGGAACGAAGGAAAATCGAGACTTTCTTTAGACTCATTTTATGTTTTATAACGGAAAAATGTACAAGTACTTCCTCAACTTATGCCTCAAATTTCAGAGACACACTTATTTTATAAGTAATTTTTCTATTCCTTTTCGGCTTACGTCGCACTAGCTTGAAAAAAAAAGTCAACCATCGTTGGGCCCACAAGATAGTGTCACACGTAGGCCGAAAATGAGTAGAAAATTATTAATAAAATAAGTTCACGAGGGTAATAAAACCTTAATATAGTATAAATGTGTCTCTAAAATTTCGAAAATAAATTGAGAGGTACTTGTACATTATCCCTTTTATAACTTGCGAGTATGTGCGAGATAAATTTAACCAGACTCACATGCATTCCAGACCATAAAAAATTAAGACTAGTGATTTCAAAATTAAAAGTTAACCAAATCAACATTGTAGGTATACGATAACAAACTTCAATTCAAAATTTGAATCACCTTCACAAGTTCGATAACGTTCTACGTGTGATACCCTAATATTCCATTTCAGTAATGCGTGGTCTTTAATCAGCAAACAACAAAACATTATCATGCTAACCTCGAGCACGCCCATGCTCTAGTTATATCTTATCTTCAACTAAAATTATTTAAGCATGATTTGACTATAAAGTAATTTCTCCGTTCAGAATTGTTTATCATTTTGTGCTTATCGAAAGTCAATTTAATTAATTTTTAAAGGTAAATTAGATTACATTAATTCGATATTTTAAATAAAAAAATTAAATATTCTAAAACTATATGAAAAGTAGTATAAATTACAATTTTTTGCATATTAATATTATGAAAAATATATCTTAAAATGTTAGTCAAAATATATCTTAAAAACCATAACAAATATTATCCGACGGAGGGAATATCATTTTTCATTTACTTTCTCTCTCATGATAAAGACCACAAGCAAAAAGAATATCGACCAAATCTTAATGAGTGATAATTTTCAACTTGAAAAATTTTGAACTAATAAATTGGAGAAATAAATGTAAAATGTGCAATTTCTTTCAACTAGAGGATTTATATTAGATTTGGCTCCTAATTAATTTTAAGAAGATTCATTTTCTTGTATACAATGTTAAGGCAAATTTGTTAGAGTTTCTATTGTATTAGTGAAGTGTGTAAGTTATTCTGTTGGTATGATTTAAATATTTTAATCTAAATTTTGAAATTGAATTAATTTTTTTCTTTGACGTAGTATTAGAGTCAGACGCATCCATATCAACGTGGTCCTATTACACTATCCAAGCACCATATGTCCAAAATTAATAATTTCGAAAGGAACTTCCTTTGAAAGAAGGGAAAATTTATACCAATCAAAGATCATTTTCATTAGTGAAATAGACTTTCATTACAACTACTCCAAGACTGACTAATGAGTTTGGGGATTGCCGATTAGCAAATTAATTAGTCACGCTTGATTTGATTAAAGAGAAAAGGATCCAAATCTAACCAACTATTCAAGGCGAAAGTTAAAATTTTAACTTTATAAATTCGAAACATTAAAAAAAACACATTTTATTGAATTCTTGATAATATATCTGAGTCACGTCTATTATTAATATGTATTTTGAATCACGTCTATTATATATTTTTTTAAATTACGTGTATTATTAAATTCTGCTGAACTCGCGTACAAAGAATATTGCAAAACAAATTTGCCAACAAGAAATAAACGGCCACAAAGGATCAATAGGAGTATCAAATTAAGGTATTTTGTATAATAAAGTCATGTTTTCTATTCAATTTTCATCATCTATATTAATATATACAATTAGTGATGTGAGGTTTGCGTTAGCCACACGTGATTGCGATGAGATTAAATTAAATAAACCATCATTTCGATCTAAAAGTGATTGAAAAAATCTACTATAGTACTCTCTATTTCAAAAAGTAAATGATGTTTCATCTGATCAAAAAGATATAATCATGCCTTTTCTATTTTAATAAAAAATACCATTTATTTTGAATAGCAAAAATATGAAAATTTAATATCTTTTTCTCAACTAGATGATGATATGATCATAAAGTTGATAGGTAAGTATGAAGCTTTAATGAGATATCATTGCCCAAAGCTTTCTAATATTAGAGTCCACAAATTAAAGGAAAAATCAGTTCTCTTATTGGGGGACTATGGATTTAAAAAGTAACGTTATCTCTTAATTTGTAGGTCCTTAAATAAATTATTATTATTATTTGATAGATAAGCCTATGATTTGAACTCTAGAGGCCACATTGTGTAATCGTAATTATGGGTCGATATACTAGTTAGCCGACGCTTTGCTACTTAAATAGAGAGTTTATCAGAAATAAAAATTGGTGCATGCATTGTATTCTCTTCAAACCCCTAAATAAGTTTTGTAAAACTATATAGTAAAGCAAACATCCCTAATATATAACTATTCAATTACACGGTAATTTTAAAAATTTATCAAGACGTTTCTTTGAATTTCATATAAATTGTGCCTGAATACAAATAAGAGCCTGTTTGGCTCAGCTTAAAAGCTGGTCAAACTGACTTAAAAGCTGATTTTTGATTTATTTAGCTGTTTGACAATACTGAAAATAACTTATTTTAAGTTAAAAAAACTTATTTTAAGCCAAAAGTTAAAAGCTCGGGTAGAGGTGCTTTTCTTTTTTTAGCTTATAAGCTGTTTTAAGTTGACCACATTTTTATCTTTTTGCCCTTAATATTTTTATATAATCTCCAAATTACAATATGACCATAACATCTCTTTCTTCAATTTTTCCCTTTTCACGTTTGGCATAGCAACTTCAGCACTTTTATCCAAAAACATAACTACTTATTTTAAAAATAAGTTTCAGCACTTTCAAAAGTACTTTTTTAAAGTTGCTTTTATTAAGCTAATCCAAACGGGCCCTAAATACATAAAATTCTAAAACACGAGATCTTTTATGGGAAAATTGTATATAATAGCAAACTAATAACCTAAAATAAATGGAGTAGCTAGAGTTTGATTTAATTGTGCTCCATAGCAAACGTTAGCCAAAGTTTGCCAGACGTCTCTCTCTCCAAAATTTCGCTCGCTACTCTCCCATTCTCGCTCGCCACTCTCCCTCTGCTCGCCTCTCTCGCTTTATACACAGAAGTGTATAAATTCTGTTTCTGTTTTGTATAAAGCGAGAGAAAATTGTATATACACATGCAAAAACATATATCTTCGTGTTATACACTTAATTATACACTTTACAAACATTTTACTTCAATTCAATTGTAGACAAATGCAAATTTTATACAAATATTGCAGAGAAAAAGGTCAGCGAATTATACAATTGCAGTGAAATACAATTTTCTCTAGCTTTATACAACAGAAGTGTATATATTGTGTTTCTGTTTTTGTTTAAAGCGAGAGAAAAACATATATCTTCTTGCTATACACTTGTAATTATGCAATATACATACATTTTAATTCGATTCAATTGTATGCAAAGCAAATTTTATAAAAATATTGCAGCGAAATAGGCAGCAAATTATACAATTGTGCATTATACAATTGCAGTTAAATAGGATAGTGAATTATACAATTGCAGCGAAATAGGCCAGCGAATTATACAATTTAGGCCAGCGAATTATACAATTGTATATGTATAGCGAATTATACAGTTTTATGTTTGCTATGGAGCGCAATTATGCAAACTTTGTTATAGGATACAAATATGAATTTTTTGTTTGCTATATGTGAAAGTTGGCCATCTTTTATCGCGTTTCAGTTGCGGAAGATGTTGAATATGGGCCCAATTAGAATAGTTGGGCCGATCCAAAACCATTTTGATTTTATGGGCTGAAACCGCAAAAAAAATCTCAACTGATTCGGCGTTTTCAGATCATTTTATTTTTATGAAAAAATAAAACAAAATTACAAGGAGATGATTTGTTCTTCTAGCTTACGTGTCTCCGGTTCCGGCAGCGGCACCAGAAACAGTCCATCTCCACCGGCGATTTGTGATAATTCCGATGATTCTCAGTCGCAGGTACGAAGGATTAAAGCCAGCCCTCAGCTAAACCGGTGGTCCAGAGCTCGAAGCATCCGGTCCGGCAGGAAATTAGACCGGTCCCCTGTGAGCACTGAATTACGCGACAAGTCTGGTTCACCAGTTCGAAGTGAACCGGAAATTGAATTGCCTAAAGGTGATAGCAGGTCCTGGTCGTCAGACGATGAAAAGGAGGTTAATGGTGGAAAACCGATATTTATGGTGTCTGATGGAACTGGATGGACGGCGGAGCACGCCGTTAACGCAGCTTTAGGTCAATTTGATTACTGCTTAGTCGATCGTGTTTGCCCTGTGAATACTCACTTGTTCTCTGGGGTAAGTTTGTTTATCTGATTATAATGTCTGTTTAATAATACAATATATATTTTTATACTGTTACAATGTATTGTGTTAAGTATGTATCGCTGGAGTTGTAAATTTGATTCATGTGAAAAGCATTCTGCTATCTAAATAATTATTTGATGATTAAGCTTAGTTTTGAACTTTTTATGCTTGATGGACCTTGATTTTTCTAGATTGATGATGTTGAAAAATTGATGGAGATAGTGAAGCAAGCAGCCAAAGAAGGGGCAATGGTTGTCTATACTTTAGCTGAGCCTTCCATGGCTCAATTTGCCAAACAAGCATGTCAACACTGGGGTGTAGCATCTAGTGATATACTCGGGCCAATTACAGAGGCAATTGCTGGCCATCTTGGTGTTTCACCTTCTGGCCTTTCTCGTTGGGCTCCTGAGAGGCAGAAATCTCCTCTCAGCGAGGAATACTTCAGGAGGATTGAAGCAATTGAATTTACCATAAAGCAAGATGATGGTGCCTTGCCGCGAAACCTGCATATGGCGGATATAGTTCTAACTGGTGTTTCACGAAGTGGGAAGACACCGCTATCCATTTATCTAGCACAGAAAGGATATAAAGTAGCTAATGTCCCCATTGTCATGAATATAGACTTACCAAGTACACTGTTTGAAGTTAACCCGGAAAAGGTGTTTGCTTTGACAATAAATCCCGTTGTTCTGCAATCCATCAGAAGAGCAAGAGCTAAGACTCTGGGTATGGACGGAGAACTCAAGACCAACTATTGTGACATGGATTACGTGAAAGAAGAATTGGAATACGCAGGGAAAATTTTTGCGCAAAACCCTGTCTGGCCAGTGATAGGTAATTCACATTCTATATTTTATAGTTTGTACTGTACTCAAGTTTTTCTGTTGTCTGATAGTAGGAGTAAATCCTTACTTAACAATTAGGTGTTAACCTCCACGATTACGCCAACAGACGAATCTGAGGAAGTTGATTCCTAGAAATTTTGATGATTTGTTTTCCCATTGTTGCTTTGGCTGCAGAAGTTACGTCTAAAGCTATTGAAGAAACAGCTGTTATTGTTCTGAGACTTTACCATGACAGAAAGAATAGATGTTCAATGCCAAGAATTTCCAAACGCTATTAAACTGTGTTTCTCAAGCATTGATGTATCAGATCTCAAAGACAATACTTGAAATCCAAGACATCTTCTTTGTGCTGGCAGAGTACCAGAGCAATAAACGTACTGCGGTTGCAACCTATGTATAGCAGGTGTTGGTACATTTTGTTTGATATTGTATAATACTCTATGTAGTTTGCACACATAATAGGTAATGTCAACTCTTACTGTATCTCAAATAATTATTGCAACGTTATCAACTTTGAATATAGCTAATGTTGTTGCATCTCCCGTACATTTTATAAATGTGTATCATTGCTACTTTGAAGTTGGCATAGGATCTCAAAAGAAACCGAGATGAGTAGGAGGCAGGACATGAAGGAAATGTGAGAAAAATAGCAAAAGGTTGGTTATTCCTCGCTCTTCATTAAAATTTTGTGAATTAGATCTGTATACAGGGCAGCGTAACTCCCGTATTTGTTATTAAAACCATTAGTCAGTATGAGATACCGACAACTTCAAGTTGTATTAACAACTCATCTACAAGTTTAAGTTGTTAGAAAGAATACGCTTTGATTTGCTTTATTTATGTTTTCAACATGTCTTCTCATGCGATCATGTGTCCTTGTTTAATGAGTGAAACATATGATGTTATAAAAATTCTTTTGCATTGCGACTGTATTAAAGTTAGACCCAAATTTTATACATCTGCCATTTGAATTCTTCCTAAAAGAAGGTCTATCTGTTTTTTTAGCATCTCTTTGACTCCATTCCTTTCTTTGTACTTCCAAATGTTCACAGAGTCTGTCACCCGAAAATCAGTTATGCTCAATCTCTTCTGCTTTGATATCATACAGACTTTTCCATCACTTTGTTATTTTAGGAGGGAAAACAGTTTTTGACGTCTTTTCTATCAACTGAGAATGTTGTCTTCTCCGTTGATCGTGGTGATGAATAGTATGAAGATAGATCAATACGAAGCTTTATCTTCTCCATTGAGCTTGGTCATGGATAGTGTGAAATAGATCAGCAGTATTGTTCCCATACTTGATCTGTCAATGTAGAAAAACAAGAACAACAAGTCAGTTGTTTATACAATGCAAATCATTGGTTTAGTCCATGCCTATTTAGTGGTTTATGCCCCTATTTGGCTTCAGTTAGTCAAGTTAAGGAACTGTCAATAGTTATTCACGCCGAGTTTAGGGTGTTTTCAATACTTTTTCTCTTCTATTTAACTTGTTAAGAGAACTTACAAGGTAGCAAAGAAAATAAGTATCCTCCTGGGATCAATGGTCCAAGGTGAGGAGGAAGAAGATCGTCGGAAACTGAATCTCTTGGAGACAGCTACTTTACCATCGATGGCGGTGGTGGTGGTGGTGGCAGCACCGCTACTGGCGGCCACCACTGAAGTGTTCTGATTATGTACATGTGGTATGGAGTGATCAGATGTTACCACCATGGACTTTTCAGGCATGCTAGCTCCTAGCAAAGAAGTTGCACTAAAAAAGTTAAGAATTTATGTTCTATATATGCTATGATGGTACATAAAATCAGGTCATTTAGAAGGTAATTACATCGGTGACTTGATAAAATAACACTCTTGTTCTATTTTTCTTTATTAATCCCTTGACAAAAAAGAATGATACATTCTTAAGGATTCAATCTTTAAGATTTTAGCATGAATCCATTACGTATTTACATCTAAATTTATATTTTGTACGTCAGTTCAAATGAACTCGATATCAAAAAGTTGCCCCTAGCCACACAAACATTATGACAAGTATTAGGAGTCATCGTTCTCTCTTTTTTAAATTTCGTTGTAAACAAAGTAAAACAAAAGAAGTAACTAATACGCATTATCAATGGTGGAGTCAGAATTTTCAATAATGAATTAAAATATGAAGAGTTGAACACATGATGAAGTTAAAGAGAGTTTAACATGTACTATATATACAAAAAATAATTTTAACCATATATAAATGATATAATCAAATCCTAGATCCTTCCTTACCAGCTCCGCTCCTATGCGCATTACCGTTTAAATTACACTAGTCATATATATATATAAAAAATCTTTTTTAATATATATAACTAAAAATATTATACCATAATAATTTGTTAGGTGATTACTATGCTTTACTCAATATTTCTATTGCATGTACAGTTTTTTCTAAATTAAGAAATTTTAAAGGTATGACACTCTCCAAACTCGACCCTATTGGCAAATTATACATCAATAATCATTCTATCTTCAACATTTTTGAATTATTGAATGGATAAAATATTTTTCAGTTATTCCATTTAATTGAAGAAAAAATAATAATTAGTAGTATCATGATTTCAGCAAATTGTGTCTCACCAAGAAAATCTTGACAATCTTTAAAAAGAACATTGACAAAAACATAATTCTAAGATAATACGATAAAAAAAAAAAGAAAAAGAATGATTCTAATGCATGTGCATCTATATTATAATATTAATTACAAACTAATGACGTACGTATGTGGCACGTCTAGGATAAAAGATTGGAGCAGGTAAAAGCTTCATTAAATAATTTAATTATTATAATCAGCAGCGAAGCTAGAAGGTTATTTATGGAGATAGTCAAACTTCGTTACTTTAGTTGAAATTTAGTGTTTATATTTTCCCTTGATATTATTATTCTAAATTTATGTTATACGTTTGATGATAATTTGTATTAATTTGACATAAACGTCATTGTCTAGTTAATTACTTATTATTGAGGTAACTCATTATAGAGATTTAAAAGGAATTTAAGGAAATTACAAGACAACTAAGCTAAGTACTATTATTATTATTTTAAACAAAGTTTTAACTTTGAAAATGAGGATACATAGTGGATTATCTTATATGTGGTGAGTTGTTTAGTCAAACTAACCATTTCGTGCAAGTGCATGGTGCATGTTTGGACACGATTAATTAATTATCACTTAATAACTTTATGATCGTCTAATTGTTACTTAATTAATACCTCTATGATTGGTCAAACTATAAAATCCTTCAAAATAATTATTGTCGTTATTATTATACTATAATTTATATAAGTTTCTCTTTCTCTTTGATACAAAGGAAAATACTTTCTACAAATTATCTTTCAGAAAAATAAAGTGAATTTTGACGGACTTTTTAGTATTTAGTAAGTAAGCAATAAGATATTTTCTTAAAATATTTTGTATAATTTAGAAAAACACTAGGTGAAATGAATTTTCACTTAATTAATTGATGTGGAATGAGAACTTGTTTTCTTACGAAAATTCATTTCTTGAACTTATTTTCCTAAAAAAAATATTCTCGAAAAACTTTAACTGATCAAACATTCCACGATACTCTAACAAGCTAGCTCGTAGCCAAGACTAACACCCATTTTTCTTATATGACTTTCTTTACCTTGGTAAAAATGTCAAAGTGATACTACTATGGTGTTTCTTTTCCATCATCAAATTTAAATACATTCAATTAAAAAAAGAAAATTAAAATAAAGGGATAATTACAATTTTTAAGCTGCACTAAAAAATAGTAAGTTGATAATATATGTATGATCACTACTATAATAATATTTGATGGTTATTTTTACGAATATTTTAATCGAATCAATAAAAAAAATCGCCAGAAATATTTTGATTAAATTAATAAGAAAAGAAAAAACTAGTGTTTTCATAAGAATTTGAAGATAAAGGACTTTTTCTCACTTTCTCATTGAGATTCCGCTTTACCACTATGCATTTTTTTCTTTAAATTGTCACACGAAAAATAAATCGATATTTTATAACATAAATTTTTTATTGATCTACGATGTGAAAAGCCTCTAGTTTAAGTAGGGATTGATAGGAGAGGAAAAATATAGTTGGTAGCTTTAAACCTCAATTTATCATCTAAAAATATTTTTATCAAACTATTATAAAGTACCTCAACTTGATATTCATAGTGAAGATTTTTTTATTTTTTTTTCATTTCTTGAATTGAAAAATGAATTTTAAAAAAGTATTACCTTTTGGTGAAATGGCCATTAGGTTTGTGTCTTTTTCATTGACATCGTTGAAATTTTGTTTTTTTAATGATCCCTTCCTAGAATAGTTTCTCTGCAATTTTTTTCATAATTTGAACCATCAAATACACACACAAAAATAAATAAATATATATATTAATTCATCAAAAATATCGGAGTGTATATTATTTATTTACTTTTTTGTCTTATAGAGAAATTCGTTTTTAAATTAAACCAACTGGAAAAATAAACCATGAAATGATCACTAGAAAAAGATCAAATTTGTTCTTAAAATTCTTATCCTATGGAATTTCTTTTATATGCGAATTCGAATTAAATTTTTCTCTATTTATCAGCTTAATTAAACTCAATAATTTTTGTACAAATTTAAGTACCAAAAATCGAATGAAAAAAAAGAAGAAGATATTTAAGAGAGAGGAATATGAACTTACAGTAATTCTTGAATTTGCATTTATTTCTTTTTCTACAAGATGATAAGATATGTGTTCCATGTCCACAACAAAGCTCTCAGAAACATATACTTTTTCTTCACTAAATTCTCCATTTAAACTTTGAGTAGCCATATTTTCCTACAATTCAATTGTAATTGAAAATTTAAATATATTTTTGTAGAGAAAAACACTCAAACCCCATTTACCAATATTGTTTTTAAAATTCAATAAAACAGTTGTCACACCATATTTATATAACAACTTTGAGAGGGGAAACAAAAATTAAGATTTGACCCATAAAACAAGGCTTACCATATTTGTTGAAACACAGGGCCTAATATAAGGAGAGCGATACCACATGGGTGCGAGAGGGTTCATTTGATACCTTTTCGAAAAAATTATAACGTATATATATAAGGTTGACATTATATGTATATATATAAAAAAATTATTTAATTTTTTAAGTTACTTTTTAATATTTTGAACCCTATTAATAAAAATCATGATTTTACCATTAAATTATTGCGTAGAAGTTTGGGATGAGTTAAAAGCTTAAATTTTTATAGATTTAGTATTTATTTTTTTATTTTTTTAGCGGAATATCATATTTAATTTACTAATTCACCCCATAGTTTAAAATAATTACATATTGTCTCACTAATAATAATATCATATTAGATTTTAAATCAAATACAGTTGGATATTTGTATTTTCACTACCAGATATACTGAAAATAGGGAGAGAGGTGAACAAGTGAGTGAGATAGGAGGGAGGCGGACGAGATAGTCTATATATCTTATATACATGCAAATCACACACTTGGGTACGAGATAACATTCCGCAATATAGATACATAGGAAGAGAGGTGAGCGAGAGAGTCAGATATACACTTGAATACAATGTATATGAAATAAACTACACCTAATTACGCGTTAGATGCATGCATCTGAAGTCCAAATTCTAATAAAATTCGTAATATTGAAAACTCGTGGAAATAATTTACTCCTAAACTCGATATATTTGTAAAACACACTCTCTATGAAGATTATTTTTTCATGACTCGTATTCGAATTTCTTAACAAGTGTGGAAGGATCATATTCTTCGTACCATACCCACTGATAGTTCTTATCATTAAATATATAGTAGCACTTTCGAAATTATTATTTCAAAACTAAATAATTACCAAATTTTTATAATTATTTTTGGATCTAAGTTATATACATTAACAATGTCAATAAAGTTTTATGTTGTATATTAGTAAAATCTATACTTAAGATATGTTTAGTTTCCATTTTACTAGGTTCACAATTATAAGAAATTTAGCGGTAATTTTCTGATAATTGATTTTACTATATAAATAGTAGTAGTTTTTATATGTCCATAAAATTTTACAATTTATTTTTCTATATATATTTGTGTAAAAAATAATACTAAATTGAACTAGACTCCATGTGCCTGTTTGGAAGGTGTCACCAACTTGACTATCCAACTTGGAAATCATAGTTAATTACCTAATGGATTTGACAACATAACAAACATGTTAAGTTCAAATAAGTCTACTTACCCTATTTCTAAAATTTGAAGTGTTTGTTAAGATTATGAGAAAGAAAGAAAACTTTATTTGGAAGACTCCGGTCTAAGGTGGAGTCAGATAAAATCAAGAGGGTTCGAATAAATCTTAATTATAAATTATATTTTTTAACTATAGTTAAAAATTATTTATTTTATATATAAATACTTGTTAATTTATTTTTTAATTGTTTATATGTTTTCTTCTTTATATTTGAACTCATAATAAAAAATTTAATTCCGCCATTTACCTCACTTAATTTTTCTTTATTCATTTCTTTAACGCTAACTTATATTTTGGGTATTAAAAATAACTTGCTTTACCAACCTAACACGTAATGGGAAAAGTCTCTTTAATTTTCTCTATTTTTAATTTCTTCTTTGTTTCTTACGCAGAAAACACGTAATTAACTTCGATGTATAATAGAGTTGTAGACACAAATATAGGCATACTATTTTATTTAGCTTTTAATAGAAAAAATGTTATAATTATGAGATGTTATTTGACTACACACTAAATTTAGGAATAAAATATAATTTTTAAAATTTGAAATCCAAAATACATTTTTAGATCTCTGTATAGTTATAAGACAAATAAAAATAATGAATAACATCTAAGTAAAAGAGAAAAATAAAGAAGACCGTTTTTATTATTTTCTTTGATTGATTTTACTTGTCAAGTTTTTTTCTTTACATATTCTTTAAGATAAATATTAAGTAGACAGTAATTCGATTAAATTATTCTTATTTATTACCATTATCTATTTAATCATGTGTTACTTTACACCAGATAGAAACTATTTCGTTTTCTTCAAATTTACTTTAAGTTTTATTTAGATTACAAAATCATTATACTATCCATAATTTTTCTATTGATTCTGATTAAAATATCCAAAACAAGTTGAACAAAATATAAATCTAGTATGATTTCCGCATCCATATTTTAAAATAAAATAAAATAAAAAAATTGAAAATGTGGCTGCTGGGATTCGAGCCCAGGTCTCCACGGCCACAACGTGGAATTCTTACCACTAAACTACAGCCACTATACATCCATTTTGGTTGAATATTGGTTTAATACTTTTTGTTTTATCTATAAAATAATAGTGATAAAAAATGTATAATTTACCTAAATTTATAGTTAAGAGTTATATTATTTTCCTACTCTTTTTAAAATTATAATTTTTTAATTTTTTTTTTTATGAATTCCGGATACGTAACCTGACTAAATTTAGGTCATTTTTCCTAAATCTAAGTTATCTATATTATAACGTGTTGTCTTTTCAGTGTAATAACATATCTTAGTCACTCAATTGAAAGTTATCATTCTTAAAAAGTTACTCAACTAAGGTTCTTATCTTAAAAAAATCACTAAATTTTATTGGAATGATAAAATTTTATATATTGTGTGAATGTCATTATATATTTAATAGTATATATATATATATATAACTTTTTTTCTATCAACACTGGTGCTTAGACTTAATTGACAAAATTACAGACAATTTTTTTTAAGTCTTTGATTAATTATTTAGAAAATTTAAGTATTTTATTGTTTTCTTATCTGGTATATATATAGATTTTCGGTCATCCATGGAGACGAGATGAATCACACTTTATCGTAAAATTATATGTGTAATATATTGCTAATAATACATATAGAGACGATCAATGATAAAATTGTAAATAATTTCATTTTCGAGGGTAATATAATATTGTAACTATGATGACTATGTGTCTATCTAAAATTGTGGGACCCATTTTTTTAGAAGAGCACTTATTATTTTATAATGTTTCATTAACACCGTTTCTTTTTTCACTAAAATAAATATAATTTAAATTGTATCAAATGGCGGTAAAAATATCTTAATTAGGGAGCATTAAAATAAAAAAATAATAAATAAATAAATAGATAGATAAACTAATGACAACTTCTCAATATCTTGTTCATTCGCAATAAAATATTTTCTTTGTGCGTCGGTAATAAAAAAATACTTTTTGGGGGAGAGATACTATTTCACCAATCGAGTCACAATGAAAATAACGTAAACTAAGAGTCTTACTAAATTTATAATAATAGTTCTTTGATTAGAGTTTTAAAATTTTGCGGATTAAATACTGAAGAGAAATAATAACATTTTTTTCTGTTCAATTTATGACATTGATAATAAGAATATTTTGATGGTAAAATGTTTTATATTTTAAAAATTAACCAAATTAAAATTTATTTAATTATAGTAGATTATTTACTTTATTTAGTTAATATTGCTATTCTTTTGTCTCAAATAAGAACTTAAGAATAAAACCCATGAAATCAATACATGGGATAGAGAAGTAAATAAATTTAAGGAAAAATGCACAAGCACCCCCTCAACCTATGCCCGAAATCACAGAGACACACTTATACTATACTAAGGTCCTATTACCCTCCTGAACTTATTTTATAAGTAATTTTCTACCCCTTTTTAGCCTACGTGGTACTAGTTTGAAAAAAAAAGTCAACTATCGTTGGACCCACAAGATAGTGCCATGTAGGCTAAAAAGGGATAAAAAATTATTAATAAAATAAGTTTAGGGTGTAATAGGACCTTAGTATAGTATAAGTGTGTCTCTGAGATTTCAGACATAGGTTGAGGGGGGTACTTGAGCATTATCCCTAAATTTAAGTTGGTTACTATTTAGAAATAGATGGCAAAAATAGCAAATTCCTCATAGTAATTTTAATAATTATGCAATATTCATATGAAAAATAATTTTTTTTTGTAATGATAAATTTATCCCTAATAGATTAAAGAACAGAATAACTTTTTGTATATAAAATATAGTCATTAGAGGCGAAATTAGATTTTCTTCAACTACAAAAAATATTTAACAATAGAGACAAATGATTTTGTCACTGGTTGAAGTAAAATAATAGCGACAATATAATTTTGTAGGTAGTAATAACCTTTTTAGTGACAAAACATACTATTAACTACAAAAAAGTATACATACTCTTTGCGACAAATAAATTTGTCACAACTGTTTAGAATTTGGGGACAATTTTTCTTTCTGTAGTTAATATAATATTTTCAGCGAAATCGTCTTTGTATACTTTTAGTGACGAATTATTTTTCGTCTCACAATATTTTTAGTGACGTAATATGGTTTATAAATTACGAAATTATTATTTCCTGATAATGGAATTTGTTGTAGTGTATAGACATGAATTTCTCAACTCAAGGACCTCTGTGGTTAACATGTAGTAGCCCCATCCCTAAATGATTAGGAACTCAATACTCAAGACTTAGACCTTGAAGATACTACTCATCTCAAAGATACTCAACTTTGTAGTTCATGCCAAATTTATAGGCATGAACGACTTCACTTGAGGGTCTAAATAACAATATGGAATACATGTATAAGATTTTTCTCATTTTCATACTTACTTCATCAAAACTTAGTCCAAATCAATAGTTGATCTCAAATGATTCACAATTGAACTCAAAGACTTTCTTAACTCTACTCTTAGCTCTTTCTTGAATTTGACTTATGAATTAAAAGTTACGATTCATGATATGAAGAATCTCGATGATAATGTAGACTCATGAATACATTTTCATCATTCTCATACTCACTTACTCGAGTCTTGAAACAAGTTATTAGAAATTAAAGAAAACTCCTCAAAAGACTCAAAGGAACTTTCTAAAAAAGATTCGAAAGAACTCTAAGACTTAACTCTTAGCTACCTTGAATATGAATTATGAATTAAAAGTTATTATTTCTAGTAGGAAAGATATCGTTATGATTAAATGAGTTTTAGATAGTTAATTATGATGAACGCAAAAAAACACTGTATGGGAGTAAGTCCGACACAAATATGTATTTTAATATTTAATCACGAAATAATAAATTTAAAATTGAAATATTGAACCCGTTAACGGGACCTTTCATACATATATATATATAATAATATATATATATTATATATATATAGATATATATATAATATATATATATATATATATATATATATATATATATATAGATTATATATATTATTCAAAACAATTCATATTTACAACACATTAAATTTTAAAAATTAGATTATTTTAAACACATATAAATATATAACATTTTTTTTAGAATAAACAAGGACAATACAACATGTGTATCATGTTTTGAATCACTCATCTAAACTGTATCATTGAAACTTATTGCTTTAGCGGACCCAATTTAATTTGAATAGAAATTTATAGATTATGCTAGTGCTAGATAGACAAAACTTACATAGTAGTTTATAGAGGAAAATATAGAATTGTAATGTTATATTCATTTGAACTCAATTTCTTTTTAACATATATTTTAGGTGGAAACCTTTATCAATATTGTAAATCAAAATTCATAGTTTCAAAAATAGAATTAAGTTTAATATTGAAAACTTTATGTAACTACTAGATTTGTTATTAATTCTTTGGAAAGATATAAGTAGGAATTTATTTGATAATGATATTATAAGTCGAAGAGTGTTCTTTAAATCTCGAGAAGTAAAAAACATGTCTAATATCAAATCAAATATGACTATTTTCAAAGAATATCACAAGTATTAAAATGAAGATGATTTTTTTTAATTTTTAATATTTTATGTTGCATATACCTAGGTTTTGGAGGGAGCAAAGCCACACATAACAACATTGTAATGTCGTGTTCATGTCCAAAACCACACACCATATGTTTCTTTCTTTTCTTTCGAATTGAAAATCTATCAAAGATAATTTAAGCATTAAATTTACCTTGTCAAATATTAGAGTTTTTGGCTAAAATTATTTTTGAAGTATGACATAAATCTAAAGTACATCCTTGTATTACATAAAAAAAACAAAAAAATTTCTTGCACTATTCAAAAAGTTGCAAGTTTCATCCTTCTGTCTAATTTTTAAGAAACTCATGCCACCAACAAAAAAGAATAATGTTTCAAGATTAAAAAATATACGCATGGTTAAGCTAGTCAAGTTGATTTTTAAATTTTTTTTTTAAGAAATTGAGAGTTTAAATCATATTCAAACAAAATATTTTGAAATTCTAAATATTTTTTGTGAAAGTACTATAGCCAAATACAAACTCCAACTTCAAAAATTTCAAGTAAAATAATTACTTTTTTATTTTCATAACAAATGGCTATGTAATTTCACTAAACTCTCAGCATTAAAGTACATTGTATGAAATGTGAATTACATTGTATATAAGGTCCATACGTACTAAATATTTTGTTCAAAAAAAATTCTAATTAGTTGAGTGTAATATTTTTAAAATGAATTCTTTTACATAATTTTTCTAACTATCGAAACTCCTGTATAAATTTCAAGACTTATGTATTGTTGATTATGCGATAAACATTTAGACTAACAACACACAAATATTAAATTCTAGGAATCAAAAATTCATTTCCTATTCATATCCTTATTCATTTAGTTAACTTTGATCTTATCGTCGTGGCTAAGAAATGACCAAATTAAAAAAAAAATTTTTACTAGTTCAATCAGTTTTTTTAAAAAATAGAGTGAAAAATAATTCTTATTATTATTTGAATAGTATAAAGATATTTTTTGTCCACTTAAATAATATAAAAATGTACATTAAATTTAAATAATATTTAAGAAATGTTTTTAAAAACTCTCAAATTTTATTTGTAGCAAACCTGTATACGTGTAATCAACATTTATATTTGCGGCTGAAACAGTATTTAATTGGGTCCCTATATGTGCACAAACGTAGTAAACAAAGGGAATTAACAATTCAAGATAAATATATACACAAAGTTGAATAATAAAAATATGTAAAGATAAATACTAACTATAATTTTTTTAAAAGTGAAAAGATAAATATAACTTCTTTTTTTATTTTACCATTATCTTTAATAAGATTTAACTACGTTAATAACACCTTGACGTACACTTATACGTTATCTACCACATTCACTCACCAATATTTATATATTATAAATAGAAGGGAAATTACTAAAGTCCTCATTCAAATTAGTTAACACCAAAAAATATTTATCTATTTTTCGTGGAAATGACTAAAGTTTTGATCTCCCCTTCACAATATCTTTCTATGCGTATTATTAGTGGCAATATTGTCCAAAATGAAAGAAGTATTCAAGTTTCAAGAAGATCTTCTCAGAGCAACCTCCACGTACAATCAAGTAAAGTTTAATTTTTATATATTGACGAAATAAATAATTTTATGCTATCATATATATACACATATATTAATTCATAAAATACAATTTGATAATATAGTGTTTTTTTTTTTTGCATTATCAACGTATATGTAAATTATCGTTGATGTAGGTTTACGCATAACATTTCTTGTGACCAACATTTATATTGAGATGATTGAAATCACCTTACTTTTAATTATAGATTTTAGATTTTAGTTTTCTAAAATAAAAAAATCAATTGAAAATCAAACTATCGTTTAATCGAGAATCAAACTTAGTCAAACCTCAATACATGTGCATTGAACACATGGCGAAACAAAAAAAAAGAGACTTTCTTATAGATATTTTTTAAAACTAAGATTATGCTTCTTTAATCACTTGTACAGGATGGATTTGACAGTACCAAATTTGGACTACTAATGAAGGATGTCAAGTATGCACTAAGGACACAAATAAATAATAATAATAATAATCTTGTTTTGGTGGATACACTTCAACGTATGGGAATTGAACATCATTTTCAACAAGAGATTCAATCAATTTTACAAAAGGAATATGAGCAAAATACTTGTTTTCTCAAGTATCAAAACCATCATGATATTTCACTTTGTTTTAGACTTTTGAGACAAGAAGGTTACCACGTGTCAGCAGGTAATTGGTTCTTCATTGAACTCCAATATTTCTTTATTATATTGTAGCAAGTATAACTTTTTCTAATTGTCGTATAACTCAAATAATTTGACATTAACATTTCCTAACGATTTAAACTTTTTGAAGTAATTGTGGTATAATATAATACGACATTAAATTAGCTAAAGTCTTGATCAGTTTAACTTTCGTCGTATCCAATAGCAATTTTTTTTTATAGAATAATTATGTTCTAATTGACTTTCCATGAAAAGCAATCAGTTTTGCTAAACAAAAGAAAGTTATATTTTCTCGAATAGCATGATCTTTAAATGAAACGGAAATGGATCTAAAATACCTTTGAAGTATTGAAAATGGTACAAAATTACCTTTCATCCACCTATTGGCTCCAAAATGCCTTTTTCATCCACCTATTGGCTCCAAAATACCCTTGTCATCCACCTTCGCGTTCAAAATTGATCACTTTTTTAATTGTTTTAAAATTAAACTCTTTAAATATTTTTTAAAATACTTGGCGTTCAACTATTGGTTATAATTTTAATTTATTAATATAATTTATAAACCAACCCACTACCCACTCATTACTAACTAAACCTCACCCAATTAATAATCTAATTATAATATCAAAATTGTCATAAACACTACTAAAACACAATTAAATTATAGTTTCCTGAAAATGACATCCAAAATTATTCGATTCTGAATCGAAGCCCCTATTAAATTTAGGTTGAGCCTCTTATTTAGGAGGACACTTTCTTTCAAAATTGAATTAGAAATTTATGATTAAAGGTAAAGAAGTATATACATCCCGAATTAATTCATGCACTTTTTTTTAAATATAATTTTATAAATATTTATGATTTGTTTTAAAACCTTTAATATATTATTTTGAAAAAAAGTTACCTATGACGTAACATCACATAATTGAGAGGCAAGAATAATTAAGATGAACATAGTTAGACTTTTAAGTTTATCGGTGATTTTTATTTAGCCACTTGAATGTATGATAATTTACTTCTATAATTTTAAAAAATACTCAATTGGCAGTAGCTTGCATTAATAATGTGACATGTTTATTAATTTAGAGGGATTTAATTAGTAATGGGTGGGTAGTGGATTGATTTATAAATTATACTAATAAGTTAAATTATAACAAATAGTTTAGCGCCACGTATTTTAAAAAATATATTAATAGTTTAAATATAAAACCGTTAAATAAGTGGTCAATTTTGAACAAAAAGGTGGATGACAAGGGTATTTAGGACCCAGCAGGTGGGTGAGAAGGGTATTTTGGAGCCAATAGATGGATGAAGGATAATTTTGTACAATTTCCAATGCTTTAAGGGTATTTTAGGCCCTTTAAATAATCATAAATTTTAATATTTTTTACATGAACATATTTTAATCATTGACAATTACATACATTTTTTAGCTAAAAGATATTTTTGGATCAAATTATTAACGATGTGAGTAGAGTTAGACCAAATTCGGACATTTTATTTCAAAAATTTCACACATCCATCTATTAACATTTTATTCCCTTGAGCAGATGTATTTAATAAATTGAAGAACAATGATGATGGCACATTTGGATTAAACCTTAACCAAGATGTGAATGGATTAATTGGTTTATATGAAGCATCACAACTTGGTGTAGAAGGTGAATACATACTAGATGAAATTGCAAAATTTAGCGGTGATCACTTAAATGCATGTCTTGCTCATAGTGACGAAGCTAGAATTATTAAAGAAACATTAAAGTATCCGTATCACAAGAGTTTATCAAGATGGAAGGCTAAAAGCTTCATCAATAACTTTAAAGGAATTAATGGATGGGGAAAAAGCACCTTACAAGAATTGGCAAATATGGACTACTCCATAACAAAAGAGATACATCAACATGAATTGATTCAAGTTTCTAGGTAAATTAAATTATTGATATATGGTTGCAATGTGAAAAATAGTTTAATATACTAATTGCAAGTTCTTATTTATATATAATATTTAGGTGGTGGAGTAGTCTTGGTTTAGCTGAAGATTGGAAGCTTTTGAGAGATCAACCATTAAAATGGTATACTTGGCCAATGACAATGCTTACTGATCCAAAAATGTCACAAGAAAGAATTGAGTTAGCAAAATGCATCTCTTAGGTTTTGGACTTAACAATCAAAACTCTATTTATTTGGAGGATTCATCAGCCATGGCTTCCTCCGTGGCTACGATCCTTCGCCTTTGGGATGATCTTGGAAGTGCAAAGGTAACCCTAAATTTAACTTTTTGAAATGTTTGTATTGTTATTTTTGTGGGTATGATATAGTTTAATATGTGTGCAGGATGAAAATCAAGAAGGAAATGATGGTTCATATATAGAATGTTACATGAAGGGACAAAAAAATGCCTCTATTGAGTTGGCAAGAGAGTATGTGGTTAAGCTAATTGAAGCTGAATGGAAACAACTTAATAAGAAACATTTTAATTTGATGAATGGATCTTTAGGATCATATTCAAAAGCTTCTCTTAACCTTGCAAGAATGGTTCCTCTTATGTACAATTATGATGATAAACAATCTCTTCATGTCCTCCAAGAGTACATCAACTATATGTTGTATGATGTATGATATATAATGTATCCCTTGACTTTATTTATGGATCATTAGTATATATATACACAACATGAATAGCATGTTGGTGTACAATGGAATGAAATTGTCCCAAGTCATTATAAACTCCAGTCCGAGTTAATATCTTAAAAAGATCAGTTAAGTTTGAAAATTTATCTTGTAAAGTTATTGAGTTTTGTTTTGTATCAATGGAATCATTCAATTTCTGTATTTGTATCACTAAAATTACTCAACTAAATTTACCGTTAAAATATTGACTATAAAGACATTTTTGAACCAAAGTATTAAGACGTGCTCTTGTTGTTTTCTTGCTGCTGCGGCCTCAATACAATTCTGGCTATCCTCTCTCTTCTTTTGCACACCGGCACCGCTCCGTGGGCTTGCCAGTTTTCACATTAATAAGACAAGTCTGGTAGAAAGAGGACGTCTCTACCCCTTCACCTGACACCTATTGCTAGGCAGAAATCCTCGCTTTCAACATTATTATTCATTATTCACTATATCATTATCATAATTCAATAAAGAAGCCAAAAATGTGTAGGGATAGCTATGGCCTAATATTTCTCCGTGTATGTACGTACTGATGACATGCATGCAACAAAATTGTCATAATATTCCCACGTGAGAAAGTAAATTTACTTGAGCCTATCATATTTTTTTTTCGAAGGTTTATATTAAAGTTTCGATTAAATTTGAATCATATAATACAAAGCTTAAACTCAAAACAATTAATTTACGATATTGAAATAGTTGCATTACTATATATACCACGACTCATGTTGATAGCCTGTTTTCTCTTTCAAACACCCCCACACCGGGTGTTATGATGGGGACGCGGTGAAGGACATGCGAAAAATGTAAACTTATTCACCTAACTATGGTTATATGATATACTTGTTAATATAATATGATCTTGACCTTTAAAAATTAAATAGAATATATATCTCTCATCTAAACGTGTACTTAATAAAATGAAGAGAAAAACGGGGCCAATCCTTCATGAATAAACACAATTAATCCAATGGTAAGTAACGTTATAAGTTTCGGCTATTTATTTTTTGAAGAAAATTTCATATGATATTCTATTTATGAGTAAAATAGAAAATATAAAATTACTGTAATTTCAAAAGGAAAAAAAAAGCACATCATTCATTTTAGATAAGACTAAAAAGAATTTATGATACATAAGAGTGTATACTTATACACTATCCATATATATTTTTATCAATTGAATCACACTGAAAAATCACCATACAACATAGATTTAATATATTCTTGGAGGACAGGGAGGAATTGATTATCATCATAATTGTACATAAGAGGGACAATCCTTGCAGAATTAAGAGAAATTAACTTTTGAAAATTGACTCATGATATATAAATATAAAATATTCCTTAGTTGAATTTCTTCCATTCATCTCTATTAGCTTAATCACATGTTCTCTTGCCAATTCAATGGACAAATAAAAATGGAAATTTATTTATAATATAGTAGATACATAAAAATGAACGATTTAACTAATTTCGATAAAAAGAAGTACAAACATGTAATAATACCGCATTCCGCAAATTTTGAGTAGGGTTTTGTCCATAGATTTTGTGGATATTATAGCCAATGTCATTAATGGTATTATAAAGAGCCTTATAAGATGATCTCATGTATTTTCGTAAGTCCAACATGACACATAATTTCCACCTGAAATAATTAAGGAAAAATTACATTCTATGTCTATTTGTATATAAATAGAGTATCATTTTTCATCTAAAAAAAGAAAATTAAAAGCTCAATATAATACCTATTTGACAGCTTGAATGAAGAGGGTTAATTCTTCAAACAGTTCCATAAACATAAAAAATGTCATCATATATAAAATAAATTGTATAATTGTAAGTGTATAGAATGATTATATACAATTTGAATTTGCATAAAACGAGAAAGAGAGAAAGGCAAAAGAGGCTTGGGCAGGGAATATACAATTGAATCGAATTGTATAAAACGAGAAAAAGAGAAATTATATACAATTTTGGATTTTGTATAAAACGAGAAAGAGAGAAAGACAAAAGAGACTTGGGCAGAGAAGTACTTTTATTATATAATTATAAGTGTATAAGACGAAGATATATGCATTTGCATGTGTATATACAATTTTTTCTCACTTTGTACAATTAGAAACATAATTTATACAATTATATTGAATAAAGCGAGCAAAGAAAGCGAGAGTGGCGAGCGAGAATATGAGGGAAAGAGGGACTTGCAAACAGTTTGCTATGGAACACAAATAAATCAAATGGTAGCTACTATATTATTTTGTATTATTAGTTTGTCATTCTATACAATTATCGCTTTATTTATTTATTGCTTTATGATATTACTTCATTTTATTTTATTTTGTTTTGTTTTGTTTTGTATCTTAACAATTTATTGTCCTGTTTTTTTATTATTAACCTTTTCCTTATTTTTTTAAAAAATCGAATGTCATACTCAACACGATATCGACACTTTATAAATATAGGAATAAAATTTACGTACATTTAAACCTCTCTAGTGTCTAGATCTCATAATAAAATTATAAAAATCGTATACATATACTATTTTACTTTAGATTACACAAAATTTTCTTTAATTGTCAAAATATCAGTTATTTAATGCCTGAAAAGAACAAAAAGTACAAAAAAAAAAAAACAGTTACTACTATAAACTTTTCTACTTTACCATTTATAATCATATGAATACATCTTATTATACACATATTATCGATTAGTTATTTGTTATTTTAATAGAATTATTTCTATTATATACATGATATTATTAATGATTAATAAGATTTATTTAACACCAAATTTTAAACATATATTAAAATCTTTATACGTTGGGATTTTTTTTTATTTTGTAAGATTATAGAGTATTAGGTACATGTTAATGTTTATATATTGAGATTGAGATAATAGAATATCGTCATATTTATTAAAGCTAATAATGACAATAATGACAATGACATTATAATAAAAATAACTTTAGCGATATTAAATATTGATATTAATAAGAGTGTTAAAATCTTTATCGATATTAGTTAAGTGTCATTAGAATCAATGTCGCTAAAAACTTTAGAAACATATACAAAGAGTGCTAATTATATTTAAAAATACATATTTAGCGATAATTAAAAATTAATTGTTATTAATGATTATTTTTTATGTAGTGTCAACACGAATACATAAAATTATACTTAAAGAAATATATTATTTTAATATGATTAAACCAATACAGAAGAATTTTTTTTTAATGAAATCACCAAATCATTTTCCCATTTCCTCTTCTTTCTTTTTTTTAGGGGGGGGGGGGGGAGGGGATGAATTTATTTATTAATGAAAAGAAAGAAATACATTTTCTTGAATGAAGTAAAATACATGAAAAATTACATTTGAAAAATGATAATATTATTTATTTTTTGAATGAATCACCACCTTAGTATTTTTGGGAAATACTTTTGAATAAGAGATAGATAATATGGCTTTACTTTTTCCACATCAATTCTAACATTGCTCTTACTATACAAATCATACTTGTTAAATATATTGAGCCACTTCATATTTTCTTTGTCTTCTTCGTTCATCAAATGTTTATATGCTCCTGATTTATGTAATGCATAAAATGAGTGATAACGTATAACAAATAATGCAGCATAAGGAAGTGTAGTACCATTTTCCTTAGCAACTAAATACATATAATCATCATGTCCCCATGACATAACAACTTTGTTAAGTCCACAACCTTCTTCATATACACCATTTTTTGTGTTATAAATCATGTTGTTTATATCTTGATTTTCTTTAAAATATTTATGGTGAACGATCGATTCGTCGAAAGCACAACCAAGAGGGAATGTATCACCAACAACAGCCCATTGAGGAAGTTCACCAAAACTTGGATGAAGAAGAACTTTACCTAGGTCATGAATAAGGCCAGTCAAATGTAACCAATCTTCATTTGGATAATCTTTTCTAATTGCTTCAGCTGTTTGTAACAAATGTTCTATTTGTGGTTCATCTAAATCAGGATCACTATCATCAACAACATCATTCAAAAGTTCACAACAATCCCATATACTCATTTCAATTTTGTTCAATTTTCCATATTCTTTTCTCATTTTTGTAACATAATCATATGTTTGGTTAATATGTTGAACCCTATAAAATTCCTCAACACTCTTTTGCCTTTCACTTTTTGCATTATAATCCCTAAATGATTGACCAAATGCATTTATGTTTGACACTTCAAATACTACTCCTTCATTGCCATTGAATGATGCCACTTTTTTCTCCTCCACTTCCACTTGTAATCCAAACTCATCACCCTGCTAGCTCATGAATAATAATAAAATCAATAAAACTTAGCACATATAATTTCTTGCATGGTGCAATAGTAAGGTGGTGAAAATTCTGACTCTGCTAATTAGCACGAAAATCATGAATTTTGGAGGAAAAGGTTTGATAAAAGTTAATTATGTCTCAACTCACCCTCATATGTTAAGCTAAAATAAATAAATCACATTATGAGGATATTTCATGAATGACTACATAGTTATATATAGCGTAAAACAATTTTATTATATATTATCAGTGTATAAAAATTAAAATCTTACGTGATTATAGCTCGTTTGGCGCCGGCTAAGAAGATCTTCTTGATTAGAGCTTCTGCATGAAACTTGAATACTTCTTTTGCTTCCAATTTGGGCATTGTTTTTGGTTTTGTTCATACAAAGATATTGTGAAGGGAAGAGGGCTCGTACCATTGCCATTATTAGATAATTTACTCTTAAGATATATATATTTGGTAATATATATAACTTTAAGAGTATTACTTTGAAGATATAACAATTCGAACAAAACCTCTCTATTTATAATAGTTTATATCTAGCTATAGATACTGTTTGGGAAAATAAATGTGTACCTCAAGGTGTTAGGTCATGATTTTTTTTTTGTTTTAAGTACTATCTGGAAATATATATATATATATATGTACTTCAAGAAATTTTTATTTTTTTTTTACTTTTACGTTTGGCCAGAAAATTTTAAGAGAAATTTATAAATATTTAAAAAGTTATTTTTTTATCTCTTTTTTTTCCACTCCAATTTCATGTACAAATACAATGTCAATTATTATCCCTTTGAAAATAAAAACTACTAGTATCTTTTTGTATTTTAAATAAATTACAGGTCTCACTTAAAATTAAGAAAATAAGAGTTTTTCTATTTATTCAGAAATTTTATAATTTCTTTATTTTTTTTCTTGTAGTGATACTTTTTTTTTACTGAACAAAGTTGGCATCGTGAACCACCTAAATAGGCAAAAAAAGATGCTGTTTATGCGTTTGTGGTGGTTGTTGAACCACCTAAAATAGACAAGAAAAATCAACAAGTTTATTAATTAACAAGTTGTGGTCCAAACTATGCTATCAATATGCACAATTAAATTGAGTCCTACTTTTTTTATTTTGCAAAAATAAAGTATATAAATTGATTTATAACTTATCTTTTAGTTTAACTTATAGCTTATCTTTTAGTTATAACCTATAGTTCCGAAGATAATGTACTTGTTACATTACATTAATTTCTATTTATCATTTTGTGAAAAATAAAATATAAATTGACTCATAACTTGTATCTAAACGAAGTAATAATATTTACTTATTTTTTGTTAAACTACTTTTGATATTAAAGATCAAATTCAAAATTAAAAGATGTAACCATTAATAATATATACGAAATAATAATATTTACGAAGTAATAATATTATCTTCTCGCTATCTTTCTCCGTGTAATCATCAAGATCCAAAAATGAATGTGATAACTCTTGTTTTCTCCTATCAAGACAAGTCATTCTAAAATCCAAAACATAACAACAAATGTAGAAGTAAAACAAGAATGAAAGTTCAAAATTTTAATTTTATGCAGATATCACGACCAACTTAAATAAACCTTAAAAACTTGAATATCACGTGTACAAACCCCTAATGTATTACAATTGTTTAAAGAAAAGTACAAATCTCAATGTCATTTTTTTTAGAATAGAATAAGATCATGATAAAGGAGTAAAGAGGTGTCTGCTAGGATGACAAGCAGCTGCCTCAACAATCTATGTAATAAGCCTCTGATGTAAGAGGGGAGAAAAAGTAATCACGCAGATCCGAACTTTGAACCTACAAGAGTATAGAAGCAAGGGAGTGAGTAAACAACATGGTACTACACAAATAACCTGTTAACTCGAAGTAAATAATATTGATAAGGGTACTCCAAACACCTCAATCGAACCTCTTCAATCACAACCTGCACAGAACCAACCCCAACCTAACAGTTCACAGTTAATCTATCACAAAATGCCAACACCTTAACACATACGAGTCATCAATACAACCAAAAAATGATATCATTCCTAGACCAAATTTCACATTCTAGAGCGGATGAAATTGATGAAATGCTATTTTGAAACTCCAAATTCATATTGTTACGAAATACCACCTTAGACCTTACAAAATTCACAATTTTTTTAATCAAATTTTAAAACCAACTTTGCAGACTAAACAAAAATGACCCTAAGACAACTATTGGAAACAGTTATATTATGAAGATTTTCAAAAATAATCATCCGAGTCTTACATTATTCCCAACACAAAGGTCTAAAAAAAAATCTTTTTATTTCATGGAAGTAAAAATAAAATATGCATTTATCTTATCATTTTCTGAACCTGTAAAATTTTATCGAATATATTATTATAAATTTGTGTGAGTGGCTCTCCTCCCTCCAGCACCTAGGTAAATGAGCCTATTATGGTCACACTCACATATATAAATTTCAAAATTTAATGTCTACACGTTGAATTTCCTATTCAATAGGGTCTACTTCCCAGCATGTACCACTAAATTCTTTATCACAAAAAAGAGTCCCAACATTTATTTCATTCACACGTACTTTCACTTTCTGTGATAATGGAGAGTCAGATATAAAAAATAATTTATTTTGTTATATTAGATTTTTATATTTTAATGATCTTTTAAGAAATTAATGATCAGATGAAGAAGGTTTTTGTGACTTCTCATTACTTCTTACATTTTGTTTGTTATCATGATGTATTAAAAATAATAAGTTTTGTATAATTTCTATTATAACAGAATATTTGCTTATAAAAAAATCCAACACTTTTTTAGGTTTGAGAAATGTAAAATGTTTTGAGAGGGATTCGATGGGTAATTATTTGTCATGTCATTGATCGATCTAATGCATGTGTTCGAAACTTGAAATCATTTGTATTAATACATGAAAATTCATGATAGAAAAGTGTACCAAAATAATAATAATAATAATAATACATAAAATTAATACTTGTATTTGAAAAATTATATCTATTTTATATGTTAATTCATTTTTTTAAAGGGCATGAATCACCTTATAATTTATATAATTTGAAACGAAAGAAATACCAAATAATAAGGAGTGATAATATCTTTTTATTACCCAAAAAAAAAAGATTTACCTTCTTTTTTTTTTTATCATACTACATTTGAATTTAAAGAGTCTAAATGAATTATGTGGATATAACTTTTAATCTAAATATTAAATTTATTATATTTTTGTGAATTCAGACTTATTATTTATTTATTGTAAATGTAAATTTAGTTCAATTCTTATATCAAAATTAGGCTCTGCGATAAAAATCCTTTTTCTTTTTATTACTAGTAATATTTAGTAATTGCGTGAAATTTTGATCTCTATCTCTATATTTTGTTATTATTTATTATATTCTTTTCTGAAATAACAAATAAGAATAAAATTTTGCAAACATCATATTCTCTTTGTTCCCACTTGCAATAGTTACATATTTTGAATTCAGACATTATTATTAGTGGGCTCCCTCCAAACCCTAGGTAGATGAAGAATAAATGTATAAGAGTAATTGTAGTGGTCATATGTATTATAGATTTTAGAATAAAGTCTGTATATTAAAAATTCTTTTCCAATAGGGTCTACTGCCAGCATAATGTATGGTACGGTACCACCAACTTGTTGTTTGCCCACAAAAAAATTATTTTTAATTATTGATCAATAATTTCACATTAAATTCAAATTTTAGCATACTATATCAAAGTTCCAAAATATTCTTAGTAATATGGGTTAACTCATTTCATTCAGGTTAATTCGTACATGCTTTGTTATTTTACGGGTCATATTTGACTAATTTATTTTTTGTGTGGGCCAGAAAATATTTGATCCGACTCACAAATACATGGGCTGCAGGCTTTCCGGGCCAATCTACTTTTTCAAAAAAAAAAATAAAAAAAAATAAATAAATATATATATATATATATATAATCATTAAATTAAATTATAAATTATAGTTTAAAAATAATATCATAAATATTGACAAAACAATATTATATGATGTTAATGTTACTACTTGTCAATCAAATCCACAAATTAAATTATAATTATAATATTTATTAAGATTTTTTCAAAGTAAAAGTATAAATATCTAAATAAAAATATTAACATAATTATTTTTAGTTTAGACTCTCTTTAGTTCTAAATTTAATATTATATTATATTGTTAATTAACAAAGGGATTCTCCTAAGAGAAGCTTTAGCCCTTGAACCTGAAATGACTTTAATGAGCCGAGAAATTGGAAAAACAAGGGCGCAAGATTTTGACATCATAACTATCAATATTTCTCAAGCCCCACAAATCAACAGACTTATTCAGATCGAACTAAAAAATTATTTTCTTAAATGAGCTCCAAAAATATTAATCCAACCCTATTAAATTTTGAATTAAGCCAGATCGATTCAATGGACCTATCCCATATTAACGATTCTAATAAGGTTATTCCGTAAGAGACGATCCTAGCACACCGGTCTGGTAAGTAAATTTTCTTTTTTGTTTAAATATATGCCCATTGGGCCACTTTTGGAATAAGTGACCGTTGGCCCAACGTACCACTATATATAGCTAAAGAAATAAAAATGATTAATTTATGAAATTATTGTGTTCGAATATGAATTGCTAGCTAAAGTTAATGTGATTTGTGTTGTATACTCATATATATTAAATTGAAATATCATCCCATCAGAAAATCACATGTTGAACCGTCATCCATCAAAATGATACTTTTTAACATTGTGTAATGTGTAGTTCATTCAAAATGGTGCATTAAATCATCACCTCATTCAGGGGAAAATATTAAAATTAAATTAATTTCAAAAATATGAAAGTATGTCAATCTTTTTTTTATGGAACACTTATGCATATTTTTGTGTGACGACATCTATATATGATTGTAAAATTAAGGAATGAACAGTTGCAATAATAATGTTCAATGACAATTTTGTAATCAAGAACGAGAAGAAAGTTCGTAAAAAAGATAGCTTATAAATTACCGTCCAACATAGACTTAATATATTCTTGAAGGATAGGAAGTGATTGCTTATCATCATAACTATACATAAGAGAAACCATTCTTGCAGAATTAAGAGAAGCTTTTGAAAATGATCTTGTAGATTGACTCATTAGACGAAAGTGTTCTTTGTTGAGTTGCTTCCATTCATCTTCAATTAGCTTAATCACATGTTCTCTAGCCAATTCAATGGAAGAATCTTTGTTTTCCTTCATGTAATATTCTACGTATGAACCATCTTTTCCTTCTTGGTTTTCATCCTAAATATGTCACGTAAATAAAAACAGACAAATGAACTATAAAAACTTGTCTCTAAAATAGATCAGCGGTGAATTTCACTAGTTAAATAAACATAAATTAGTTTATTTTACCTTTGCACTTCCAAGATCATCCCAAAGACGAAGAATCATAGTATGGAAGTGGACATGAGTGATATATCTTGTAAATGAATAGAGCTTACTCCAAGGCCTAAGATATAGAACAAGTGAATTAAGGCAACATAAACTCCAGAACTAACAAGCCCATTCTTTAGGTACTCATCTGTTGTTGGCACCACCCCACAAGCAAACCATTTTGCTTCTATTAGAAATGCACTACACAAATGTGCCCACTAAAATAAAATTAAAAAACAATTATGAGTAATAATATAGAATAAAGTATTGAGAAAAATTCTTATTTTTTATATGACATACTTTAGTTCAAAAAAGACTGGAACATATTTAACGTCGATAAATAAAAGTTTATCTTAATTTAGACTTCTCGTTTTATTAAACTCTTATATCTATATATAAAATATTTCTTCTTTTTTTATTCACACAAATACGTCATATAAAATGATAAATGTTCTCTATGTTTTTCTTTACTCAGCTTGTTCAATATTAACTTGATAGTACACATTTTAAAATATAATAAATAGAATGATAATTTTATTATATCGGTATTAAATATAATAAATTTAATATTTTGAAGAATGCATAGAAAAAATGACTAGTTAATAGTAATTAATACGAATAAATTAGAAACTAAGTATTAATCAATGCAAAAAAAAAAACAACATGTGAATAATACCGTATTTTGTAGATTTTGAGTGGGATTTTGTCCATAGATTTTGTAGATGTTATAGCCAATGGAATTAATTGTATTATAAAGAGCCTTGTAAAGTGATCTCATGTATTCCGGTAGGTCCATCATGGCGCTCAATTTCCACCTAAAATAACGATAACCTTTTTAAAAAAATAATGACGTTTTATACTATCAGATTATTTTTATCTCAAATAAAATATCTATGAACGACTTGAGGTAAAAGGGTTAACTCTTCAATAGTCCCATAAACATCAAAGATATCATCAATGACATAAACAAAAGAGATGCATTTTGCTAACTCAATTCTTTGTTGTGACATTCTTGGATCAGTAAGCATTGCCATTGGCCAAGTATACCATTTTAATGGTTGATCTCTCAAAAGCTTCAATTCTTCAGCTAAACCAAGACTTTGCCACCACCTATGTATGTATACATAGATATCATTATTAGAAGATTAAATTGCTTTTTTTTTTTTAAATATGTATAGAGAGATCGATAGTGATAGTATAAAGATTTTGTATATTATATATTAAAGGAAAAGAGAAAGATTTGGATCAAAGACCTCCAATATTTTAAAAAATGAGAAAAACATTTTATATTCAATCGAGACCTTGTAGAAACTTGTGTAGAGTAGAGGAGCGGAGTTAGAAGTCAGGATCTAGATTCGATTAAATTCAATAAGTTAACAATGTATTAATATTAAGAATTTTAATAAATATGGATAAATATTAAGTTTAAAACCTAATTTATTAACACTTGAAATCGTACGTCATTTTAAACTCAAAATTCATTAGGTTAAAATTCTTATTTTTTCTCGGGTGATTAGTGCTTTAAATCTAATTTGTGGCATGTAATTTGTCTTATTTTAGGTTATAAATGTGTTTTTTTTAAATAACCTATAGCTTTTTTAGTTTAATTTTATATATAAAGATAGTTAAAAGGATTTTTGCAACATCAAGTCCCCTAAATATGAGATTAATAACCTAGAAAGTAAAATAAGTTACCTATTACGATAAGTAAAAAAATAATGATGCTATCAAACTCCTTTATACTCTATGATTAATCTGACGTGTATATAAATTAATTTCTAACTAATTAATATACCTGATGACTTGAGCCAATTCATGTTGATGTATCTCTTTTGTTATGGAGTAGTCCATATTTGCCAATTCTTTTAAAGTGCTTTTTCCCCATCCATTAATTCCGAGTCCGAAACTCAAAGGGTAGAAAATATTAACAAAAATTCCAAAACGGTATATAAAAATTTATATTAACCAAAACGGTAAAATCGCTGCCGAGGCAGCGATTTACTTCAACTGAAAAAGTAAAATCGCTGCTGAGGCAGCGATTTTGCCAAAAAAATTTTTTTTTAATAAAAAAATGAAATCGCTGCTTGAGCAGCGATTTCAAAATTTTTCTTCTTACAAATCGCTGCCAGGGCAGCGATTTGATATTATTTTTTAATTTTCTTTTTTTAAAAAAAATAAGGTATATCGCTGCACTGGCAGCGATTTATAAAGAAATTTTTTTTTTTTTTTATATAAATCGCTGCTGTAGCAGCGATTTACAAAAAAAAAAATTTTTTTTTTCTGTAAATCGCTGCTACAGTAGCGATTTACAAAAAAAAATTTTTTTTTTTTTTTGTAAATCGCTGCTAGGCAGCGATTTATTTAAAAAAAATAATTTTGTTATTAATTTTTTGTTAAAATTATATTGTTAAAAATTAAATTAAATAATTTTTCTCCTTTAATTTTTTATTAAAAAAATTAATTATTTGAATTCAAATAGTATTTAAATTTAAATTTAATATAATATTTTTTTTAGAAAGAAAATATATTTATTACTTTACTTATTTTTAATTTTTTTAAAATAATGTATATTTTCTTATAAGTTATATACATAGATTTTAAAAAATATATTTATTTTAAAAATAAATATATTTTCTTTCTAAAAAAAGATATTATATTAAATTTAAATTTAAATACTATTTGAATTCAAATAATTAATTTTTTAAATAAAAAATTAAAGGAAAAAAATTATTTAATTTAATTTTTAACAATATAATTTTAACAAAAAATTAATAACAAAATTATTTTTTTTAAAATAAATCGCTGCTAGGCAGCGATTTACGAAAAAAAAAAAAAATTTTTTTTTTTGTAAATCGCTACTGTAGCAGCGATTTATATAAAAAAAAAAAAATTTTCTTTATAAATCGCTGCCAGTGCAGCGATATACCTTATTTTTTTAAAAAAAAAAGAAAATTAAAAAATAATATCAAATCGCTGCCCTGACAGCGATTTGTAAGAAGAAAAATTTTGAAATCGCTGCTCAAGCAGCGATTTCATTTTTTTATTAAAAAAAAATTTTTTTGGCAAAATCGCTGCCTCAGCAGCGATTTTACTTTTTCAGTTGAAGTAAATCGCTGCCTCGGCAGCGATTTTACCGTTTTGGTTAATATAAATTTTTATATACCGTTTTGAAATTTTTGTTAATATTTTCTACCCTTTGAGTTTCGGACTCCATTAATTCCTTTGAAGTTATTGATGAAGCTTTTAGTCTTCCATCTTGATAAACTCTTGTGATATGGATACTTTAATGTATCTTTAATAATTCTAGCTTCGTCACTATTTGCTAGACACGCATTTAAGTGATCACCACTAAATTTTGCAATTTCATCAAGTATGTATTCACCTTCCACACCAAGTTGTGATGCTTCATATAAACCAATTAATCCATTCACATCTTGGTTAAGGTTTAATCCAAATGTCCCATCATCATTGTTCTTGAATTTTTTAAATACATCTGCCCAATGCAAATATAAGGTTAATAGTTTTAAATCAAGAATATCTTTAATAAAAAAAATATACCTAATTATAATTTTTCATTCAAAACATAATGCTATTCGAGAAAATATAACTTTATTATGTTTTTTAAACACGTTTACACGTGTGAAATTGATTCATTTTTCATGTCTAAATCAACTAGAGAAATTACTATTGAGTTGAATCACGATGAAACTCAAATTGATCATGACTTTTAGCTACCTACTTTAATATCGTGTCAAACTATACAACGATCACTTCAAAAAAAAAATTAATTCGTTAGAAAAAAAATACACATTTTTACCAATTACCTGCTGACACGTGGTAACCTTCTTGTCTCAAAAGTCTGAAACAAAGTGAAATATCATGATGGTTTTGATATTTAAGAAAACAAGTATTTTGCTCATATTCCTTTTGTAAAATTGATTGAATCTCTTGTTGAAAATGATGTTCAATTCCCATACGTTGAAGTGTATCCACCAAAACAAGATTATTATTATTATTATTTATTTGTGTCCTTAGTGCATACTTGACATCCTTCACAAGTAGCCCAAATTTGGTACTATTGAATCCATCCTGCATTAGTAAATATTTTCTTAGTATTAAAAAAAAAAACAAGAAAGGGAAAATACTATTTATTAGTAGTAAGGTTATCAAAAATGATTTTTCATTGGACGATTATTACGTTGCCATATTGTGCCAATTCGAAGTTTTTGCATACTTGCTTTATAGTTTGTTTTCTATTAAATTACATGGAGGAATTTTACATAGTGCAACAGTACGGTATTGACATTCCTATAACAGCGTGTTATATGAATTTGTATCATTTAAATGATGCTATGTGAATTGCTAGAAAAATATGAAGTTTATGACTAGCCAATAATAAAAGTTTTAAAAGGGGACTAGAAAAATACTACCATTGATACAAAAGATAATTATTTCATCTCCTAATTAGCTTATTTATATTCACACGTGTATAATAATATTCTTAGATTCTAGGACATAAATTCATATTTTGAAACAACTTAAAATCATGAACTTTGAAGGTAAAGGCTTGAGAAATGTAATGTCTCAAACTTACTTCCATCTTTAACTTATAAACACCGATAATATATTTCATATATGATAAATATAAATTTTTTAAAAACTAGTAATATCATTTTATATTGTCAATTTATAATAGTTAAAATCTTACGCAATTATAGCTCGTTTGAAGATGAGAGGTTTCTTTTAAAAGATCTTCTTGAAAGTTCCATCTGTTGGAGCTTCTGCATGAAACTTTAATGCTTCTTTTGCTTCCAATTTGGCAAAGATATAATGGTAAAGGGGAGAAAGCTTTAGTAATATTTGCCATAAAAGATAATTTTCTATAAATATTTTTTGGAGTATTTGTTTGATGAAATAACAATTGGGACCCCTCTATTTATAATAATAGCTTCAGATCAAGGAGTTGGAAGATTGTTAGAAAAATTTATATGTGATTGAGAGTATTTTGTATTTTTAAAAACTTTTAGGGTTCACTTAAAATTCTAACAAATAAACTAGAAACGTTTTTCTTCCTAGTTAATAGCTATAGTATGTATGAATATTTAACATTGAGAAATAGTTGAACGTTTGAAACCATAATTTATTTTTACTATATGATTTTATGATGGCCAATTAAATATCTTTTTGATTTTCTAGTGCCTAAAATACCCTTAAAGTATTAGAAATGGTGCAAAATTATCCTCCATCCACATATTGGGTTCAAAATTGACCATTTATCTAACGGTTTTAAAATTTAAACTAATTGAATATTTTTTTAAATAAATGGCGCTCAAATATTTTTTATAATTTAACTTATTGATACAATTTATAAATAAATTTATTACCCACCCATTACTTATTAAACACTATGTTCATCTTAATTATTACTTTGTCTCAATTATGTGATGGTACTTAATACATAATTTTTTTAAAAAAGTAATATATTAAAGTTTTAATATTTAAAAACAAATTATATTTTAAAAAGGGCATGAATTAATTCGGGATGTACTACTTCTTTACCTGTTGAAAAAAAATACTATTGAAAGTGTCCTCCTAAATATGCGGCTCAACCTAAATTAGACTGGTGCTTCGCTTCGGACTCGAACAATTTCGTCTTGTTTTAGTAGTGTTTAGGACAATTTTGATAGTAGAATTGATTTATTAATTGGGTGGGATTTAATGATTAATGAGTTGGTAGTTGGTTGTTTTATAAATGATATTAATAAATTAAATTATAATAAATATTTGAACGCCATGTATTTTTTAAAAATATTAAAATAGTTTAAATGTAAAATCGCTTATATAAGTGGTCAATTTTAAACTCAAAGGTGGATGAGAATGGTATTTTGGAGCCAATAAGTGGATGAGAAGGACATTTTGGAGTCAATGGGTGGATAGAAGATAGTTATGTCCCATTTCGAATACATTAAGAATATTTTAGGCCCTATTCCAAAAAATTAATGGAACACTATGCATATTGTATATTCTTGATCTGTATAACCAAACAAAGCTCTCTTCATTTTTTAGAGTCAAAAGTCATTTATTCAAGCTATAATAACATGTGGCGATGGGAATGTTTCTTTTATTACATTTGAAAATGTAAAAACCTAAGACTAGACAAAAGCTAGCAGATTGTATGATAATACTCAATAATTGACCTTAAGCTGTTTGAATCTATTTTCTTTATGCTAGTTCCTTCCTTGCGGAGTAGAATAAAGAATTCGAGGTCTTAATCATATTCTTTTTTAATGCAATGTGATAAAACACCAAATATATAGTCACTTATCAATATCAACATGTCATTTAACATAAATTAAGTGTCTTAATGATGCATATGAAGTTAGATTTGACAAGTCTTATTCAAATTTGTACTTTATCACACCACCTAACTTCACCATATTTCTCATTACAAATTTGATTTGAGAGGATGAAAGTGAAAAGATTTTGGTAAATTAACTTTTGTTATAAAGTGTAAGAAAAGGTTACATTATATAAAGTGGAAAAAAAGTTTTTTTTGAAATGTTAAAATGTAGATGTTAACAGTCTAATATTTGTCCTTTATATTTTTGGACTGCACTAAGTTTATTTTAGTTACTTTCTAGCTAGAATTGTGGCTTATTTTGATCAATTTTATCTCTTTGTGGCTCAAATAGGTTTCGAACTCATTTTTTGATGATCTAACACAAGTGATCAATTAATAGCATGATATAACTAGCATTATGACTCATAATTCTGATTGAAAGATAAGATTCACAACAATCAAATCTCAGAAAACCTTGAGCTATATGGTTAATAGTTTAAATCAAAAATATTTTTAAAAATATAATTAAGTAAATAAAAATGTGCTCTCTATAATAACTTTAATTAAGTTTTTTCACCTTACTTCTGGTTAAAACAGTTATCAATACTTCCAAAGACCTTTTAGATTTGAATTTGTAACACTATCCTTCTTTTGTGGGTTTATGATGTTATGCATAATAATTGTTTTACTTATATATTATTAATACTAAGTAAAGTAATTATAGTTTGACTAATTTACCCTAACACTACTCTATTTTTAAGGGAAATATGCAGTTCTATGGAAGTTCCAAAATAAATCACTTAAAATTTTGAAGTTGTAAATCCGCCTTATATTAGTTAATTATTATATTAAAATATATCAGTTTATCACCTTACTAAATTTCAATACTTTAAGAATATTTTAAATCATTTTCTATTAATTAAGAAGTAAATGACTTTTATTTATTATTTAAATTTCTTATAAAATTTTATTGACAAAATATCTCAAGAATAAAAATGAAGTTGAAGAGAGTCAATGCACAAATTCTGAGATGATTAGGAGAGTAATAAATAGGGATCAATATCCAAAAATTGAATAGTTAGGACATGGAAAAAAATTTGTAAATAATATTTGGAGTGAATGTTTTATATATTTTATGTCATTGATTATCAAGTTCCTCTTATCCATTTAAGTTAAATTCTCCCTTACAATTCATATTTTCTTTGATAAAAGAGATTTGATATATATTTGTTTCCCAAGTTAAATTTTTAATGATCACGCTAAATGTAGATAAATAGTTATAAATATTTTTGTAACTCCCCACTAAATTGATTGTTAAGTATATATGCATTATGATTAATTACGTAACTTCAATAATCATAGCAAGTCTAGTTATCTCTAGCACAAGAATGGCGAATTTCAATTTGTAACTTGCATTCTTTATTCAATACCAATAACTTCACTCTTAACCAGAGTATTACCAATTACTTAACTCTTAACCAGAGTATTTTTTTTCTAAACATAAAGAAACGAAACTATAGAATGCAAGTAGTTAACTAAAGATTTAGGCAGAAGAGCCTTTAAGCTTCTTAGTGATGGTTGCAATGTATTGCCCCTGATAATAAGCTTGCTCCAATTCAACCTCAGTAGGCTGTTTTGAACCATCACCAGCAAATGTTCCAGCACCATAAGGACTTCCACCTTTGATATCCTCCATATCGAACATATCAACCCCAAATGTGTAACCAATTGGAACAAAAATCATTCCATGGTGTGCAAGTTGAGTAATTGCAGTCAACCTACAATTAAAATACAAAACACAAAATTTACTAAAAAATAACTTAATTTTATTTCATTTGGTATAAGATCGATGATCTCATAGGAAAAAAGTACTAACGCAGTAGTTTCTTGACCACCACCCTGAGAACCTGTGCTGTAGAAAATACCAGCTGGTTTGCCAGCTAGTAGTTGATTCTTCCAGATTGCACCAGTTGCATCAAAAAAGGCCTTAAATTGAGCAGGCATCATTCCAAATCTTGTTGGAAAACCAAAAGCAAATCCATCAGCTTCAACAAGGTCATCAGGTGCAATGATTGGTGCATTCCCTTTCGGGGGTGCACCCATCTTAGCAAGAATCTCAGTTGGAAGAGTTTCCGACACCTGTTACATATATACATAAAAATTAATTTAAATTATATATACTGACAGTATAATATATAACACGTTAAATAAAATGTAAAAAAAAAGAGAAGAAATCGTACCTGCCATAGCTTCACTTCGACACCTTCAATTGATGCAGCCCCTTTCTGCATCTCTCGTGCCAATTTCTCGACATGTCCGTACATTGAATAGAACCTATCAAAAATTAATGTTTATTAGTTTTTAAATCAAATATGTAGACAAATAGAATAAGAAATCATTTAAATCTACAAATTATTCATAAAAATTCAAACAAAAAACTTAAAAAAAATTAAATACATACACAATGAACAATGTGGTTGCCATTTCAGAATCTTGAATTATTCTTTTTGTTGTGTGTGTGTTTTTATGAAAAGGGCTAATGACATGCTCTACTTATATAGTGACCAAGATTTATCTGTAATTAATTAAGGTAATTACATCCTTTGAAAATTTTTGAATGCAATTAATTTTTTTTGCTGAATAATAAATAGGTTAATGATGTCATTTTTAAAATCAACACTGACATAATAATTTTAAAAAAAGGGTAAATAAAGAATATGTAAAAACAGCTGGTACTGATGCATTTTGTCTTTAGATTTATCTGTAATTAATTAAGGTAATTACATTATTTGAAAATTTTGGATGCAATTAATTTTTTTTTACTTAATAATAAATAGGTTAATGATGTCATGCTAAAATCATTATTGACGTAATAATTTAAAAGAAGGGTAAATAAAAAATATGTAGAAACAGCTGGTACCGATGCATTTTGCCTTTTTTATTTTTGGGAAAAAAATGATACACCAATTATAAATACCAAATATATGCCATAATTTTTTTTTCTTAATTCATTTTACAGGTTCATTCTTATCTAATATTTTCCTGCTGATTCTTTTAAGGGATTTTTAAAAAAAAATGTTTTACTATATCAGGTTTTAATAGATAAATTGTCATTAGAGCCCTTCACAATAGACCAAATTGTAGCATATATATTTCTTAGTTTTTGCCAAATACATAAAATTCAATTTACTCTAATAGTTTAATTACTGTATCAAAAATAACTTTTAGCGAAAATAAATATAGTCATTAATTAACAAAGAATGTTAAAGTCTTTATCGAGATTAGTTATTAATTTGCAATGCAATGTTACGCTTTAGGAACATTTACAAAGAGTGTAAATTAGCGCTAAAAAACATATTTTGCGACTATTAAGCTATTTTTATTAATTAATTGCCATTAAAGATAATTATTAGTATAGTGTTAGTGTCACAGGTTAATTTTTTAGATTCTTTACGTCAATGTCAAATTTTGATAAACTCTTGCTCAGGGTTATCATAATAAGCTATAAAATCTGATAGTATCATAATTTATATGAATGATTAATTCACGACTATGTAACAAGTGATTGAATATATACACTTAACTTTCTAGTAAAATATAAGTTTATAATATTTTTTTGTGATTAACCTGCATGCATGAATACAACGCCCTCATGCAATGGAATTAATTTCTCGAATCTATCAACATATATAGAGATTTATTAAAGAATTCGAGGTCTTAATCATATTCTTTTTTAATACAATGTGATAAAATATCAAATATATAGTCACTTATCAAAATCAACATGTCATTTAACATAAATTAAGTGTCATAATGATGCATATGAAGTTAGATTTGAGAAGTCTTATTCAAATTTGTACTTTATCACACCACCTAACTTCACCATATTTCTCATTACAAATTTGATTTGAGAGGATGAAAGTGAAAAGATTTTGGTAAATTAACTTTTGTTATAAAGCGTAAGAAAAAGTTACATTTTATAAAGTGGAAAAATAGTTTTTTTGTAATGTTAATATATAGATGTTAACAGTCTAACATTTGTCGTTTATATTTTTGGATAAAACTGAAGAAAAAACTACACCAAGTTTATTTTAGTTACTTTCTAGCTAGAACCGTGGCTTATTTCGGTCAATTTTATCTCTTTGTGGCTCAAATAGGTTTCGAACTCATTTTTTGATGATCTGACACAAGTGACCAATTAATAGCATGATATAACTAGCATTATAATTCATAATTCTGATTGAAAGCTATGATTCACAACAATCAAATCTCAGAAAACCTTGAGCTATATTGTATTATACACATGTCTGCTAAGTCTATAACTGAATAACACAAAAGGTGTGTTCAGTATCAACTTTTCTCATGTTCGATTGTTCAAAAGATATTTCTTTCATACCGAACACACCTAAAATCAATAACATTACAGCAAAATAGTAGATATCATCTACCAGCTATAACACTAATTGTAACATTGTTTGCAGAAAAATCCTGCTTCTCATTCCATGTTTCTGCATCTTCATGTTTTCGCATTGAGGTATACGTAGGTTGCCTAGGCAAGGGCAATGGTATATTGTCCGTCTCCAACATTAACACGATGGATGATATGCTAGGTCTGTGAACTGCCATGTCTTGTACACAAATTAGTGCTAACTGTATACATCTCAATGCTTCATCATGTTGACACTCGTCCCAAATAGAACGGTCTATTAAGTCCATTGGTGTACCTTCATCCCACTTCTGCCATGCCTAAAAGTAAAAACGTAGAATTGCTGTTAAAAGACATAAAGCGTTTAACTTCACAACAGATATATTGAAAAGTAGTTATTGGACTTACATAACCAATAATGCCAGAGTGTTCATCTGAACGAAAGCTTGTGTTCCTCCGTCCACAAATGATCTCCAGCAATAGTACACCAAAGCTATAAACATCAGATTTTCCGGAGAACAAGCCTTCCATTGCATATTCAGGAGCCATATATCCGCTGATTTAAGTAAGAAAAGAAAACGCGAAGATGGAGTTAGTTAATCTTTGAGAAAGTTAAATGTACTCTTTGAAGGTATAAAAATCAAATGATATATACTCACTATGTCCCAACTACTCTAATTGTATTTGCTTCATTTTCATTTCCACCAAATATTCTAGCCATACCAAAATCTGAAATTTTCGGGTTCATCTCTTCATCTAGCAAAATGTTACTAGCCTTTAAATCCCTATGGATTATTCTGAGTCGCGAATCTCTATGGAGATACAATAGCCCTCGTGCAATCCCTTCAATAATGTTGAAGCGTTTCCTCCAGTCTAATTGAACTTGCTTAACAGTATCTGTCAAAAATTTATAAACCAAAATAATTGTAAGTGATAGATCTCTCTATCGATGAGATGATGTTATGGTTAGCAGCATATCCAAAGTACTAACCAAATAGAAATGAATCTAAGCTTCTGTTAGCCATGTACTCATAAAGAAGCATCTTTTCTTCTCCTTCAATGCAGCATCCCAAAAGTCTAACAAGATTTCTATGTTGTAATTTGGCGATTAGTCTGATCTCATTCTTGAATTCCTCCACACCTTGTCCTGATTTTCTTGAAAGCCTCTTCACTGCAATTTCTACGCCACATAGTAGTTTTCCCTAAATAAACAAACATCTACGTTAGTTTAACACAATAACGTCATACTTCTCTAGAAAAGTAAGACACACTTGTCAATTGGATGGAAACCAACCTTGTAGACAGGGCCAAATCCACCTTGTCCTAGCTTGTTTTCGTTAGAAAAGTTATCGGTAGCTGCTGCTACACCGCTGAAACTGAAGAATATAAGTTCTGAACCACTTCCTTGATGCCCTTCAATAGTCATGTCTCCTGCTACTGATGTGTCCATAGAAAACTCTCCGCTCCTAGTTGGATCGATTGTCTCCATTTGGTTGATCCTATTGGACGCTGAAAATAGGACATTGAAGATCTATAGGTATATTGCACAACAACAAATAACTATCGTAAAGCACCATCTTTTCTGAAATCTTACCTCGCGTTTTGGCTTTGTGCCTGCATAGTAGAAAAACTACCATACAAACAAGAAAAGCCCCGGCTACCATAACAGATATTACCACAATTTTAACTGCCCTGTTGCTTCCATCTGTTTCAACAAAGTTTATAATAAGAACATCTAAGATGATTAATTATATGAATACCAACAGAAAAACTACTATACATTTTTACCAAATTCAGAACTATCAAGGCGAACATAGAGAGTGTATCCGCCTTCCTGAAACTGCTGCATATCGACTAAATCTCCACTCCACATCATGCAATCAATTCCGCTAACAAAAGCATAAGCAGTACATGAACAATTTTCAAGGCACATGCTTCGACACTCATCGATATTTAGTACATCTGCAGTATCAGCAAAATCAGGCAACTTGATTTTCTCAATCCCATAGAATTTGTCCTCCTTTTCACTACCACTCTTCAAGACACTGTTATTTCCTCTGCATTCCACTTCTTTCCTCCTAACACACCCTTCTGACCAGTTCCCCGCATTCCACTGCCCCAAATCTTTCGGTACAAATCCAGCTAAACAAACGCATTTTTCAAAATATGTGACATCACACATCGCGAAATTCCCACATAAGTTATACAAGTCACAATCACCCGATGGATGAGACTGTACTATACTCCACTTGTTGTTATCTTTATCCCACCTTTGCTCCACCTCGTATCCCGTTGGACTAATATGGAACCTCACCAAATCAGAAGTATTTGATAGAGTGTAAGTGAAGTATAGATTGTCTCCATCATTGTTAAGCTTGAAACCATGTAGAAACTCGGGCTTCATATCGATAACACCTGTGAATATGCGTCCATCCCAGTATCCACTCCGCCAACGTTTGTTTGCTCCATCCCAGATCACAATTTGTGGTGATCCGTGAGAAGTTACTCCTAATGAGTACCTGTTGGAAACGTAATTAAGTAAATAAAAACATGCTCTTAGACTTTAGGATATCACAAATGCAACATTGTATCCGAGCAGACACTCAATATCAAAGATTCAAGAAGCACGTGAGAGATCGTTGTTAAAAACAAAGTTAAGTAAAGGAACACATGTTTCCAACTTAATCTTTTCGATAACACGTCACAAATGCATTACCATATCATCAGTGCAAGCAGAGTTATTAGGTTTCGAGTCTCACTATCACCCAATATCAAAGATTCAAGAAACACATGTCATAAATACATTACCATATCAGCGCAATCAGATTTATTAGGTTTTGAATTTCACTATCACCCAATACAACTACTAGCTATATATCCATCCAGCCAACAATAGCGAAGGCTCAACCCCTCTATCTTTCCACTTTCCACGAGTCAAACACGTGAGGGGTTGTGTTCAAAACAAAATTAAAGTAAAATAAAAAAGCACATTCTCAAATGAGATGTCACAAACGCAACATGATATCAGATCAGACAAAAAGTCTCACCACCACACATCATATCAAAAAAAAATTCATACCACACGTGAGGGGGCATGTAGAAAACAAAATCAAGTAAATAAAACATTTTAGATAAGATAATCACACGATACAAGATAACGTACCTTCCAGTTGAAGGATCACTTTCACTAGTCCATGACCTCAAAACTTCATCTGTATAAAATTTCATTTCTGGTAAAAATGTATCTGTAGGATGCTGAAAACTCTGCCACAAAACCTTGTTATTGCTATTAAACAACACAAGATTTCCATAATCAGAAAGAAGTGCTGTACAATTATTATTAATAGCTTCAACATTACTCGTCCACATTAAATCGCCATGACCATTTCTCACCACCAAATTACCATTTTTCTCAATAGTAAAAACACCATTTTTATCAAAAATTGGTTTATCTCTGTTTGCAACCCAAACAAATGAATTTTCTGGACCATCAACATACCATATACCAACAAACCTTTGATTACTAGTAACATTTGGACTAAAAAATCCCAAAATAAATTTCCTTTTTGGAGAAATTAACATTTCACCATCTCTTAAAATTTCACCTTGTATAATTTTATTAGATGCACAAGCACAACATAATAAGTTCATACAAAAAACACTAAACAAGAAAATGTACCAGTTGGAAATAATCATACAACTAGCCATTTCAAGATTGAAAAATAAAATAAAATTTGTAGCATAGAAAGAAAAAGAAAAATTTGATGGCTAATTTTGGTAGGCTAAGGCTATGTGAATTTAATGAAAAATCCTAGAGAAAGATTGACTTGACAAAAATAAAATGACATTTTATATGTAGTTGAAAAATATTGATGACCAACTTTCCTTATGGCCCACAAGTGCACTTTTGGAATTTATTTTTAAAATTAAAAATAGATGGTATAAATAAATGAAATTGACCATATTTTATCATGTGATTTAAGATATTAGTTGCCAACTTTTTCTTTTTTTTAAGGTTAATGATTTGACACTTTTAATAATGAATTTTTCTTGTAATTACTTTTTAAGCGATTCGAAAATTGATTTTCTTTTTTAAAGATTGTGTAATTTTTATTTTATTGTATTCAGAAGTCCTTTTTTTTTTTTACGTTGTTTAAATATCACATATTGTCACTAAATTATTTTTTTTAGGAAATAAAAAAAAAATCCCAAGAAGATACTAAGAAACTAATTTTTGTAAGATAATTGGCTTTCTATGTACAAAAAATAACTTGTTGACTTTAATATTACAATAAATTAAAATTGAATGATTATTTATAAAATGAATCTAATAATCTGATTATATAATATAGTTTTTTTTTTTAAAGTTGATATGGAAGATGAGTCATCAGGTCAAATAAGAGGGACATAGATTTTGTGTACCTTAATATCAACTAGTACTATTTTAAACGATCTTGCAGATGAACACGTGTTAATTTCAATTTTCGTAAAAATAAAAATAAAATGCGTTTCACATAATTGAATTTTTTTTTTCTCCTACTGTCCTTTCCCATTAAACAAACAATGATTAATAGATAGAGACTATTTATCTAATGATATAAATTCGTTTTAAAATAGAAAATTAATTAAACAGTTATTTAAATATAAAAGATTTGATATGAAGTTATTCTGAATTTTGGGAAGAAAATATTTGCTAGATTCTTTTGTTTCAAATTATTTATTGTATTCTTTTTTTTTTATGTTCTTTAAATAAAAATACTAATGAGAAGGTTTTCTTTTATTATTTCACCTTATTTATATATTTTAAGATGTAAAAAAATTATTACATATTTAGTGAAAAACGAATTCAGGAACTTAAGTCTATTGATTCAATATTTAAAAGTTCCAAAAGAAGACGAGTTAAAGTACGATGAGATTTAGTATATCAGATTGTTGAACGATGTTTTAAGTCATTTCAATCTTTCTCAACTTTTAGACTCATCACGATATTTTCAATGAATTCGACTTTCACTTTTAAAAAAGTAAAATAAATTTGTAATTAATCTTATAACTCGTAAATAAAATTATTAGGCTAAATTTCTAGTATATATTTTCTAATAGTTGTATGTATTCTAACGTGATATTATAATCAGTGGAAACGCCGTTAACTTTAGTCTTAATCTTCCTTTTTTTTTCTTTTTTTTTTTTTTGCTCATAATTATTCTTACAAAATAATCTATTAGCAACTTGGAATGATTGTGTTTTTAGTTTCTTTTTTGCTACACATAATTCAAACACTAGAGTTCACATTGAATATCATATGACTTGCTGTTGATAAATTAATTATGTTCTGAAAATGACATTTTATTTTCATACTTTTTAAATTTTATTTTCTTGAAGTTGATTGGCTGAAGATGTTGATCTACACAAAATTCTATGTCAAGTTATGTTTTTGTGTTTACATTAGATTATGCTCGATTGACTATATGATTTGTTGCATGCATCACATAATTTCTTACAAGAAATTTGTTTACAAATATATCTCAAAAATTTGAATTTATTATTATTAAAGGAGAAGACGTTAGGGTAAGCGCACAAATAGTTGATTTTGAGATTATCATTTAAGTCATATTATCATTCTTAGCATATTAAATTTACAAATTATTTAAATCTCATATATCTAAAGTTCAGTTGAATAAATATTTATTAAAATGATGATTAATTTGTTAATCTTTATTTCAATAATCTTACCCATGACATTTTAAAAATGAGCAAATATAAAATAATATTAGTGTCCAAAAAGGGAACGTTATCAAATTTTTCACAATTACATTTACGTGCTACACATTTACATTTACTTTAACAACATTATATTTCAAGGTCCTACAATTGTACATTAAATTTATCTGTTGTCTTAATATTTCAACAAAAATATAATTGAAATCTTACTTTCTGAAAATCTAAACTTAATTCCATTTTTAGCTTATGTTCTCATCTGATTATTCTTAAAATTATATTCAATTAACCTACTTTTTGTGTATATTAAATACGAGTTGTCACTCCTAATTACAAGGCTCATGAAACGTGTGTTGTGTGAATATAGGAGTAGTATGATATTGGTACAATGCTTGTGGTTATGAATTGATCACAAAACAGTGAAGCAACACATGTTTTGTATATTATATATACATACAAATGTCAAATTGCCTTGTAAGTTAAGGCCTAACTTAAGGGGCCTATATACACGTGATACATGGGCCGCATCGACCCGCATGGATGTATTCAAAACGTGGAAACTATTTGACGTAGATATAATTTATGAAGATATTTGAAATATGAATACGTCTCTAGAGCATATTGTGTTTGTACATATTTTTAGAAGGTTTAACGTTATAAATTATAACATAGCTAAATTCTCAAATTTCTTTGTTTCTTGAATTTTTTTGAGAAAGACTATTCACAAGTTGGAATTTAGGGGTGTGCATCAATCAGTTCGGTTCGGTTTTATGTATTATCAGTTCGGTTTATTTGTTTTTGATTTTTAAATAAACTAACTGTAAAAGAACTAACTAAGTGTGTACAAGTTCCCTAGCATTACTAATTGTAATTACACATTGTTAAGAGTGTAAATATAGTTAGTTAGTTTGTTAGTTAGTTGGTTAAGAAATGGCAGTAAATTAGTTGGGGTTTTTTGAGTCATTATATATATGCTTGTAATTAGTATTAGGAGGTTAAGTTTTCAATATCAGTTTTTCTCTTCTTCTTCACAACTTCTCTGTTCTTCATTTACTCTCCAATGGAGTTTTCTTTCTCCAGTTCAGCTTCTTAACATGGTATCAAAGCCACACGAGCCTAGATTTGGACAATTTCTACACATTCAGTAAAGGATTTTGCTATTTCAGTTGTTTTTTCTTCTTCTTCGATTTCATGGAGGTTCAAGGAACTGCTTCAGAAACTTCCATACCAGCTTCACCTTCTTCCTTAGATCATCTTCATCCTTTGTATCTGTATCCATCAGATTCACCTGGATCGTTGAACGTTGGGATCTTACTCACTGGAAGTGATAACTACACCTTATGGAGCAAGGCTATGGAGTTAGCCTTGCTTGGGAAGAATAAGGTTGGATTTATCGATGGAACAGTGAAGAAGACACAGTTCACGGGGGATTTGATTCGACTTTGGGATCGTTGTAATGCCATAGTTGTTTCGTGGATATTGTGCAATGTAAGTAAAGATCTTCACAGTGGAGTTCTCTATTGCTCAAATTCATACTTGATTTGGGAAGATCTTAAGGAAAGGTTTAACAAGGTAAATAGCTCTCGTATTTTTCAGCTGCATAAAGAGATTTTTACTCTTGTTCAAGGTGTCTCGTCTGTGTCATTGTATTACTCTAGGTTGAAGGATTTGTGGGATGAATATGATTCTATAATGCCTCCTCCGGCTTGTACATGTTCTAGATCTAAAGAATTTTTTGAGCAATCACAACATCAGAGAATGTTACAGTTTCTAATGGGGCTTAATGACAATTATAGTCAGGCTAGAAGTCAAATTCTGTTAATGCCACAACTTCCTAGCATCAATCAAGCATATGCTATGGTTAATCAAGATGAAAGCCAAAGGATGGTAGCTGGATCAAGTAGGGTAATGTCTGATATGGTTCCTACTGCAATGTTTTCATCTAGTTCTGGTTCTGGTGGTCATAAACCTAGAAGATCCTATAATCCAAATGCTCTTTGTGATTACTGCAATATCAAAGGTCATATGAGAAGTGATTGTAATAAACTTCTAAAGTGTGATTTCTGTCACAAAACTGGTCACCTTAAGAGTAGTTGCTATAAACTGATTGGGTATCCTGCTGAATACAAAGGCAAAAGAGATACAATTGTTGCTGGAAATTCTGTCTATAATGCAGGACATGTATCTCAACAGTATCAATGTGATAAGACAGATGCCTCACCTTACAATCATCAGATGCCTCAGATGGTGCAGTCATCATTCTCTAATAAGATGCAAATGCAGTCTCCAAGTGTTTCTTCTTCACATAACAATGAATCTCAGATATCATCTTCACAGTACAACTCTCAGATGCCTTTGTTCACTCCATTGCAACATCAGAAATTACTAAAAATGCTTGATCAAACTAACCTTGAAGATATAAGTGGTACAGCAAATATGACAGGTAATCATGCTTCTATGAAGTGGATTATAGACACTGGAGCATCCCATCATATAGTAAAAGAATTTACATGTTTATGTAATTCAATTATGGTAGAGAATGCAGGTCAAGTTCAGCTGCCAACTGGTATTTCTGCCAAGGTTTCACATGTTGGAGATTGTCACATAGGAGGAGGTGATGTTCTTAGAAGAGTTTTGTGTGTACCAGCTTTCAAATTCAATCTTCTGTCAGTGTCTCAAATGACAAAAGATTTGAATTGCTGTGTCACATTTTACCCAAGTTATTGTGTTTTACAGGATCTAGGATCTGGGAAGGTGAGAATGATTGGTAAAGAGGAAGATGGACTTTACACTTTCTACTCTCAACATGGTCAGTATAATCACAATAAGGTGTTACAACAACCACATCATTGCATGACAACTATTCAGAGTGTGGAGGCAAATGCAAATATATGGCATCAAAGGTTGGGACATGTTCCCATGGGAGTCATCAGAAAGATCTCATCATTTCACAAGTTTGGTAATAAGTTTGCTTTACATAAATGTGATATTTGTCCTCTAGCTAGACAGACAAGGTTGCCTTTTCCACACAGTACTAGTAGTTCTACATGTATTTTTCAGCTTCTTCATATGGATGTTTGGGGTCCCTATAGAGTTGAAACATATGATGGTATGAGATATTTTTTGACTATAGTTGATGACTATTCTAGATGGACTTGGACTTTCTTAATGAGACTTAAATCTGATGTTGTTAGTTTGCTAAAACAGTTTGTTGCTGAAATAGAAACTCAGTTTGATAAAAGGATTAAGAAGATAAGATCTGATAATGGCACTGAATTCTTCAATACCAATTGTGATGATTTGTTTAAACTTCATGGCATCATTCATGAGAGTTCTTGTCCATATACACCTCAACAAAATGGGGTAGTGGAAAGAAGACACAGACATATTTTAGAAACTGCAAGAGCTATCAAGTTTCAAGCTGGTTTTCCTGACAAATTTTGGGGATTATGTATTCATGCTGCTACTCATGTGTTGAACAGAATTCCTTCTACAACTTTAGGGAATGTATCATCCTTTGAGAGATTATATGGAAGACCTCCTCTTTTAGACTACATGAGAGTCATTGGGTGTCTGTGTTTTGCCACTAACATTACTACACATGACAAGTTTAGTCCAAGGGCAATTAGAGCTGTTTTGATGGGGTATGGTACGACTCAAAAAGGATACAAGCTATATGATTTGGAAAACAAAAAATTCTTCATTAGCAGGGATGTAAATTTCTTGGAAACAGTTTTTCCTTTTCATGATCACACTTCTAAACAGACTCAGCCTATCTATGCATCAGATATGTTTGATTATGATATCCTAGTTGCAGATTCTACTTCTTCAAATGTTTGTCAAGACAGTATTTCTCCTTCTTCTCAGAATTGTGAGGATTGTGCAAATGATTTATCACAAGTTTCATGTGACATTACTCCATCACCTTTAAGAAAATCAAGCAGAAACTCCAGGCCTCCTGTTTGGCACAAAGATTATGTAGTCACAACTGGTTCTAAGAAGTGTAATTACTCTCTTGCATCAGTCTTGGACTATGAAGGATTATCACCTACATATCAAAGTTTTGTTTCAAAGTTTTCTGCTGAAACTGAACCATCAAGTTACTTAGAGGCAGTACAAGATCCTAGATGGATAGATGCTATGAAGAATGAGATCAAAGCACTAGAAGATAATGGCACATGGGAATTGGTGACATTGCCTAAGGATAAAAGGGCTATAGGTTGTAAATGGGTATACAAGATCAAATATAATGCAGATGGAAGTGTAGAGAGATATAAGGCTAGACTAGTTGCTAAGGGATACAATCAAAAGGAAGGATTTGATTACCAAGAAACTTTCTCTCCAGTGGTGAAGATGGCAACTGTGAGGTCTGTTGTATCTATTGCAGCTGCAAATCACTGGATAATACATCAGATGGATGTATATAATGCATTTCTACAAGGAGATTTATATGAAGAAGTATATATGAAACTCCCTGAAGGTCTTAATAGAAAAATTGGCAGTGATCAAGTTTGCAGATTGTTGAAATCTCTTTATGGTCTTAAACAAGCTTCAAGACAGTGGAATATTAAACTGACTACTACCTTGATTGATTCAGGATTCATTCAGAGCAATAGAGACTACTCTTTGTTCACTAGAAGGAAGGACAACAGTTTAGTAGTGGTATTAGTGTATGTGGATGATTTACTAATAACAGGAAATGATTCAAACATGATTCATGAGACTAAAGCAGCTTTACAACATGCATTCAAGATTAAAGACTTAGGAGAACTAAGATATTTTCTTGGATTGGAGTTTGCTAGAAGTGACAGTGGGATACTCATACACCAGAGAAAATATACTTTAGAGTTACTGGCTGATATGGGATTATCAGGTGCTAAACCAGTATCAACACCTATGGAAATGAATTTAAAACTCACTTCCACAGAATATGATGATCACATGACTCTTCACATAAAGATACACTTCTTGAGGATCCTGCAAGTTATCAAAGATTGGTTGGAAGGTTATTGTATCTCACCACCACTAGACCAGACATATCTTTTGCAGTTCAATGTCTAAGTCAGTTTATGCATGCACCAAAAGCTTCACACATGAATTCAGCACTCAGACTGGTCAGGTATTTGAAGACAGAACCAGGTTTGGGAATTCTAATGTCATCAACTGGGGGAGATAGTTTACAAGTATTTTGTGATGCTGATTGGGGTTCATGCATAAACAGCAGGAGATCAATTACTGGTTACTTAATCAAATATGGAGAATCACTTATCTCATGGAGGTCTAAGAAGCAGGTTACAGTTTCCAGAAGTTCAGCTGAGGCTGAGTACAGAGCCATGGCTTCAACTGTTGCAGAGATTGTTTGGACTGTTGGTTTGTTTCAAGAATTAGGAGTTGATATCTCTTTACCAGTGTCTGTTCATTCAGATAGTACTTCAGCATTGCAAATTGCAGCCAATCCTGTGTTTCATGAAAGAACAAAACACATAGATATTGATTGTCATTTTATTAGAGAGAAGATCAAGGATGGAATGCTTATCACTGTCTATCTTCCATCTTCAGAACAGCCTGCAGATATGCTTACCAAAGCACTTGGAAAAGGCCATCATAGATATCTAATGTCCAAGCTAGGAATGAAGAACATCTTCATAGCTCCTAGCTTGAAGGGGGGTGTAAAAGAACTAACTAAGTGTGTACAAGTTCCCTAGCATTACTAATTGTAATTACACATTGTTAAGAGTGTAAATATAGTTAGTTAGTTTGTTAGTTAGTTGGTTAAGAAATGGCAGTAAATTAGTTGGGGTTTTTTGAGTCATTATATATATGCTTGTAATTAGTATTAGGAGGTTAAGTTTTCAATATCAGTTTTTCTCTTCTTCTTCACAACTTCTCTGTTCTTCATTTACTCTCCAATGGAGTTTTCTTTCTCCAGTTCAGCTTCTTAACACTAACCCGATAACAAACCAATAAGATATTATTTATCGGTTTTTGATACTTATTGGTTCGGTTTTCGATTTACCCAATAAGAAAATATCCGTAAAATATTATATGACTTCTTACTTAGCTAAATATTGTACGAAGGTTATAATTACATGTCACCGCCAAAACATAGTACGGACCTTTACAAACTTGGAAATGCTACAACCTACAATTACAAACTAAAACTAAGATCAACTAGTCCAACAAGACTAAAACTGAAACTAAATCAAAAGCTACAATTGCGAAACCTTACATTAGTTTTTAGGTTTTTAGTAAACAATAAAAACTAGTAAAGCGGCCTAGTGTGAATTAGATAGAGTATTAATAATTTGATATAGTTGTAGTGTCTAGTTATATATTAAATTATTAGGGAGGGTAATATAGTAAATTATTACTATCTTATTGGGTTATCGATTTACCCAATAACTTAATAGTAATACCCAATACCGAACTAATAACCCAATATTTTTTTTTATAAACTCATTAAAAATCCAAAAATCCAATTACACAATAACAACAATCCAATAATATTTTTTTCTATTTGATTTATCAATCGATTCGATTTTTACACTTTAAATTTGTAATAATGTTAGAACTATCCTTTGGACATATCGCATAATAAGTCCGTAATGAATTAATATGAGGCAGTTGTGGGTGAAATGGGCTATCATTTGGTTATGTTGTAAAGTTTTTATACGCAGTGTTTTTATTTTAGGTTTACACTAATGACCGGTAATGATTAAGACATTTAATCATCGATAGATAAAAAAAAATTGTTAGATATTTTGGATCTGAATTGTTTTTTTTTTAAAATTATTAACGTTGCGTCCAAAAATATCACCTTGCTATAAATTGATTTGCATTTTACCATTAATATGTTCATATAATAAGTGCATCGTATTTTATTAAAAATTAAATATGTCGGTTTCTATATAGTCCAAGCTTACCTCATTTGCCGTCTTTAAGGTTTCGATATCACCGCTAAAATCATCAAAGATTGACTAAAAAACCAAATTAGGAAAATTAATAATAATGTATTAATTCTTTTTTAATTATCACGTATGTTAACTAAAAATACCAAACTATTTTTTGCTTATTCATTTTTTAAAATTAAAAATACATTTAATATTACTCTTTATCACTAAATAATAATATAAATTTTCAAAATTGATAAAACAACCCCATTTAAAAAAAAAAATATCAAATCAACAAGGTTAGAGTAAAAAATTGCCAAACAAAGTTGCATTAAATAAAAACATAATAATTAGAAAGTCAACACAATGTTCACGACTTTCAAAAATAATTCATCTCTTGTTCAGAAATTTAAAAAGTTGGATAATATTCTTTTTATTTTAAATAATTGTCTTTTTATTTTTTAATTAAAAATTTTAAAATTTTAATTAAAGTATATAATATGAAATATGTTATTTTAGTGGTCAAAAGGATTTTTACTTTATAACCACCTCCTCCATATTTTTTCTCAATTTCAATAAATGCATTTTACATGATCATTAATCATTATAGTTGAGAAAATATCCTCCAAATATAGAAACATAATTGTTAATATAAAGTTCCCTTTTTCCTACTGTGGTGGTGTTCATACTATCATTACAAAATATTATGTTATTTTTTACCAACTATCAATATTCAATAATTCTATAAGTTGAAATTACCTAGTTTCTAATTAGAATTTTTATAAGAAAATACTCTGTGTGGTGAACTCTGCTTTGGCAAATTTCTTTCTTAACATAATTAAACAGCCATGACTATTGATGATTCAACCATAATTTCAACTCCAAACAGGCTAGAGGTAATTTTTTTTAACTCTTAATCTTTGTTATACATTCGGTAGAACTTAATAGTTTTAGCCTAAATTTTATATTTATTATGTTTAAATTTTTTTTTATAAAAAAAATTGGGCTAGGGGAAGAGAAATGTGAAAGGGAATCATAATTAAAAGTGAAATTTTAGACGGTCAATCAATTGACTTACTGAAATCTATGTCGCTTAAAATTTCAGAAATTTAAAATTTATAAATTCAAAATTTTAACTCCGTCTCTGCCGTTAATATTTGTCAATTGACAGAGAAGTGTATCTGAATTTTTCAGGGAAAATATAGTGGAATGGTGGTATGTTGGATTCTTGGACTTGGATCACTTGTTTCTTGGAATAGTATGCTAACAATTGGTGATTATTATTATCAACTTTTTCCTGTGAGTGTCTCTTTAATTTAATTATCCTCTTTTTGTTTTTGTTTTTTTGTTAAAGAACATGGAAAAATGATGACTTTAATATGTTTGACAAAAGAGTTTATTTTACTCTGTCAATTAACTTTTAGTTGGAATGTTAGTTATGTTGCTCGGACTCAGTAAGAAAATTGTGAGGTGTATGTTGGATCTTTGATACGACTAGGTGGAAAGGCACAAGATTTGACTCGTGGTTTATGTATAGATATTGATTCTTTCACATATTTTGAAGGATTCAATGCGATTTTGATAGCATACATTGAAATATTAGAGCTCTTTTTGCGTGATAATGGTCAAAAACTTGTCTGAACTATTGGTTTTTCCTGAGTATCTCATACCAACTATTAGATGGTTCCTTTTTTTCTATGTGAACTATTAGTTTATGTATTAAAAAACACACCTCAACAATCTATCGTTCATTTTTCCGACCTGAACGATGGTGATAGTTGTAGGAAAAGAGAACATTTGATAGTTGAGGTGTGTTTTGATGCATAGATGTCGATAGTTCAGGTAGGATAAGAAAACAACTGATAGTTAGAGTATGAAACTCATGAACAAGTGATAGTTCAAGTATATTTTTGACCATTAGCTCAATGCTTTATGATTGTTATTTTTACATTATAATTGTAGTTAAGTTGAATTCATTGTTAACTAATTAGTATATCTGCTTAGAACTGGTTTTATTTTGTCATGTACAATGAAGAAATACCATCCTTCAAGGGTGCTTACCCTCGTTTATCAGCCGTTTGCACTCGCGACAATGGTTATTCTTGTATATAATGAGGCAAGAATCAATACAAGAAAGCGTAACCTAACTGGATTTACTCTTTTCTTCTTAAGCACATTCGCGCTCCTAGTGGTATGTTCTGATAAACTATTCTGTGATTTCTTTACTCATGTTTTGTTTATCCTGACTTGAGTTTTTCTTTACGTCTTGCTAGTTGGATTTGGCCACGTCAGGAGCTGGCGGTCTTGGAAATTACATTGGTATATGTGCTATAGTCGCGGCTTTTGGAGTTGCTGATGCTTTTGTTGAAGGTGGAATGGTTGGAGATTTATCCTTCATGTGCCCTGAATTCATCCAAGTAAGATTGTCTCTTCTAATAACTCTTGTTCTTCAATTATCGCACTATTTTGTTGTAGTTTTCTTTTATTAGTAGTTGCTTTGATGTGTTTTTCCTTTAGCCGAGGGTGTATCAGAAACAACCTCTCTACCTCCTAATGAAGGGGTAAGGTCTGCATACGCTCTAACCTCCCGAGACTCTACTTGTGGGATTACACTGGATATTTTGTTGTTTGAATCACAATTGCAAAATGTTTTATTGCTGCTGTTATGATTTTTCAGTCATACTTAGCCGGTCTGGCTGCGTCTGGTGCTCTCACCTCGGCTTTAAGGCTAGTGACTAAAGCAGCTTTTGAAAGGGCTAGTAACGGTCTTCGCAAAGGAGTTAGTACGTGATTTATAATGCCATTGTTAGTTATCAAAACAAGAGAAAAAAAGAGAACGCGCTTAAAATGTAGTAGTTTTTTTTTATTATAATTCGTCATTTCCTTAGTTAGAATCTTGTGTTTGTTGATTTTGCAGTGTTGTTTCTGGCTATCTCCACATTCTTTGAATTTCTATGCATTCTTCTATACGCGTTCGTCTTTCCTAAGCTACCAATCGTTAAGTACTACCGCACAAAGGCAGCAGCAGAGGGATCAAAAACTGTTGCAGCAGACTTAGCTGCAGCAGGCATCCAAACTGAAGCAACCGAAAGAGTAAGCAACTTATGGTTAACTAACAAATTTGTTACTGACTTCTTGATCTTAATTAACATTTGATATGCTCCTGTCGACTGAACAGGCTGATGCTAACGCTAAACAATTGGAGCGTCTGAGCAACAAACATCTGTTCTTTCAGAATATCGATTACTTATTGGATTTGTTCTTGATTTATGTCCTGACTTTGTCGATTTTCCCTGGATTCTTATACGAGAATACTGGTTCACACAAATTAGGCTCATGGTAAGCTTGCTTTCCTCTTCTCTGCTCGCGTATTTTGTCATGTCCTGCATTCAATTCTTGTAACAAACAACGGTTCCAGGAAAGATTTTGATCACATATATATACGAGGTTTTAATTTGTTTGTTTCAGGTATGCTTTAGTCTTGATAGCAGTTTACAACATGTTTGATTTGATAGCAAGATACATTCCATTGATAGAGAAAATCAAGTTGAAATCACGGAATGGCCTAATGATCGCAACACTATCTCGTTTGTTGTTCATTCCTTGTTTCTACTTCACTGCAAAATACGGTGATCAAGGCTGGATGATAATGCTCGTGTCCGTCCTTGGACTCACTAACGGTTATCTCACCGTGTGTGTCCTCACAGTTGCTCCTCAGGGATACAAGGTTAGTGAAATAATACTTCCATATATCGAAAAAAACGGAAACATTTGAACTTGTTGTATTCTGTTTCAACAGGGTCCTGAGCAAAATGCATTGGGCAACTTGCTAGTCTTATGCCTACTTGCTGGACTATTCTCTGGTGTTGCACTGGATTGGTTGTGGATTATTGGTAATGACAAATTCTAACAAACAAATTGATATGTACTAGGTATCGTTAACGACGTTATACAAAATGTTAAAATCTCTTTTCGATTCTTCATGAGTCTGCAGTATAATAGGTGTGAGTTCAATTTTCACAGTATCATTTTTGGCTTCTCCTTCTGTATTTCCTATGTAAGTGTTTTTTTTTAGGAGAAAATAATATCTGGGCTCATCTCTAAAGGGTTTTTTTTTAAGGAGAAAAGAATATCTAGGGTCATTTTGTTTTTATATATATTTTTAATTTTTCTTTTTAGGGTCATCTCGATTTAATTATTTAAACTAGAAATTTTCTCGGTTTGGGACATTAAAAATTGGGGTAGGCAAGAGGAAATAAGGAAAGAGTTTGGAGTAAAAAAGAAATAAGGAAGGAGTACGGAATCAAAAGAGTCAAAAAAATTGAACAAAATTTTCAAAAAACAATAGAAAATAAGGTTCAAATAGGGCAATATAAAAAGCAAAATCGCATTCGATTTGTAAGGCTCTTATATTACAAGTCGAATGCGATTTCGCCTTTAGTTGATAGTCTTTAGTTGGCAAAAGCTTCCAAGGAAAGAATAATCTCAATTGTTAAACATAATTAAATGACATAATTTCAATTTGAAAAAAAAAAGAAGACAGCCTAAGTTTTACATGCAATTTTCCCTGTTTTCTTATAATTTTGTGTGAGTACATAATTAATGAATTTTTCATGTTTTCTTATAAAATTAACTAAATTAAGCAAATTAAAATATATCGAGTTGATAAGAAACGTACACTCCACTCCACCCCCACCCTAAAGAAATGATATGGATTATTTAAGATAAGTAAAGGATGTACTATAACCTAGCTTTTTGAAAATATGACTTTTTAATTTCTCTATTCAATTTCTTCTTTGCTTGAAAATGTATTTTGTTTTCCTCAAGTGGTGTTAAAAGCAAATAAAGAAAGAGTCATAACAAAAAGAAACAACGCTGAAAATAGTAAGAAGCCCAATTGATTTTTCTTTGGGCGGTTCGAAGAAGAAATTCAATTTAATCTTTTAATATGTGAATTAACATTTTTTCCTGTCCTTGGGAAGTCGATGGATTTTTTTGTCATCGACGTGGGATTTTTCATTCATCAATCACCCTCATGTTTAAATTTTTCTTTTTGGATATTAGAGCGTTCATATTTATGGATTGAGTTATTTTTTTTATCTTTCATTCAATTTGAGAGTTCATATCGAATTGGACCTGATTCTGATATTACATTAAAAAAAAAACTCTCAAAAAATAGATCAAAAGAGGACGTTTGCCCAAGCAATAGAAAGTACATGACTTTTTCAAAACCAATGTGGGATCTTTTGTTCCTATATTTATATTTTAAATCTTAAATTAAAATTTCACTTTACGCCTCCAATTGCGTTAAGCCATCCCAGTGAAACATTTATTAAAAATCAAACACAAAGTGCAATTATATGAAGAATAAAAAGAAAAAGTCAAAGAAGGGCATCATCTAAAGAAAGAGAAAACAAGAATTTGGAATTAATTTTCTTGAAAAAAGTCTCATTTGAACATGCATGTATTTGTTCATACTGTCCACTAAAATCAAATTTTGAACAAATAATAACAAAACAAAAAAACAGACAATTTTTTGTGAGAGTAATATAAAGGATAATTAGGAAGAAATTAAAAAATAATAAGATGAAAATACAGACAAAAAAACAGAAAATGACTTTTGCATTAAGTGGTTTATTCAATAGAAATTGAGAAAAGTCTATGGTCGGTGCTTTGTCAAACTACTAATTCTATCAATTTATACTCTCTCTATTTCAATTTATTCTGATAGACTGATAGTTTGAATATTGTGTATGAAATTTAAGAAAAAAGTTTAAATTATATATATATATTTTTAATGATAAATTAATAAATAAATAAATGTTAACAAGTAAGATAAATGAAATCAAATTTTAAAAAAATTATGCTCAAATAGTATTTTTTACTTCAAAATATGAAGTTCGAATTTGAGTCACCTAAAGAAAAAATAATAATAATAGCCCTAACATAGATGAAAAGGAAAGAAAAAGAATTCATATTTTTCTCTTGTTGGAATACGTATAGGTGACGTAAAGCTGACTTTACATGGGATTGTGGCTATAATTAATGAAAAAATTATTTAAATACATATTTTATTTTGTCATATTTTAAAAAAATCTATCATTTAATAAAATATAAAGATTTTTGTTCTCTCTTATTTTTAAATACATCATTTTTCGAAATTGAAATATGAAAATGTTAAGTGATGTTTTTAAAATCAAAATGTAATGTGTCGTGAATGTTTTGAGAATGCAGTTCACCATTAAGTTCAAGGAACACGTAAATATAAATTCGAGTACTTACGATCGACTAGCCAATTAATCATAAGCACCTAATTATAACTCTTCAATTACAAAAGACAAAACAATTACTATATTGTCCATATATCAACTGCCTCTTGATAATATAGACTTCACTAATTACCATTCGACTAACTCTAACCTCCAACATAATTCACAATTACAAAAAGATCGAAATGATCTACACTCCCTTATATTATAGGAGTATATATCTATAATATGAGAGCATAAGACACTTTACCACAAATAATCACTAAGGACATTGCAACACACTAACACCTCGACAAGGTCCCTTGTTACGTATGAGAATTGTTCTTTTTTGAAAATGACTTTTTGCTTTAATATCGAGAACTTTAGTTTTTTCTATGCTTCTACTATAGCGTCTATCAATCACGACAGTTACATTAACATATTCGATTCGCTGCAGACCAAGCCTCTTTGATCCATAGTTTATTTATCTATTAAAATCAAGAATACAATAACATATAACTTTAAAATTAAAGACGAAAATGTTTACTTTCCGAACAACCTTCCTATTAATTGTTTGATAAGGACTAAAAGGATAAAAGCCACTCTCAATGCAGCCAATTATTTGTAGACTTTCTTTTAATTGGCTAACTTTTGGGACCTTTAACACTATACCTTTGGCACTTTACCGCGTGTACCTCTCATCTTTTGGTCAAACTTCTACTTAATACAATTCAATTATGAATTTTTCATTTAATACGTGAAAAAGACAATTAAGGAACACGTGTCATATTTCTAATCTCTGGAGTCTTGATTATTGAAATAATTAGATGAGATTTAAATTTTATGATTTTAAATTTTTACATATTTATATTCACATGTTATTTGTCATGATTAATGAAAAACGAAATCATCGATCGTGGCCTCTTCATAATATTAATCCATTTATTGCTTATATTTCTATTTTTAGAAAATTATCTTAAAGTTAAGATATAAAATATGAATAATCACTTTATCAAGATATATATACAATAACATGACCTACTTCTAAATATTGAATAATTATTGAGTTGTTTAAATAATAATGCATAAATAAGGAAAGTCTTTGATATGATTGTGACTTTGGTTTCATGATTTTCTATCCATAGAGATAATTATTATACTATAGAAATTTTATTTCTATAATATTATCAACATACATATTATATATTATAGCACATTTTTTTTTGCATAGTATTTTAAAGAAATAAATAAAAAGAGAAATACAAAATTGATGGTTATGGAAAGTCTTGGATACATTAGGGTGAGACAAGCATCATCCATGTTTATCAATGCACTTATCTATTTTATTATATTTTATTTTGAATAATTTATTTAATTTTGTCCTTTATTTTATCTTGTTTCATGTGTTACTATCTATCACTAATAGTTGGACATCATTTTTTAAATATAGAAAGGACAAGCTGTAATTGATCATATTATAATCAAAGAATGCTTTTTTTTTTGTTCTTCCAAATTTTTGAGTGATATTTCTTTACAATAGTAAATTACATAAATTCATTAACATCTAAAATATTTGGAATATCAAAGTTTAACATGCTACAATAACTTTCTCTCTCTTCTTCAGAAATCGTACTAGAGTTTGAATTTAATGAAGTTGGAGTAGATAAAGTTGGCAAAACGGAATTGAAGGTAAAGTTTTGTGAGTTGAAATTTAAAATATTCGACAATGATTGCTCCACATTAGGTTGTTGCATGGCTAGAGTGTCACTATAAAATGGAACAGATGTAGTATTTAAATTGGAGCAAGTCGAAATATTGTGAATAGGGTTTTGAATTAGGCTAGTTTGGCCAAATGGGGTCAATTGGTTTTGGACATATGAATTGCATAGTTGATTTTCTTGAAAATTACTTTGCAATAAGAAATTTTGGTTTTGGTGGTGAGAAGATAAAAGGGAATTGGCTAATCTCAAAATCTCAGGATTAACTAGGGATTGTACACCTAATAACCTTGAAATATTATTGTTCAATTGAGTTGAATTGTAGAGTGAAGGGTTGAAAATTGAGTTTAAATCAAGAAGATCAAGACGAGGGCTATGAGTTATTGGATCAATTCCCATTCTCAAAAGCTTTTTTCGAATATTAGTATTCCAATAATTTTTGATTTCGTTATCAGTCCTTCCAGGCAGACGAGCAGCAATAGCAGACCACCTATATATGGTAAAAAACGATACATAACAAGTTAGAATCAAACTATAGAATATATAAATTAAATTCATTTAAAAAATAAGTTGGATATCTAATTCCTTATAAGTTCAAAGTCATGGAGTAAATAAAGTAAAAAAAATTGTCAATAAAATATGAATTAATAAATAAAAATAGATTTTAGTTGAAAAAAAAGAACTTACTTGTTTCCAAGAATACTATGCAAGTGGATGATTGTCTCTTCTTCTTCGAAAGAGAATTTTCCTCTTTTAATATCTGGCCTTAGATAATTAGTCCAACGTAGCCTGCAACTCTTTCCACACCTTTGAAGCCCTACAAATTAAAAACATATTTATAAAAATTACAAATCTTAAAATACGTCATAATATTTATGTGATTATAAGACTTTTGATACTTATTAGTCTCGCGACAGTATGTAAAAGCTTATCATAAAGGATAAAATTGAAAGTTTAGCTAATTTTTTATTGAATTTAAGATGATCAGTACGAGAGCGTGTGAAAAAGAAAGTGCAAGTCAATAAGTATCTATCTTATTGAGTTACCAAAAAAGTGAGACGATCTTAGTAACTTTAAATTAAATCATTTTTAAATTTAGAAAGAGATCATTAAAAAAACGGACTTTAAAAAGAAAAGAAGTTTACATAAAAAAAGTACCAGCATTCTTAGGAAGAATCCTCCAATTTCCAGAGCCATTTTTTTGTATGTAATCAATAAGCTTTTGATCTTCTTCTGTTGTCCATGGCCCTTTTTTAAGTCCATTTTTATCACAACAAGGTGTTCTTCCCATTGTGATAATTAAGTAAATATAAGTTTTTTTTTAAGTAAAAACAATACTCAATAGTTAGACATATATATAGAGAGAGAGAAATTCTAAAGAAGAAAATAGTATTTAGTCTTGTTGAAATAATGATGTGGATTATATTGTGTGCTATATATAGGGATGGAGAAAAACAATTTTCAAAAATTACGAAGTCAAAGGAAACAGGTACCGTCCTTTTTTTAATGGGATCATTATGGCTACGTGTCCCTTCTCATTTAAGAAATTTCATATATATATATATATATAAAATAGATTTGTTTAAGTAATCAAACATTTTTATATCGATTGACACTAGGGCTGTTCAAAACCGAATCGAAATCGATAAGCCGAATCGATAAAAAAGTTATTGATTTATAGTATTGGATTATTGATTTAGTTGTTTTGATAACGGTTTTAATTTTTTTTGTTATCGGTTATTGGTTCTTAACGGTTTAAAGTTTTTTCTTAATGGGTTATCCGATAACCCGATAGTAAATTAATTAATTATATTTATACCATTTTGTATATAAAGTCCTCGACTTGGAGTTTAATTTCCTACTTTTATTTTTGGTTGTCTCAAACACTTGATTATTCTAAAATGGTTTATTTGGTTAGTCACCTTGTTTTTAAGTGATTTTCAATGTTTTTTCTTTTGTGTCAAATCTTAACGGTTAAACCGATAACCGAACCGATAATGATAAAAAACCGATAAACCAATAACCGATAAGCCAATATCATAATGGTTCTATAACGGTTTAGCATCTTTACAAACCGATAATCACTAAGCCAATTCCATAAACTTTAAAATCGAAATGAACTGGCCGATACACAATTCTAATTGACACGATGAAGAATAAATGAGAATATTACAATTTTTTCTGAAGGTGGTGTAGACAAAAATTGTATATGATAAAGTTTATTAAGTTTAACACCAAATTTAAGAAATAAAAACTTTTCAAATGTGTGAAACTATTGACATAATTAACATGTTGAGCATTTATAATTTCTACTTTTATTGAGTAGGGGTGCAACCCCTATTGGATTTGGGTGAGTGGGGAAGGATTTAAAAATGATAAATTTAATTAATGTTTGTGTCTTCTATGATAAAGTCAACACAATAATTAAGTACATAGAAATAAACCAAAAAACTAATGTAATTACATATTTATATAATTAGCTCCTATTTATCCCTCATTCATTTTCCCCTCTTCTTTTGAATTTCTCTGTCTAATATATATTTAATTATTAATTTTTCATTAGTATTCATAGTATATATTTATAGTAAAATCTCAATTAAATTTTAGTAACGTATGGTAGTACACCATTGTCCAATAGTTGCACTAAAGCTTGAGGACGCCACGTATCCTATACCCCACCCCACCCTTAATGCTTCCTTGAGATTTACCTTAGCTTAGGCTAAGGTTTCTCAAAATTAATTTATAAAAATATAATTTGATTCACTTTTTCGAATTTAGATGAATTATTAATTTATTTATTTATTAATTCAGTCTATTTTAGTTCACGCAATTAGTTTACTTAAAAATTTAATTGATATGTAGTTTTGATTCTTTATCCATTAGAATATATATATATATATTATATATATATATTATATATATATATATATATATATTAATTACGATTTATCTGTTGTGGGGCTCGTTTGAACTTGAAAAAATGAGTCGGTTTGCCTTTGTGATCAACTGATTCCATTGCTAAAGTCTTAACGTACATTCATGAAAAATTTAGGCAAAAAAATTTGGAATTCCAGATCACCAAAAATTCATGGACTATATATAGCACATGAAAATCATCAAAAATGGTGTTTACCTGTTGTGGGGCTCGTTTGAACTTGAAAATGGACCGATTTACCCATCGAGATAAACTGATTCCATTGCTAAAGTCTTAACAAACATCCATGAAAAATTTCGATAGAAAAAGTATGGAATGCCAGATCACCAAAAATTCATGAATTATAGCACACAAAAATTGACAAAATTGGGGGTTTTACTTTTTTGAACTTGAAAATCGGTCGGTTTGCCTGTCGGGATCAACTGGCTCCATTGCGAAGATCTTAACGGACGTCCATGGAAAATTTTGGCCAAAAAAAATCCAAAATTTCGAATCACAAAAAATTCATAGACTATAGCACAAGAAAATCAAAAACTGGGGGTTTACCTGTTGTGGAGTTCATTTGAACTTAAAAATGGGCAGATTTGCCCTTTCAGACCAGTTGACTCTATTGCTAAGGTCTTAACGGATGTCAATGAAAAATTTTGGCAAAAATAAAATTTGGAATTTTGGATCGCCAAAAATTCATGACACAAAAATCAACAAAAATGGAGATTTACTTGCTGTGGGGTTCTTTTGAACTTTAAAATGGGCTGATTTGTCCATTGGAACCAACTGATTCCATTGCTAAGGTTTTATTGGACGTCCAGGAAAAATTTCTGCAGGAAAAAATCTAAAACTTCGGATCATCAAAAATTAATGGACTATAGCACACAAAAATTGATAAAATGGGGGTTTACCTATTGTAGGACTCGTTTAAACTTAAAAATGGGTCGATTTGACTCTTGACGGACGTCCACGAAAAAATTTGGCATTTTTGACGTCAAAATCCGGATCACCCAAAAAATGATGTGCTATAGCACACGAAAATCGTCGAAATGAGGGGTATGCTCGCTTCAGGGCTCGTTTGACCTTCCAAATAGGTCGGACAAGCCTTGATGGCCAACCGTATGCATAGACAAGGTCTTGATGAACGTCCACAAAAAAATTTGGCATCTTGATGTCGGAATCCGAAACACCCAAAAAATGGTGTGCTATAGCACACGAAAATCGTCGAAATGAGGGGTATGCTCGCTTCGGGGCTCGTTTGACCTTCCAAATGGGTCGGAAAAGCCGTGATGGCAAACCGTATGCATAGACAAGGTCTTGACGAACGTCCACGAAAAAATTTGGCATTTTTGACGTCGGAATCCGGATCACCCAAAAAAGGTGTGCTATAGCACACGAAAATCGTCGAAATGAGGGGTATGCTCGCTTCGGGGCTTGTTTGACCTTCCAAATGGGTTGGACAAGCCGTGATGGCCAACCGTATGCATAGACAAGGTCTTGACGGACGTCCACGAAAAAATTTGGCATTTTTGACGTCAGAATCCGGATCACCCAAAAAATGGTGTGCTATAGCACACGAAAATCGTCGAAATGAGGGGTATGCTCGCTTCGGGGCTCGTTTGACCTTCCAAATGGGTCGGACAAGCCGTGATGGACAACCGTATGCATAGACAAGGTCTTGACGGACGTCCACGAAAACATTGGCATTTTTGACGTCGGAATCGGATCACCCAAAAAATGGTGTGCTATAGCACACGAAAATCGTCGAAATGAGGGGTATGCTCGCTTCGGGGCTCGTTTGACCTTCCAAATGGGCCGGACAAGCCGTGATGGCCAACCATATGCATAGACAAGGTCTTGACGGACGTCCACGAAAAAATTTGGCATTTTTGACGTCGGAATCCGGATCACCCAAAAAATGGTGTGCTATAGCACACGAAAATCGTCGAAATAAGGGGTCGGGGCTCGTTTGACCTTCAAAATGGGTCGGACAAGCCGTGATGGCCAACCGTATGCATACACAAGGTCTTGACGAACGTCCAAAAAAACATTTGGCATCTTGATGTCGGAATCCGGAACACTTAAAAAATGTGTGCTATAGCAGACGAAAAATCGTCGAAATAAGGGGTATGCTCGCTTCGGGGCTCGTGGACCTTCCAAATGGGTCAGAAAAGCCGTGATGGCAAACCGTATGCATAGATAAGGTCTTGACAAATGTCCACGAAAAAATTTGGAATTTTTGACGTCGTAATCCAGATCACCCAAAAAATGGTGTGCTATAGCACATGAAAATCGTCGAAATGAGGGGTAAGCTCGCTTCGGGGCTCGTTTGACCTTCCAAATGGGTCGGACAAGCTGTGATGGCCAACCGTATGCATAGACAAGGTCTTGAAGGACGTCCACGAAAAAATTTGACATTTTTGACGTCGGAATCCGGATCACCCAAAAAATGGTGTGCTATATAGAACACGAAAATCGTCGAAATGAGGGGTATGCTCGCTTCGGGGCTCGTTTGACCTTCCAAATGGGTCGGACAAACCGTGATGGCCAACCGTATGCATAGACAAGGTCTTTACGGACGTCCACGAAAAATTTGGCATTTTTGACGTCGGAATCCGGATCACCCAAAAAATGGTGTGCTATAGCAGACGAAAAATCGTCGAAATGAGGGGTATGCTCGCTTCGGGGCTCCTTTGATCTTCCAAATGGGTCGGACAAGCAGTGATGGCCAACCGTATGCATAGACAAGATCTTGAAGGACGTCCACAAAAAAATTTGGCATTTTTGACGTCGGAATCCGGATCACCCAAAAAATGGTGTGCTATAGCACACGAAAATCGTCGAAATGAGGGGTATGCTCGCTTCGGGGCTCCTTTGACCTTCCAAATGGGTCGGACAAGCCGTGATGGCCAACCGTATGCATAGACAAGGTCTTTACGGACGTCCACGAAAAATTTGGCATTTTTGACGTCGGAATCCGGATCACCCAAAAAATGGTGTGCTATAGAAGACGAAAATCATCGAAATGAGGGGTATGCTCGCTTCGGGGCTCCTTTGACCTTCCAAATGGGTCTGACAAGCCGTGATGGACAACCTTATGCATAGACAAGGTCTTGACGGACTTCCACAAAAAAATATGGCATTTTTGACGTCGAAATCCGGATCACCCAAAAAATGGTGTGCTATAGCTCACGAAAATCGTCGAAATGAGGGGTATGCTCACTTCGGGGCTCGTTTGACCTTTCAAATGGGTCGGACAAGCTGTGATGGCCAACCGTATGCATAGAAAAGGTCTTGAAGGACGTCCATGAAAACATTTGACATTTTTGACGTCGGAATCCGGATCACCCAAAAAATGGTGTGCTATAGCACACGAAAATCGTTGAAATGAGGGGTATGCTCGCTTCGGAGCTCGTTTGACCATCCAAATGGGTCGGACAAGCCCTGATGGCCAACCGTATGCATAGAAAAGGTCTTTACGGATGTCCACGAAAAATTTCGCATTTTTGACGTCGAATTTCGGATCACCCAAAAAAATGTGTGCTCTAGCACACGAAAATCGTCGAAATGAGGGGTAAGCTCGCTTCGGGGCTCGTTTGACCTTCTAAATGGGTCGGACAAGCCGTGATTGCCAACCGTATGCATAGACAAGGTCTTGACGGACGTCCACGAAAAAATTTGGAATTTTTGACGTCGTAATCCGGATCACCCAAAAAATGGTGTGCTATAGCACATGAAAATCGTCGAAATGAGGGGTATGCTCGCTTCGGGGCTCGTTTGACCTTCCAAATGGGTCGGACAAGCTGTAATGGCCAACCGTATGCATAGACAAGGTCTTGACAGATGTCCACGAAAAAATTTGGCATTTTTGACGTCGGAATCCGGATCACCCAAAAAATGGTGTGCTATAGCACACGAAAATCGTCGAAATGAGGGGTATGCTCGCTTCGGGGATCGTTTGACCTTCCAAATGGGTCGGACAAGCCTGTGATGGCCAACCGTATGCATAGACATGCTCTTAACGGACGTCCACGAAAATATTTGGCATTTTTGAAGTCGGAATCCTGATCACCCAAAAAATGGTGTGCTATAGCACACGAAAATCGTCGAAATGGGGTATGCTCGCTTCCGGGCTCGTTTGACCTTCCAAATGGGTCGGACAAGCCATTATGGCCAACCGTATGCATAGAAAAGGTCTTGACGGACGTCCACGAAAACATTTGGCATTTTTGACGTCGGAATCCGGATCACCCAAAAAATGGTGTGCTATAGCACACGAAAATCGTCGAAAGAAGGGTATGCTCGCTTCGGGGCTCGTTTGACCTTCCAAATGGGTCGGACAAGCCGTGATGGCCAACCGTATGCATAGACAAGGTCTTGACGGACGTCCACAAAAACATTTGGCATTTTTGACGTCGGAATCCGGATCACCAAAAAAATGGTGTGCTATAGCACACGAAAATCGTCGAAATGAAGGGTATGCTCGCTTCGGGGCTCGTTTGACCTTCCAAATGGGTCGGACAAGCCATGATGGCCAACCGTATGCATAGACAAGGTCTTGACGGACGTCCACAAAAACATTTGGCATTTTTGATGTCGGAATCCGGATCACCCAAAAAATGGTGTGCTATAGCACACGAAAATCGTCGAAATGAGGGGTATGCTCGCTTCGGGGCTCGTTTGACCTTCCAAATGGGTCGGACAAGCCGTGATGGCCAACCGTATGCATAGACAAGGTCTTGACGGACGTCCCACAAACATTTGACATTTTTGACGTCGTAATCCGGATCACCCAAAAAATGGTGTGCTATAGCACATGAAAATCGTCGAAATGAGGGGTATGCTCGCTTCGGAGCTCGTTTGACCTTCCAAATGGGTCAGAAAAGCCGTGATGGCCAACCGTATGCATAGAAAGGTCTTGACAAACGTCCACGAAAAAAATTGGAATTTTTGACGTCGTAATCCGGATCACCCAAAAAATGGTGTGCTATAGCACATGAAAATCGTCGAAATGAGGGGTATGCTCGCTTCGGGGCTCGTTTGACCTTCCAAATGGGTCGGACAAGCCGTGATGGCCAACCGTATGCATAGACAAGGTCTTGAAGGACGTCCACGAAAAAATTTGACATTTTTGACGTCGGAATCCGGATCACCCAAAAAATGGTGTGCTATAGAACACGAAAATCGTCGAAATGAGGGGTATGCTCGCTTCGGGGCTCGTTTGACCTTCCAAATGGGTCGGACAAGCCGTGATGGCCAACCGTATGCATAGACAAGGTCTTTACGACGTCCATGAAAACATTTGACATTTTTGACGTCGGAATCCGGATCACCCAAAAATGGTGTGCTATATAGCACACGAAAATCGTCGAAATGAGGGGTATGCTCGCTTCGGAGCTCGTTTGACCTTCCAAATGGGTCGGACAAGCAGTGATGGCCAACCGTATGCATAGACAAGGTCTTGAAGGACGTCCACGAAAAAATTGACATTTTTGACGTCGGAATCCGGATCACCCAAAAAATGGTGTGCTATAGCACACGAAAATCGTCGAAATGAGGGGTATGCTCGCTTCGGGGCTCCTTTGACCTTACAAATGGGTCGGACAAGCCGTGATGGCCAACCGTATGCATAGACAAGGTCTTTACGGACGTCCACGAAAAATTTCGCATTTTTGACGTCGGAATCCGGATCACCCAAAAAATGGTGTGCTATAGAAGACGAAAATCGTCGAAATGAGGGGTATGCTCGCTTCGGGGCTCCTTTGACCTTCCAAATGGGTCTGACAAGCCTGTGATGGCCAACCGTATGCATAGACAAGGTCTTGACGGACGTCCACGAAAAAATTTGGAATTTTTGACGTCGTAATCCGGATCACCCAAAAAATGGTGTGCTATAGCACATGAAAATCGTCGAAATGAGGGGTATGCTCGCTTCGGGGCTCGTTTGACCTTCCAAATGGGTCGGACAAGCTGTAATGGCCAACCGTATGCATAGACAAGGTCTTGACAGATGTCCACAAAAAAATTTGGCATTTTTGACGTCGGAATCCGGATCACCCAAAAATGGTGTGCTATAGCACACGAAAATCGTCGAAATGAGGGGTATGCTCGCTTCGGGGATCGTTTGACCTTCCAAATGGGTCGGACAAGCCGTGATGGCCAACCGTATGCATAGACATGCTCTTAACGACGTCCACGAACATATTTGGCATTTTTGAAGTCGGAATCCTGATCACCCAAAAAATGGTGTGCTATAGCACACAAAATCGTCGACTGGGGTGGGTATGCTCGCTTCGGGCTCGTTTGACCTTCCAAATGGGTCGGACAAGCCATGATGGCCAACCGTATGCATATAAAAGGTCTTGACGGACGTCCACGAAAACATTTGGCATTTTGACGTCGGAATCCGGATCACCCAAAAAATGGTGTGCTATAGCACACGAAAATCGTCGAAATGAGGGGTATGCTCGCTTCGGGGCTCGTTTTACCTTCCAAATGGGTCGGACAAGCCGTGATGGCCAACCGTATGCATATACAAGGTCTTGACGGACGTCCACGAAAACATTTGGCATTTTTGATGTCGGAATCCGGATCACCCAAAAAATGGTGTGCAATAGCACACGAAAATCGTCGAAATGAGGGGTATGCTCGGTTCGGGGCTCGTTTGACCTTCCAAATAGGTCAGACAATCCGTGATGGACAATCGTATGCGTAGACAAGGTCTTGACGGACCTCCATATAAAAATTTGGCATTTTTGACGTCGGAATCCGGATCACCCAAAAAATGGTGTGCTATAGCACACGAAAATCGTCGAATGAGGGGTATGCTCGCTTCAGGGCTCATTTGACCTTCCAAAAGGGTCGGACAAGCCGTGATGGCCAACCGTATGTATAGACAAGGTCTTGAAGGACGTCTACGAAAACATTTGGCAGTTTTGACGTCGGAATCCAGATCACCCAAAAAATGGTGTGCTATAGCACACGAAAATCGTCAAAATGAGGGGTATGCTCGCTTCGGGGCTCGTTTGACCTTCCAAATGGGTCGAACAAGCCGTGATGGCCAACCGTATGCATAGACAAGGTCTTGAACGGACGTCCACGAAAACATTTGACATTTTTGATGTCGGAATCCGGATCACCCAAAAAATGGTGTGCTATAGCACACGAAAATCGTCGAAATGAGGGGTATGCTCGCTTCAGGGCTCGTTTTACCTTCCAAAAGGGTCGGACAAGCCGTGATGGCCAACCGTATGTATAGACAAGGTCTTGACGGACGTCCACGAAAAAATTGGCATTTTTGACGTCGGAATCCGGATCACCAAAAAAATGGTGTGCTATAGCACACGAAAATCGTCGAAATGAGGGGTATGCTCGCTTCGGGGCTCGTTTGACCTTCCAAATGGGTCGGACAAGCTGTGATGGCCAACCGTATGCATAGACAAGGTCTTGACGGACGTCCACAAAAAAATTTGGCATTTTTGACGTCGGAATCCGGATCACCCAAAAAATGGTGTGCTATAGCACACGAAAATCGTCGAAATGAGGGGTATGCTCGCTTCGGGGCTCGTTTGACCTTCCAAATGGGTCGGACAAGCCGTGATGGCCAACCTTATGCATAGACAAGGTCTTGACGGACGTCCACAAAAAAATTTGGCATTTTTGACGTCGGAATCCGGATCACCCAAAAAATGGTGTGCTATAGCACACGAAAATCGTCGAAATGAGGGGTATGCTCGCTTCGGGGCTCGTTTGACCTTCCAAATGGGTCAGACAAGCCGTGATGGCCAACCGTATGCATAGACAAGGTCTTGAAGGACGTCCACGAAAACATTTGGCATTTTTGACGTCGGAATCCAGATCACCCAAAAAATGGTGTGCTATAGCACACGAAAATCGTCAAAATGAGGGGTATGCTCGCTTCGGGGCTCGTTTGACCTTCCAAATGGGTCGGACAAGCCTTGATGGCCAACCGTATGCATAGACAAGGTCTTTACGGACGTCCACGAAAAATTTCGCATTTTTGACGTCGGAATCCGGATCACCCAAAAAATGGTGTGCTATAGCAGACGAAAATCGTCGAAATGAGGGGTATGCTCGCTTCGGGGCTCCTTTGATCTTCCAAATGGGTCTGACAAGCCGTGATGGCCAACCTTATGCATAGACAAGGTCTTGACGTACGTCCACAAAAAAATATGGCATTTTTGACGTCGGAATCCGGATCACCCAAAAAATGGTGTGCTATAGCACACGAAAATCGTCGAAATGAGGGGTATGCTCACTTCGGGGCTCGTTTGACCTTCCAAATGGGTCGGACAAGCTGTGATGGCCAACCGTATGCATAGACGAGGTCTTGAAGGACGTCCATGAAAACATTTGACATTTTTGACGTCGGAATCCGGATCACCCAAAAATGGTGTGCTATAGCACACGAAAATCATCGAAATGAGGGGTATGCTCGCTTCGGAGCTCGTTTGACCTTCCAAATGGGTCGGACAAGCCGTGATGGCCAACCGTATGCATAGAAAAGGTCTTTACGGACGTCCACGAAAAATTTCGCATTTTTGACGTCGGAATCCGGATCACCCAAAAAATGGTGTGCTCTAGCACACGAAAATCGTCGAAATGAGGGGTAAGCTCGCTTCGGGGCTCGTTTTACCTTCCAAATGGGTCGAACAAGCCATGATTGCAAACCATATGCATAGACAAGGTCTTGACGGACGTCCACGAAAAAATTTAGAATTTTTGACGTCGTAATCCGGATCACCCAAAAAATGGTGTGCTATAGCACATGAAAATCGTCGAAATGAGGGGTATGCTCGCTTCGAGGCTCGTTTGACCTTCCAAATGGGTCGGACAAGCCGTGATGGCCAACCGTATGCATAGACAAGGTCTTGACGGACGTCCACAAAAAAATTTGGCATTTTTGACGTCGGAATCCGGATCACCCAAAAAATGGTGTGCTATAGCACACAAAAATCGTCGAAATGAGGGGTATGCTCACTTCGGGGCTCGTTTGACCTTCCAAATGGGTCGGACAAGCTGTGATGGCCAACCGTATGCATAGACAAGGTATTGAAGGACGTCCATGAAAACATTTGACATTTTTGACGTCGGAATCCGGATCACCCAAAAAATGGTGTGCTCTAGCACACGAAAATCGTCGAAATGAGGGGTAAGCTCGCTTCGGGGCTCGTTTTACCTTCCAAATGGGTCGAACAAGCCATGATTGCCAACCATATGCATAGACAAGGTCTTGACGGACGTCCACAAAAAAATTTAGAATTTTTGACGTCGTAATCCGGATCACCCAAAAAATGGTGTGCTATAGCACATGAAAATCGTCGAAATGAGGGGTATGCTCGCTTCGGAGCTCGTTTGACCTTCCAAATGGGTCAGAAAAGCCGTGATGGCAAACCGTATGCATAGATAAGGTCTTGACAAACGTCCACGAAAAAAATTGGAATTTTTGACGTCGTAATCCGGATCACCCAAAAAATGGTGTGCTATAGCACATGAAAATCGTCGAAATGAGGGGTAAGCTCGCTTCGGGGCTCGTTTGACCTTCCAAATGGGTCGGACAAGCTGTGATGGCCAACCGTATGCATAGACAAGGTCTTGAAGGACGTCCACGAAAAAATTTGACATTTTTGACGTCGGAATCCGGATCACCCCAAAATGGGTGTCTATAACACGAAAATCGTCGAAATGAGGGGTATGCTCGCTTCGGGGCTCCTTTGACCTTCCAAATGGGTCGGACAAGCCGTGATGGCCAACCGTATGCATAGACAAGGTCTTTACGGACGTCCATGAAAACATTTGACATTTTTGACGTTGAATCCGGATCACCCAAAAAATGGTGTGCTATAGCACACGAAAATCGTCGAAATGAGGGGTATGCTCGCTTCGGAGCTCGTTTGACCTTCCAAATGGGTCGGACAAGCAGTGATGGCCAACCGTATGCATAGACAAGGTCTTGAAGGACGTCCACGAAAAAATTTTGACATTTTTGACGTCGGAATCCGGATCACCCAAAAAATGGTGTG